>OX438957.1:2237500-2722616 GCA_949316185.1 Pyrausta nigrata | reverse complement strand
AGCCGAAGGCGCGCCGATGGTGCACGACGCCCGAGGATACACGGAGCTTGTCGATTGCAGCCGAAGGCGCCGCACCTAGCGCCGCGTAGTGGTGGCAATCTTCAACTCCCGGATTGATCTATATTCCATTACTAATATGGATCGCTACAAATTAAAATTTAGCTGCTGAAAATGATAATTATCTTATACCTTTAAATGAGCAATTCTTGTATATTTATTTATATATTTGTGATCTCGAAAACGGCTGTAAAGATTTCGCTAAAATTTGGTAAGTAGGTGTGATCTCGACCTAGAGTAGTCTTATGGTTGGGAAGCGCGTGTTTTCGTGTTTTCATGCGTCTTCTTTCGCAAACGTTCGACGTAAAATATGCTAATTTCACACCGGTAAATTATAATGTCCTCCTCCGAATTTCGACCACGGCGGCTTATCTCAACAGAGATTAGCCAACTGCGCGGGACATATTATAGTGCACAAGTGTTTGCGCAATACACAGGTGCACTCTCTGTTCCTTCACTCTCATAATTCGGTGAGACGGCAGTCCGAAATGACCGTAGAGAGATCAGGCGCAGGACCAACGGCTTAACGTGCTTTCCGAGACACGGACCCCCGTGAGACACGGGGGTATTAACACCACCAACTTCCTGACTCCAGAGCTGTGTCTGAGTAATTTCAAGATAGAAAAACTCAAACACTTTCGGCCCGACCCAGGATTCGAAACCGGGACCTCGTGGAGAGTACCCAGCGTGCTGACCACTAGACCAACGAGGCAGTCAAATAAAGTCGGTAAATTATACCTAGTGCTTCAACACGCAAAAACACAGATGCACACCGCAACTTAATTCTTAAGGACTAGTTAGCTGGTCAGCAAAGAACTAGAAGAATTACTCTCTCACCCAGTTAAAGGATGAAATATACTTCTACAATTGCTTCAGTACATTACGCCAGCTGATGCGCTCTCACAAATGTCATTATTTAGAGTAATTCCTGTTCAATTTAGACGACAACAGTCTTGTTCAAGCCATCGGGCGTGTAATTATAACGCGATTTCAGATACTCGTTACGAGATGTGTTTACTGTTGTAAGTTGGGGCGCGTTTCCATTGTTACACTACTTAGGTCATGCATGCCGATTAATAAAAAGCTTATTTTTGGACGGATAGCGTTATGAAATGTAAATAAATTATCTCTTTTAGTAGAAAGGAGTAAGTAAGTAACTATCCAAATTTGCCTTCTGTTCTGACTGATTGATTAAAATGAGAAAGGATTCTTTTCACGTTACAATATTTAAACAAATATTCAACATTAAAACGATAAATTAGAGATGTAATCACGTTGCCCGTGCAACTCACCCGGTCGAAATGTCAAGCAAACTAAAGGTGTCTAATAAACGATATTATACTTGTTATCGGTCGCATTAGTTCCCGTTTTAATAAGTTTAAAATCGATTTCGAAATTGTACAGCTAAGTTCAGCGATGTCTCTATCAGGAAGTATAGGATAGTAAGTATTATTATTAAACTCGTAATCCGCATTACAATAGTTGAGGTCGGCGCTTCCTTTTAAGCAAACTCTAAACTAGCTATTGAACGGTTATTTGCCGGACCGTCAAAACCCATTCACGTGTGACAATGGAAACACGCACGTCCCGCGACGTCTCGGGACATATTCCGTACGTGACAGCGTCTCAGCAAACTGTGCCGTTGTCAACGCAAACATTATTCGGCGAAACACGTTTTGTATTTCTAGTTTCGGCTGTTCGGCGAAATTTTATCAAGACTACACGGTACAACATGGCGTGTGTAGAAACAGTAAGGGTGTTGGGTCTGGAAATGTAATGGAGTCTAGCTACCAACGTTAAGAGTGGTCATGCCTATGCTTTCGGTGAAAAAGTTAATGAATGTTTAGTCTTAAAGCGAAGAAGCTTTTTGTCACGAAAGTACAATTTGAAGGGAGGAGTGAAGGAGATGAAAGTTTCTATGACGAGTTGCGCAGACGAAGTCTTGGGTACAGCAGGCGGCACTTCAGGTTACCCATGTGAACTACGTAAACAGCTTTATTACGTAGGGAAAAAGACGGTTTTAAAAGTCAAAGTGGGGTAGGCTGACGCGCGGCCTTGTGTACAATAGGTTATTTGACACCACCAATCGTTGACGTACTTGTGAACTGTCAAAACGCTCGTCTTTCATAGATTTTGTATCGAAATAGTAAACTATGAACTTCTTTTTTTGAAGTTCAGCTTAATTAGAAATCAAGTATAGCAGATAATCAACAAAATATCAATGAACGTGTATTTGTCAAGCTGTTATTTTCAAGAAATAGGGCTATGGAATTACTTGTAGATAGTCCAGTAATAGTAATGTCAAGTACCCAATTGATTTTTGATTCAAGCAACAAAACCTTCAAAAATAAACGAATACCTTTGCAGACAGTAAAAAATACTATGAATACATTTTATTTCGGCGATAGCAAACAAAAATCGGAATCCTTCAATGTCGAGGGTCAGGAGGTCATAAAACTGTATTTTATGATCCGGAAAACATCTCCGGTCGTAATAAAGTTCTCCGGAAAATGTCGCGAACGGAAGTAGTTCTTTGTTGAAGACGTATTGATGACTTCGAACTATCGTGGGTGGAATTTTAATCGGTTGAGTTGGTTTGACGTGTTCTTTGTTTCATTTTAAAAGACAATTAATACGGCCGTGTGGACTAATACAACCCTGGGCCCGTAGCTAAGTGGCAATTTATTCTCAAGCAAAGTTCGTTATCGCTAACAAAATGTATGAAACTGACATAAGCCTTCGAAACATCACGTGACCTTTGCATACATATTTTGACATTTCGTTGGCAATAGCGAAGTTCGCTCCAGATAGAATGCCATTTAGCTACGGGCCCTGGTTTTCTTAGTAGCGTATATAGACAGTCAAATGCGTATTAAGTTTTCCAGAGATGATCAATTGCGATTGTCAATATTTACGTTATTGATGGACCAAATGATGATTTAATTGACGCGGACGGTGCGAATAATGGACTTTCTATCGACGCGTCAATTTCTCGCCGCCATTTTGATTTCTGTCGACCAATGACGATATCGATAATGGCATTAAAGTCCAAAAGCCTTAAATTATTATCATTTCAAATGAATATGCAATATGCTGAGATTGGGTCATGTCTACCTACTTACTGTAATAACACTTTTTTTTCTTGAAAGTATTCAGATAGTTCTTCTTCTTCTTGTCATGTCGACACTGGCGTTATATTTTTGAGGACCAAGACTCTACGGCGAAATCTTCAGATCGTGATCGTAAAAATTTTGGAGGCAAAATATAAACTTTCTCTATGCCTTTATATGCTCCAGAAATGCGGATCTGTCGAGTCCCAAAATATCTGTCACTAAGTATGACATATACAGGTTTGAATGTCGCAGTGGGTCAGTAAACATCTATTTACTTATAAAATAATGTCCTCCTGGCCAAATTTCGACTACGACGGCCTATCTCAATAGAGATCAGCCAACTGCGCGGGACATATTATAGTGCACAAGTGTGTGCGCAATACACAGGTGCACTGTTCCTTCACACTCATAATGCGGTGCGACGGCAGTCCGACATGACCATAGAGAGATCAGGCGCAGGACCAACGGCTTTTACTTACTATTGGTATAGCTATATTGGGAGTTTATAGCTTTCGAAACAAATTGTACCCACTTATGGGTACTTAGTTACTTACCATCGGGTGATTAGTTAGCAAAAAAATCGCTAAAAACTTGATTCTGTTTCTGATGAGAATGTTAGTAACTGAATTAATAGGCTAAGGCTTTAATATCAAAAAGTAAAACCAGTCAAATGCCAGTCGGACTCGCGCACGAAGGGTTCCGTACCATTATCAATATAACATTAGATACTATATAATAACCTTTCTTTTAGTTGGAGCCCCCCTTAAATATAGGTTTAATATAATTTAATACTTTGTTTTTAATAGAATAAACAATTTAATATTCGTTAGTTTAAGTGTCTACCTGTTGCTGTTATTAATATAGAGCAAAAACGCCAAAAATTAAGTTTCTTGTATGGGAGCCCCCCCTAAAATTTTTATAATTAAAATAAATACACAATTTAATATTCTGTAAGTGTTTCAAGCGTCTACATGTTGCCATTATTAATATCCAGCAAAAAACAGCAAAACAATCACGTTTGTTGTATGGGAGCCCCCCTCAAATATTAACTTTATTCCGGTTTTTGGATTTGTTGTTATAGCGGCAACAGAAATGCTTCATCTGTGAATTTCAATTGTCTAGCTATCACGGTTCATGAAATACAGCCTGGTGACAGACAGACAGACAGCGAAGTCTTAGTGATAGGGTCCCGTTTTTACCCTTTGGATACGGAACCCTAAAGTCATAAAAAAGTCATAGCTAGTAATTAAAGGCTTCATTTTTTTATTTTATTAACTGCAATCTGTCTATTGGACACTAAGCAACTTTTGTGATGTAGTTGCAATAGTATGCGAGGTACATTTCCAGTGACATGTCCGTGATCGGTGGGCAGGTCTGTCGTCTGGAAGTAAACGTGACCTGTACAGATTTTGTTTCGTTGGCTTTAATACGCTAGTCTTTAAGCCATGCCGTAATTATATCTAGGCTTTTCTGAAGTTTCAGAGAAGCTTGATATGGCGTGTCGTCAGAGGCCATAACGGCTGTATCATCAGCGAATATTCCCATTATGACATCATCGTCATCAGCTATTGGCAAGTCAGCAGTATAAAGCAGATACAATGTAGGTCCCATGACGCTCCCTTGTGGAACTGCTGCTAGAGTTTCTTTGAGTCCAGTAGTTTCCTCTCCCTGACTGACAAAGAAGTGTCTACCAACCAAGTATGATCTAATCAGGTTAAAGTAGTTAATAGGCAGCGTCTTCTTTATTTTGTATAGGAGTCCATCAACCCAAACTCTATCAAACGCCTGGGATATGTCGAGAAAGGCAGCTGTACAGTATTTCTTCTGTTCGAACATTTTAGCAATACTGTCGACGAGTCGATGGATTTCCTCAATGGTGTTGTGTTTTTGTCTAAAGCCAAACTGGTGGTCAGGTATTAGTTTAGACGTTTCAATAATAGGGTTCAGTCTGATCAGTATTAAAGGCTTGATAACCATGCGTTCGAGGTGCTTGTGAGGTGAGGTGCTTGTGGCGCAGTGGCGGCAGCGCTTTGGTAGTGATACCAAAAGTTAAGCAACCACGGCGCGGTCGTGATTGGATGGGTGACCATTCCGACCATTAAAGTGACGACCATGACAAGCATCTCCGTGCTTCGGAAGGCACGTTAAGCAGTTGGTCCCGGCTAATATCTCTTGGTATTAGTCGTTAAGCCTAGTCAGAGGCCCTAGGGCGGCTTGATAACATCTGACAGTAAGGTTTGTCACTTGCCTTACAGACACCCCTCCACCAATCCGCACTGAGCCCGCGTGGTGGAGTATGGCTCGTTCCTCCTCATAGTTGAGGTGAGGCCTTTTCCCAGCAGTGGGATCTAATAGGCTGACTTAACTTAACCATGCGTTCACTGGTGCTGACTTACTCTAAAATTTAACCCTGTATATTTCATACTTAGTGACAGATATTTTGGTAGGTCTCGGCAGATCCTCATTTCTAGTGCGAAGATAAAGTTATTAACAAAGTTTATTGATGTACATACTTTGCCACCTTCTTCATAGTCGTATACCTCATGACTGAGGGTCGTGATCATTATGTGGAATGAAACACACACAACGACTTTCTTGGCAAATTTTAATGGAGTGGTTTGCCATTGCCTTCTCCATTTCACATACCAGCTGACTGGTGCGCAGGTTTCCTCACGATGATTTCGTTCACCGTTAGGCAGCGATATCTTTTTAAAGAAGACTGTACTTAAGTTTTTATTAAAACTCAGTGGTACAGACCGGGATCGAACTTACGACCTCACGGATGAGAAGTAAAGTTTTTTCCGCTCGGCTATCGCGCCTTTTATTTTGCCACCAAATTATAGTATTTAGTATTACTTTAACTGTGAAACAGTTTATGTTTCACAACAAGAGTCGCTTCATTTAAATGACATTGCGGAGTGATCCTTCTGTACATGTACTTTTATTTATTCTGTGCCCCTACGGAACAACACACAGACAAATGACCTAGAAAATAATCTAGTTTAAATATTTGCAAAGTTCAAAGTTTTATAAAAATACACTGAGCGGCAGAAAAGCGGCCCATCGAGTAATTTCCATAGAAACATACTTTACAGTTCACAGGGTCACAAATACAATTAAATTACTTTTACAACAGATGTTTGAGTCAATAGATAGGGTAAATTTTTATTTCTTAATGAAGCTATCCAATCAGCTACGGAACCTCATAAATGTCATCAAAAATGCAATATAACTCACCTTCTACCTTTCACATAACGTTGGAACGCGCAGACAGAGTTACTCTTTATTGTTTTTAAGATTATAGGTAACACAGTGCTTGTGGCGCAGTGGCGGCAGCGCTTTGGTGGTAGTGATACCAAAGTTAAGCAACCCACGGTGCGGTCGTGATTGGATGGGTGACCATTCCGACCATTTAAGTGACGTCTATGACAAGCATCTCCGTGCTTCGGAAGGCACGTTAAGCAGTTGGTCCCGGCTAACAGATATTACCACAGATGTGGTATTAGTCGTTAAGCCTAGTCAGAGGCCCTAGGGCGGCTTGATAACTTCTGACAGTAAGGGTTGTCACTTGCCTTACATACACCCCTCCACCAATCCGCACTGAACCCGCGTGGTGGAGTATGGCTCGTACCTCCTCATAGTTGAGGTGAGGCCTTTTCCCAGCAGTGAAATCTAATAGGCTGACTTTTTTTTAGGTAACACAGTAATGTTTGCGGGCGATTAAAAATAGATAGATAGATAACTCTTTATTGCACACCATAACAGAAAATACAGTTAGTAAGTAAAGCGATTTACACAGAAAAATGTACAATGTAGGCGGTCTTATCGCTATAAGCGATCTCTTCCAGACAACCTTTAGGTAAAAATCGTTGTTGGAAGATAAAAATGTATTCAATCGATTGACTTAAACATCATTACAGTCGAATAAGTACTTTTTTATTAGTAAACCTGTGAAGTGAGTATGTTTCTTATAAAAAAATATTCGACGGGCCGTTCTTCTGCCGCTGAGTGTAGTAGGTATCATATTGGGTGCTGGCGTAATTAGGACTGTCTTTATCTACTTAAAACAACACAACAACTTACTTTAGTTAGGGTCAATATGCATGCAGAATTAAGTATGTTGTTAATTTACTAATTATTCTTATCGGGGTTGGGTTACTAAAAAAAGGCTCATTGTCCCATTATGTCTTCGCTGCGCAGATTTCGCACATAAATATGGGTTTTGGCAAATACATGAATGAAAATTTAAATAAAGCAAAAATGCATTTCCATCGTATTTGTCTTTGTATACTGAGGAAGAACAGAATGAAAGAGAAGACTCCGAAATTTTAGCACCAGCTAACATATTAAACATGCAAAGAAGGCACATTTTAGGAGGATTTTTAATTGAACGAAATTCCTTTCATCTTGTTTCGAGATCCATAATTATCTTAACGATGTCCTGACGTTTCTGGTAATATTACCACGCTTTAAAATTACCACGATCGAATTCTTACCATAAATAAATAAATGAATGGTTTCAACAAACACACCATTTACCTAGCCCCAAACTAGGCGTGAGCTTATGCTATGGCGACTAGGATAACGGATAGACTAGATACTTTTATATGTTTATAAACATCCATGACTTAGGTAAATGCTCTTCCTCATCACACCAAATATGCCCCTTGCAGAATCTAAACCTGAAACCTCTTGTCTAGAGCGCGAACCACTACACCAAGACGGTCATCAAAAAATAAACTTTTACAATGCGCTCCTTCCTAACTGAGCTTCGAAGACATCGAGCATATTTTGCCTTAGAGTTACTACTACCAGCATTGTAAACACCGGATTTAGTCATACTACCATTTTAAATATCCTAAGGGTCCTGAGGCAAGTACCAGCGCACGGTTGTGTGAGAACAATAGCGCGGAAGATGCAACGTGCGCGTGAGTGGAATTCCGAGCGCGCGCGGGCAAAGACATTGCGATGGGGCACGACAGTTGTGGCATTTAAAGTTTGAACGTTTATTTAGAAGCCATGTGACTCGCAAACAGAGTCCGTAGACAAGATGCAATCTATTCTTAAGTTTTTTTTTTAATGGCTTATAGCTGAAGACTATTTTTTTCAATAAAAGAAAATAAACACAAAGACATGCATGAAATAAAAATTAATAAACTTAAAACCTACTTAATCAAAAATAAACCCGTGTCCTTGAGGCAAGGAGGCGAGAATGCTGGCTGCGTTACTGCGTTGGATAGCTATACTTATCCTTTGAGCGAGGAACGAGCCAGCTTTACTATTCGCTAAAACAGAATTTAATTTAGGTGCAATTTTTCCAAAAAGTTATTTAGCGGATGGTCCCCACGGTCCAAAAGTTTCAACGCCAAACGGCGCAAACACATAATCACTTGCAAGTGATGCATACCTGCGTCGTTTGGCGTTTTCAGCTAACTCCGCCGCCGCTCCAGCTTTAAGCGCTGATTCCCTGAGATGAGATGGGGCCAAAGTATCGATGCAAGTTGCGTCCCACACTAAGACCCGACCCCGCTCCCAGGGAATGAGCGTGAGGCCATCGGGTCTCTTGCCATCATCACGGACCAAACCACGTGGTTCCAACGTGGAAGGAACATTGATGCTGGCAAGAGCTCTCCTAATGGCGTCATTAAGAGTAGCGTGACGGGCGAGACGCCCAGCACTTTGCTGGCAACAAAGACAGTGGAGACCATATTTGTCGACCTCCTTGCCACAGGGACACGTAAAAACTTCACAAATAGGAGTACCAAGGCGCAGACCCACACACACCCGGAATGACTCACTATCAAAAAGAGTGCCCAGATTTTTTGATGGTAAAGCATGAAGCCAGTGGCCTGAATCTTTGCAGGAAACTGCCAAGAGCCTTGCACGATTACAATCACTGACAGAATTTTGAAGTAAAGAATTGAAAGTCTCTCTCGCAAGAGGGACATCCCAGAGTTTTTGTTGATGACGTTCCTTTGGGATGTCTACACTAGGACAGAGACCTTGCCAAAACTCCTCCGCCTCTCTTACCTCAGAGAGCTGGCGAGAATGTTTAAAGATTTTTCCTGCTAAAACGGAAGTGCTATGGAGAGAGGAGAGAAAGGCGGGAAGGGCAACACTAGAAATTTGGTGAATTCCGACACCACCGAAACGAATAGGAAGCGAAGCCTGAACCCAAGAATCATTGTCAAAATGCAAATTTAGAATTTTTTCCAAACAATTTCAAGGGTGGTATCAAAAAGTTTTAAATAATCCGTTTTTTTCCAGATTGGACTAGCACGAAGGTAATAAGTAAATTTAGGCACAAAAAGACAAGATTTCAGGATTGTATAAGCAATGTGAGAATTTAGACGTTCCAATCTGGGGGCTAAAAGGGTGAAATCATTCATTTTTTTGTCAAGAAAAGGTTCGATGCCAGTATCCAGAAGAGGGGCACCTAGAAGGCAAAGCGACTCAGAATTTAGAATTTTGATGTTTGGAGCAAGGGAGTTAAATTTATGAATGATATCCTTACGGGAACCAGAGGGAACATAGTCGTTAATAAAAAGTTCACATTTCGAAAGGTTGAGTTCAAGGCCTATTTTTTGAAGCTCTCTATAATCCGAACGAGGTCCTGAAAAACAGTATCTGCTTTGCCACCGAGTGAGCCATTATCGAGATACCAGGCATTAAATTTAGAATTTAAGGATGAAATGACAGGGTGGATGCCTAAACTAAAAAGGGCTGGACCTAAAGGATCACCTTGCTGAACGCCGACTGCAGATATTACAATGAACATTCTATTGTTCATTGTAAAATAAATTTGATGGCCATTGAAATACAAAAGGATATATCTCAGACGAATGAGCTTGAACTTCATTCAGCATGGCAATCCTATCAAGGGAGTTGAAAGCATTCTTCACGTCAACTTTTAAAAAAACGTCAGATTCGTCATCATAGGCGAGAAAATTTCGAGCGGAATGAACCACAGCTTCGCAACCTCCTCTACTGCCAAAACCAAGTTGAACGGGTTGAAAAATTTCCTTCAAGGGTGAAAATAGTTTCCGACAGGCTAATTTGGCTGCAAGACGCCGAAAGGTGGATCCGATAGCAATCGGACGAATGCCACCATCTTTCTTTCGAAAGGCACAAAGTCTTGCGCCAAATAAAAACGGGAGGAAACTTTCAACAACTCTGCCGGATAAGAGGAGGTTACAAAGCTTAGTAATATTCGAAAGTAAAGTTCTACCGGCGTCAGCAGCGGAAGCACTAATCAAATCCTTAAGGTGTTGTGGAGTGATGCCGTCGATGCCGCCGGCAGAACCAGCCGGAAGTAAAATTATGGCAGCAAACGTGTCGCTGTCATCGAGAATCTGAAAGGAATTAAAATTTTGAGGAGGAGGAACAGGGGAAGAAGGAGAATCTGGACGTGAGGGATGCTTACAACGAAGGCTCTCAAGAGTTTCCTGATTAGGGGGAGCGAGCGTGTCATCGGAGAACAAAATACGGGCTGCGTTCTTCAGGTCGCCTTCCATTACTTTATTTTCAACTGATCGAAAAATATTCGATTTAGAAGAAACCAGAAAAGATGAACGGGATGAAAGGGATGGATTGCGTGGTATTGAGGCATTATCCAAGAGTGCACGGGTTAAAGATTTAGACAGTGAGTTTACATGCAGAAATGAGTATGAAAATGCGAAAAGGTTTTGCCAGGCAGTTTCGGTGTTAAGGAGACAATTTTGGATGCATGATGAGAGGCATTTAGCGATGGCTATTCTCGCTCCCCTAGGGATTCTTTTGACCACTGGAGTAGATTGGTGGAGGTGTGTGATAACAGATTCAAAAGATGGAGTAGGAGCTACTGAAAGCTTTGAAAGAGAAGGAAGAGGGAGAGATGAGGGTAAATTTGAACTATTATGATACCGAGAAATATGAATTTTAAGGCCCCTCTTTCCTTTAAAAAGCCTATCAGAATTACAAATATGACAGTGAAGAAACTGCGGCTGTGAGTGGGTACCTGGTGATGCAGAAAATGTACTCATAAAAACTATAAACGAATTACTCAGATTACAAATAAATTTAGAAAAAAGCCTGCCAAATTAATACTTACAAGAATAAAATAAACATTCAAAATCAAGAATATTAATAACTAGGACGCTGATGGACGGATGCCTGACAGTAGTTTGCGCACCCTGGCGCACACCTTCAGACGAGAACTTGACACAGTGGGTGCGCACGCAGGTCTGGCAGTCTGGTTGCCTGGCAACTGAAGCAAATCCTTGATGCGCAAGTGGTTGCCTAGACAACTGCAGCGAGTCTCGTCAACTGAGTTGTCAAAAAAATATGCACATCTTAAGATGCGCACCGAAGCTATAAAAAGAATCTTGGAGGTCTGTCCACAATCTTACTTCCACCCAACGCCAAAATAAATCTTGCAAATGCCTTGGCGGACGAAAATAGGCATTAAATGTATTAATTACAAAAAAATCTCAATGCCGAGAACTTTGGCATGTCAAAATAGCTGAATCAACGTCATTCTTAAATGAAGTTTGTTATCGATAATAAAATGTATGAAACTGACATAAGCCATCGAAATATCACGTGACTTATGCATACATTTTGTTGGCAATAGCGAAGTTCGCTATAGAAAAACTGTCTTAGTCTAAGGGCCCAGGCTAGAAAAACTAAGAAACATCACTACTTTTTCAGGACATACAGACGTAGTTTCGCATTTATACTGTTAATGCAAAATTGTGTCTGTCTGTCACGCTTAAACCGCTTAAGAGATTTAGATGAAAGGTGTAGAGATATTTCGAGACCCTGATTAGGATATAGGTTAGGTTCTTTAAGAGGCGTGTCGGTGGCGTAGTGCCTAGCGAGTTGCCTCTCATGCAAAAGGTACCGGGTTCGATCCCACGTGCTGCCATGTACCAATGACTCTTTCTAAGTTGTGTACATCGATGTTCTTACGGTGAGGGAAAACATCGTGAGGAAACCTGCACATTCCTAGGCGACTGAATGTGAATCTGTGATCCAAACTGGTCAGGTTCCCCTGTTAACAGAGTCACGGAGGTCAGATGGCAGTCGCTCCACTGTAATTACCTGATCCGTATCTGCCGTACCTATCCTGGATCATGGTCCAAAGCAGACTCTGGCCCTTGCGTGCAAGTGCACCACCGGGAATACGCTTAAGATGATGATGATAAAAACTTTAAGAGGGTAAAATGGGGATGAAAGAAATGTATCTATCCCCTTTTTTTTCTTGTTCATTATTTAGCTATTTACCTATTTGATTAACTCTTCGTCGATGTGAGAAACTGCAGCATTAACTTAAATCTTAGTGGTACTTATGCTGTTTAAATGGATCCACTTGTAATACCTTTAATCTGTTAATAACAATGATAGTGCATTTAAAAAGAGGTAGATCATTAGCGCGCTAAAATTGATTGCCTCAAATTGTGTAATTTGCTCAATTTTGCATTCAAATATGACATCGGACACGTAAAAGAACGTGTGCTCGGAGCATCAAATTCGAATCACCGCGAATAAGAGATGGCAGGTCTACTTTTTTTTTTAAATAATTACACTGTCAGTGGTTAATAATAAAACATATATAGCACATCATCCAATCGTTAATATTTACTCTTTCTCACACCTACAACGATATTTACCGTTGCATAATTTCGCATAATAACTGTTGCTTCCCACGATAATCTCACAACTTGCTATCAATCGGGTATTGTCTCGATAATTATACTAAATTGTTTCCACTCGAATAATTGATGTTATTTCAATGACCTTATGATTTTGTTTTGCCAAGTTGCGGATAGCTTAATATTGCACTTTATAGAATTTGACCCGTTTTTTTCAATTCCAGGCTCTCCAGGCACTTAGCCTGCGTTACTGTATCTATCGTTTACTATCGTACTATGCAGTAGTAATATGGGTGACTTTGCAACGAAAATGGGAAGTCTGATGAGCTGTGTACGAGTACGAGTACTGTGTGTATGAGTACTGTGGGATGGGACTTATACCTGAGATACTAATAACGAAATAATAATTCGCCCCTAATATTCGTGAATAAATGAGAATGTTTGTCACCTTGCAACTGTTTCAAGTATGTATCTTTATAACTTTGTTTGAGTTTTGATAATTATTCTATGAATAAAATAAAAACATGTGTTAGTATCGACAAAACACTTCTTGTACTAAGTATTTGTATAAATTAATTAAGAAAAATACAGATATCATACCAAAACCGGTATAAACTGGATTCTTATTAGTTATTTATTATTCGGTGCCAATCATTAAGCACCTACTTTACACTGTCATCACTGTGATAAGCAAGAATCACCTAGAGCTATAAGTCTATTTATATGTGTATAAAAATGAAAACTGACTTAATGACTGACTGACTGACTGACATATCAACGAAGAGACAAAATTACTGGGATGAGAAACTTGAAAATTTGCACCATGCTTCCTTTTATAGTGTAAGTGAGCAATAATAAAGGATTTTTGGAATTTCACCCCTTAAGGGGATAAAAAGCGGGGGTTATTTTGTATAAAACTCCGTCAGTTTTGAAGTTAATCGATAAAAATTGTATTAAGCTAATATATATATATATATATATAATTATTGGTTAGAAAGAAAGAATGACTTATATCAGGATTTTTAACAATTCAAACTTTAAAGGGGTGAAAATAGTGGTAAATTTAGTTTGTATGGGAATTTCGATATTTGCGCGAAATAACAATTGTTAACGTATAACTATGAAAACCAAATATTTATGTATGCCTAACCATAGGGCCAAACATAGCGATACTATCTAACTAACAATTACAGCATGTACGAGTATCTCTTGTTACCTATGTTTTACAAACAAATATGATTTGTTTTGATTTCATTTGACGAAGTCGCGGGCATCGGCTAGTTCAATGTGACAGCGAGTTCTTAGTTTCGTTAGTTACTTGACTAATTTAGAATTCAGCAGCGAAATAAATGATCCTGTAGCGAAATGAATGATGATGATGAATTGTATGAAATACTTAGTAGAGTGGAAGATATAACGTGTCATTGCCCAGAATCAGTACTAGGATATTTTTCAGAAACGGTATCTGAGAATAGTGGGTAAGTAGGTATGTTCAATTATACTTTTATCTACGAAATAGCGTGTGTTTTAACTATTAACAATAATGTTCAATTCAATTGTATTTGTTCTACACAAAAACCTGAAAAAACACTTGTTTTAGAAACTGCAAAAGTAAATTTTACGTAAGTACACCTACCTATGTAAAGAATCATTTGTAGTAACAACGACGATAATCAGAGGTTGCTGGTTCGAATCCCGCAAGGGGCAAATATTTGTGTGAGCACGAGCATTTGTAACTAAATTATGGATGTTTATAAACGTATGTAAGTATGTCTACCCGTTATCTAGTCGCCCGAGCACAAGTTAACGCTTAGTTTGGGGCTAGGGAATTGGTGTGTTTGTTGAAACAATTTATTTTAGTTTTTAATAAAAAAAACACTCACGGTGTTCTTTCTTATTTATATAAGTTCAAGTAAGAAAATACACTTTATTTTATTTTTATTGTGGTAGTATCAACCAAACTGGTCAGGTTCCCCTAGTAACAGGGTCACGGAGGTCAGATGGCAGTCGCTCCACTGTAATTACCTGATCTGCTACATCCTAATAAAAAAAATATATTTCTGTACATCGCGGATAAGAGTCAGCGGACCCTGGGCCCTCGCGTGCGAGTGCACAACCGTGCGAGTGGATAACGCTAGGAGGATGATGATTGTGGAAGTATCTTATGTATATATTTTTTTGTACGGGTCCACGCAACTAAACCAGGGTCACACTAGCAGTTTTCAACAGTTGCGTGTATTGAACCACTGAGCCGAGACTGCTGTTGAATAATACAAAGACGAGTCGAACACACCAAACACTAATAGTTCGATTTATTCTCTTACTGAAGTTACATGTGATTTATTTTACTTCAAAACTGAGTTTTAGCTTGAATTTGGACTGATGTAGATGTTAACTATGTGGTAAGTAAATTTCATATCCATATTTTTCGGCCCCCGGTCGGGTTACTATAGAAATTCACATTTCCTATATTGTCTCGGGTATGGGACCTGTGATACCACCGATGTTTCTGATTTCCATAACATAAGTGCTTAAGGTACTTACTTTGGGATAAGCAATGTATGTGATGTTGTCCAATATTTAAAAAAAATGTTTGATTTGCGGGCCTATTCTATATAAACAAGCCTGTTCGACAACAATACATATTGTTCATGATACCTACACTTTCTACATTATTTCCTTCAAGCTGAAACTGTTTCCATTAAGTAGCTATCGGTACTTAGTTAGACATATAGAGGTATAACAAGATCGATTTATTAAGTATAATTTACCTTTATTACACGAAATATCTTTTACGAAAGGTGGACTTAACGTCATGTGACCTTCTCTGCCATTAAGCCCAGTTAACAAGATCTGAAGAATCAATTTCTTATACTTTTTTCAATTTTTTTTTCTATATTAATATGTGATATTAGAACGTAGTTAACCAGCCTGTCTTTGTATATTAATATCTAGTATACCTTTCTTCCTAAATTAAAATGTATGCCTAGTTGGACGAGAATTAATTAGTTTAAAAATTTATGTGTAAAATCATATGTGTAGGTAAATCTTGTTCAATATATTACACTTACAAGCAAAGCCACGGCGAGCACTAGTTCACCTAACTCCTCAATTTTGGTACCGAAGCAACATGATACGTGCCAAAATGCCTTCGCACTTGACATACAAATGGGCCCTTGTTTTCCTGGACGGCACTATTATACGTCGAGTTAGTTGCGCGAGCGCAGCGCAGGCAAGCCCTAGCCGGGAGTTGCAGAAACAAACGGTTTTCGACTTGTGTCAGTATTGGGATTAGCTGGCGAATTTGAATTTGGAACCGTGGTGTTTTGAATGTGAGTTCTTTTTTTAAAGTGTTATTTTTCAATATTATTTCTGACATTTTTTTTAGTAGTTTAAGTTTTTAAAAATGAAACTCTTTTGTTCGAATCGTTAGCACAAACAATTTAAAATAAAGAAATGGTGTCAATTAAAGGTGTCTGTTTATTGTGATCGCTTAATATATTTTTCGAGGTCGATTTTGTAATATTAAAATAGTTGTCATATTAAATTTAAACTGGTTATAATAGAAGTGAAAGTGATAAAAGAAAGTCGATAGTTGCTTATACAAAACTAATGTTATTGTTAGATACGGTGAAATAATTTCGATATTAATGTTATTAATGATAATAATAATTCTAGAGTCTTTAATATATCGGTTGCAAGAAGTCAACGTTAAAAAAAATGTTGCCTTCATTTGTGTAAAAAGTGTATAATGACAAACT
This sequence comes from Pyrausta nigrata, assembly GCA_949316185.1. NCBI lineage: Eukaryota > Metazoa > Arthropoda > Insecta > Lepidoptera > Crambidae > Pyrausta > Pyrausta nigrata. The sequence goes on along the minus strand of OX438957.1, from coordinate 2,706,053 downwards.
CCCTAAAGAAAAAGATACTGACATTTTATAATCCAGCCAGCATTGTGACTCAAAAGACCCAACGCCATTGCTAGAATGAAATTCAAAACTGGAACTCAGAACAGAAGCGATTCTAATTTCGAATTTGAATTGAAAAGGAACCCTGGTAAGCAATCTCGCCGCGGTCGTTGGACGCGAACGAAAAAAATAACATCAAGGAATTTCAAAATTGGAACTTGTGTATAACGTTACTTTACCGTTACGTGTCCCTTCGAAAATCGAAGTCCTTTTTTAATGTAGCCCGAAATAAAACTTTAATGATCAGTATTTTGGGTCTCAAATGTAAAGAATATGTTGAGGTTAAGTGAATTGAAACGGCATGGATCGAAGCGTCGACCTAAAAAAACAGAGTTTTCGTACGAAAATCGTTAATTAACTTATGAATGAGGAATTAAGATAAAACTAAGACGGATTGAGTGGTTGATAAATCTGTGATGGTTTTAAAAATGTTTTTGGCCTGGTTTAGTGATGAATGGTACACTTATTATGCAAATAACGGTATGCGTTGATTGGAACACGATTAGCGCGGTGACATTTATGCATTGTGTTTGTAAGGCCTAGTTTTATGTGGGCAATTCTAAATAATAAATATTCATATAACGGGTCTATGCAACACAGTACTAACTAATAGGGAAATGTTTGTTAAGTTTAGTTAAAATTCAACAAGAAACTACTACGACTATTTCTGCCTCGCCCAATGGTTGACTGGTAGAGAATGCCTTAAGGCATTAAGTCCGCCATTTGTACTTTTTTGTTTGTGCAATATAAATCAATAAAAAATAAAAATAAATAAATAAGAAAGTTTTATATCTTATTAGTCTACATTGTTTTTACGAACAAAATATGCCATCAGATGTATTTAAATCTCACCAACCCACGATAGTAATAAAAGTAAAATATCATTGAATCTTTAGTATGTGCCTTGTGCCTAGAAATAGCTAGATACCAATCATTTGTTATAATATCTGAACTATGCACTTCACCATAACAATAGGACGTGAATCTGAGTCTGTAGTAGTCGTTTTTAGGTCAATAGAAACAGCAATTTTCTCAACACTGTTTAACTTGACAATATTAGCATTTTTTAACAAAACACCATTAAAAATCTCACACGTTTTGGCACTTTCGATGATTCTTCTGACCCAGATACGAGTGTGTATACTCGCCCTAACCTTTGCCTTGCGCTAAGTGTATGCGACCCGTTTCTTCGGGTCGATGACACGAACTTGAAAAAAGTCCGCCATTGTATGCAAATGTACAGTCCACCGCGCATATTGCACTTAATCCTTCCTTATCGCTGTTGCATTAAGAGCGTAAGCTATCATTTTTTGCTATTGAGTACAGTCGTCGCAATAATGTTAAATGTGAATTATTGGTGAAAGGGATACAATCAAAAATGAAATAAATTATTTGTTTTTGAACTAAGCATCGTTGTTAAGACAGTCATTACAAAGTGGCATTTAATATCACTTCGTGCCTCTATCTATGTACCTATATAAAAAGAAAACTCACTTAATGACTTAATAAATAAATAAGTAATGTCCTCCTAGCCGATTTCGACTACGGCGGCCTATCTCAACAGAGATTAGCCAACTGCGCAGGACATATTATAGTGCACAAGTGTGTGCGCAATACATAGGTGCACTCTCTGTTCCTTCACTCTCATAATTCGGTGAGACGGCAGTCCGACACGACCGTAGAGAAATCAGACGCAGGACCAACGGCTTAACGTGCTTTCCGAGGCACGGGGGTGTTTACCCTACTGTGTCTAAGTAATTTCAAGACAGAAAAACCCAAACACTCTCGGCCCGACCCGGGATTCGAACCCGGGACCTCGTGGATAGTACTGACTGCCTCGTTGGTCTAGTGGTCAGCACCCAGCGTCAATGACTTACTGACATATCAACGCACAGCCCAAACCGCTGGGTCTAGAAACTCCAAATTTGGCACATAGGTTCCTAATGACATGTAGGGGTGTATAATAAAGTATTTTTGGAAATTCATCCCCTAAGGGAGAAAAAGGGGGTGAAAGTATGAATAGGAAATTCGCCACTTGCGCGGACAAAGTCACGGGCAGCCGCTAGTCTACCTATAAAAGAAGCTAGTTCTGTATACACAAAGGAAGAGGCAGTAGCTTGCTTATTTACTAAAACAATTTTTATTGTTTGTAATTCGCACAAATTATTTTTTCTAATTTGTGTCTTCTTTTTTTATTCGTTATCTACTTCACTGCTATTGTGTATCTTGCTTGTAATTTTTTAAACTGTTTGTAATTTAATTGTACTTAATTTACACCAGGCATCCGCTGAAAATCAGTGTCGTGGTTTGCCGTCAGCTACCACGACTAAATGCTGAGTCGGATGCCTTTTTGGTAAAGCATCCTTATAATTTGTAAATGGTTTCTTTGGTTCTCCAATCAACCGATCTCCGAATAAATAGTTTTTCTTTCCCTTTTATTTTCCTTTCTTTTACTAGATGCTACTAATATTTTGATGCAAAAATGTGTGAATTCATGAAAATAACCAAACAAAATGCACAGAATTTAAGAAATTATCAATACGCTTTCTGTACAGGAAAACAATGAAGACGAATGTTATTTGAAAGCAATGACACATTAATAAAATTTCACTTTGCATATTCACTGAAGTATAAGTCAGCCTATTAGATCCCACTGCTGGGAAAAGGCCTCACCTCAACTATGAGGAGGAACGAGCCATACTTCACCACGCGGGCTCAGTGCGGATTGGTGGAGGGGTGTATGTAAGGCAAGTGACAAACCTTACTGTCAGAAGTTATCAAGCCGCCCTAGGGCCTCTGACTAGGCTTAACGACTAATACCACAGATATTAGCCGGGACCAACTGCTTAACGTGCCTTCCGAAGCACGGAGATGCTTGTCATGGACGTCACTTAAATGGTCGGAATGGTCACCCATCCAATCACGACCGCGCCGTGGGTTGCTTAACTTTTGGTATCACTACCAAAGCGCTGCCGCCACTGCGCCACAGGCACCTTACTCACTGAAGTAATGCGTCATTTCTCACTGTTTTCCTTGTTTTCTTTATAAGTACCTTTGTTTATTGAGGATTTGCCATTCGGTATAATCTATACTTAATATTATAAAGAGGAAAGATTTGTTTGTTTGTTTGTTTGTTTATTTGCATCGAATAGGCTCCGAAACTACAGGACCGAATTAAATGAAATTTGGCACAGAGATAGTTTGAGACACTGGGAAGGACATAGGCTACTTTTTGTCGCGATATAAAATCATCAGGGGGGTGAAATGGGGAATGAAAATTTGTATGGAAAATTCGACTTTTGGCGCGGGTGAAGTCGCGGGAACTGCTATATGAAATAAACACCTAAACTGCAATGAATGATAATACATTGTAAGAGCCATTAGGTAATAAGGTATTAAGTTTTAAGGAACAAACAATACTAGATTTTAATAAATAGGGTTAATTTAGAAACAGGTGCCATAATTTAAAAATAAGATCTAGGGAAAAATATAAATAATTAAATATTGGACAACATCACATACATTGCTCAGATTCCAAAGAAGTAGCTTAGTAAGCACACTATTATTATATATGGCACACTTAACATCGTGCCCGGCGTGCCCCAACACCTGCACGCCAGCGGATTTAATGGACGGCAGTCGATCCGCAATACAAGTGGCTGAATTCTGGGCTGCCACAATGTAATTTTCTGGTGTTCCATCGACTCGCTAAGCAGAAGAAGAAGAAGCACTTGTGATATGGAAATCTAAAACGACAGTGGTACAACACCTAGACCCGAGACAATAAAGAAAATGAGAATTTCTATATGGATCCGACCAGGGATCGAACCAGGGGCCTGAGAGATGGCGACACTTGAAAACCGGTGTGCGAGCCACTCCGCTGCGGAGGTCGTCATACAGAAACGACTTTATCGCAATTATTTTTAAGCTTCGTATTTTTAAAATATCTGAAAATGAAGTAAATATAATGCGCAGATATCGTGCGTGCGTATCCATACTAATATTATAAATGCGAAAGTGTGTCTGTCTGTCTGTTTGTTACCTCTTGACGCTTAAACCACTGAACCGATTGAGATGAAATTTGGTATGGAGACAGTTCGAGACCCTGGAAAGTACATAGGCTACATTTTGTCGCGATATAAAAATATTAAGAAGATGAAATGGGGGATGAAGTTTTTATGGAAAATCCAACTCTTGCTGGCAAAGTCGCGGGGAACCACTAGTTTTTCTATAAATGAATTAAATTATTTACGAGTACAAATTTTAACAGCGGATAGAAATAAATAATTTATGTGTTTATTTAGAATTTGGCACCCTTTTGCAATGTAACCCTATTATGTGTTTATTTGAGTAGCAAGTCTTTAAATAATTCTTAACTTATTTTTTATAACTCTATTTAGTCCTCCACCTCCACCAAACCTCTACACTTTTTTTCTCTTTTATGGCAAACATAGTTAATGCGACAGCTACACACGTAAATCAAAAGTTACCTTTTCAAGGATTACTAAAGAGCAATGCGTCAAACGGAATTTTGGGAAAAAAAGGATCAAGATACAATACAGCACTTTTATATTCTAAGACGCGAGTGCGTCTGATTCAAATCAATGATTCATTGCTTCCTTTTTGTGGTTGACTGTAGGTACTTGAAATTCAATGTTAATTGTTTGATTCGATGACACATTGCTTTGTGTTCTCTGATAGTTGAATGTGGGACAGTTTGTATGCAGAGCACTTGGGTAGGTCAGGAATATAGCTTTTCCTGTGGTTCTGCTTGCATTTACACACTAAGTATGAGATAAGTTACTCGGCCACTTTGTTGTAAGCAGAGCTGAAAGTTACATACTTTATTAGATTTTCACTTTTACTTTGAGCTAATATTGAGCACATACATTACTAAAAGTGTTCTTGATAATTTAAATTCTGGCACTATTTGGCTGATCTATGTTTTTTATCAGTACTTTCTTATTAGTAGTAACTATTAAGAAGAATATTATTTAAATACTATAAAATAAAATAATAATATAATATTCTCCTACCAATATTATCAACATAGATCCACCAGGTGAATTATGCACAAATTGCAATAGACACATGTACTCTGTTCCTTCAATCTCATAAAATTAAATACCTATATTAAAACCAAATGCACACTGCACAGACAAATCAACTTCATCACATTAGATAAGTTATGTATGACAATATTGTAGCATTATGTTAATATGAAATACGGGCTCAATAGCTATGGATTCCAGTGCAAAGTCACAGTAAAGAATTTATTTGTCGTATATACAGTAACTCCATTAAAAGTAAATAATCATTCATCATTCGTTATCCTAGTCACCATAGCACAAGCTCACGCTTAGTTTGAGGCTAGGTAATTGGTGAGTTTGTTGAAACAAATTATTATTATTCATAAGTATCATTTTATAAAGCTTTTACAATGAGTGAGTATGTCACTTAGCTTCGGTCCCGTTCCTATTTCGTGTCATCGAAATACCATTCGTTTCCAAGCAAACTGTCCATATAATTAAAATAAAGGTTTATAGAAAATGTATTCTCAAAAATTCAATTTGGTTACTATTAACATGAGATATTATGCTAACCATTTGTTAGCATAATATTTACAAATTCCTTATCGCCCGTTACGAAAGTCGCTGCACTCGCCGCAAATAAAAATATCTTACCATATTTTCGGTACGGCAGCCATCTGGCAGCCATTTGAACAGAAATCAAAGGTATGCAAGAGATATTATATCTAATTAATTAGTGTTGCAGTGTGTGTGCAATACGCAGGCGCACTCTTAGTTCTTTCACTCTCATAGTTTGGTGAGATGGCAATGCGGCATGACCGTAGAGAGATCCAGGCGCAGGACTAACGGCGTAGCAAGCTTTCCGAGGCATGGGGGTGTTAACACCACCAACTGACTGACTTCGTAGCTGTTTCAAAGTTATTTCAATACTGAAAAACTGTCTTTTTTATTTTTAAACTAGCAGTTCCCCGCGACTTCGCCCGCGCCAAAAGTCGGATTTTCCATACAAATGTTCATCCTCCATTTCACCCCCCTGATGATTTTATATCGCGACGAAAAGTAGCCTATGTCCTTCCCAGTGTCTCAAACTATCTCTGTGCCAAATTTCATTTGATTCGGTCCAGTAGTTTCGGAGCCTATTCGATGCAAATAAACAAACAAACAAATCTTTCCTCTTTATAATATTAGTATAGATGACTTTAAAACTAACGTCTGATTGCTTGTTAACCATCAGTTTAAGAGCTATTTTTGAAAGCCTCCACCTAGGCGATAGGCCTGTGGGGTTTCAAACCCTGGTCTTTGTGGATAGAAGCCAATGTGAACATGAGACAAAAAATATGAGGGTTACTGGTTAAATGCATAATGTTTACTGGGATGAAACGAAGTTATGGCAAGATAAGCTGTTTGGACACAAACATGCATACGTTGTTCGTGTATAATTTATTCGCGTATGATAGCTCAGTGGTATGTCACCTAGATAACTGTAAAAAATATAAAATATAAACTTAAAGTGCATTTTTTCGATTCACTAAAAAATGCATACTAAAATAAATAAGTTTATTTCATTAACAAAGGTAATGCCTTAAAACTAGTACATTGGAGCCTCCATTTAACCAAAAATGCCTGTGTTTGGAGGACCCGCTCTTCCATCATTACATCCTTACTTTAACAAGGCAGTAAGGGTAAACTTATCCTAAATAACATGTCTTTTACACTGTAGTAGGAAGTTTAAGTATGAAATTAATTGAATTTGAGTATCTATATTGTGTGTGTGTGTGTGTGTCTGTGTGTGTGTGTGAGAGTGTGTGTGTGTGTGTGTGTGTGTGTGTGTGTGTGTGTTTGTGTGTGTGACAGAGTATAATAACCGAACAGTACATATTTGTCCAATTCTTGTATCTACGAGTATAATCTATAGTTTATTGTTTCTTTATATTCAGTTTTGTTTACGCAAAGTAAACTTAACGCTTAGTATAATTATAAACCTTAGTGGTTTCGCTTTGCTAAGTCAATAAATAATTGTTTTGTAAGATTTTTATAACGATAATAAATAGGAAAAATATATAATCAAGAATTTAATACGTTACAAAACAAATGCTGATAAATAGAAAAAATAAAATTAATTTGCTTTAAATTGCCGCTATGAGAATATCTCATTCAATATAGTCAGAAAGCTTTTTAAACAAAGGCTTTCATGATCGATCATTGCGATTTTAGAATAAGTATCTTAAAGATTTTGAGTTACACTTATAAATAATCGACCTATACCGATACCTCTACCGGTAGCCTGGAAGAAATCGTTTTCAGCAATAAGACCTCCTAAATTGTACAACTCTCAATGAAAACACACACATACACACACAGTGTTTTTTGTATTTAATTTTCTTTTTCATTGTGTAATTTATAGAATACTAACTTCGGTGTAACTTAATTTTTTTTTTAAATCTTGCTTCGTCTGTATATGTATAGTGGAATAATACTGCATATTTATGTTACTGGAGGTGGTGCACATGTTGAAATGTACAAAATGTTTTTTATTCCCAATAAAAAATAAAAAAATGTTTAGAAAGATAAATACTCCTTATTGCACGCCACACACAGTATCAATTTACATAAATGTTCATAGAGAATGGTACAATTTAGGCGGTATTATTGCTGAAAGCAATTTCTTCCAGACAACCTTCGGGTAGAGGACAGTCCAGAATTTTGTTTTATATCTATGTCTATTTGTATGTGATGTGCAATAGAGTAGCTTATCTTATCATAACAACTAATTATTATAATATATACAATTATTGTAGACCTGGAGCAAAGATATAATAGATAGAAAATAGATTAGACAAACGTGGTTTCATAATAATTTTCCTGCTGAACGAATCATCCACTTGGTACCTACAAAGAATTTCAGTGAGTGATGACTGTTTTTGTTTACATTGGAATGTTTTTAATAGCATGCTGATAGAATCAATATAATAATTATTGCGTCAAAACAGATATGAATGTAGAGATATTAAATAATAAAGCCTCGTTTCTTTAATATAGACTCTAAATCAGGGGTAAATTTATCGAAAAAGATATTGCTTTTTTTCGCATATATGGCTTCACTAGTGGTTTTATTTCACCCCCTTAATGTTAAAACATTAAGGCGGCAAAATGTAGCCTATGTCCTTTCTAGGGTCTCAAACTGTCCCCATACCGAATTTCATCACAAACGGTTCAGTGGTTTAAGCGTCAAGAGGAAAGCAGACAGACACACTTGCGCATTTATAATATTAGTATGGATTGGCTCATATTGTTATAATAAAAGTTGGAAACTCAAAAAGCTAGTGTACTTAGTGTGTATGGGTAATAATATAATTATATATAAAACTTATTAATAAAAATTAAGATAAATTACTTAATACAACACAAAAACAAAAATTATAAAAAGGGTCCTTGTGGTAAGGTTCCCAGGATGCTGGCAGCATTACCGCGCTGGATAGCGATGCTTATACGCTGAGCAAGGCAGCTGCCAGCTCTTAGGTCACCACTGATGTCAACTAGCCTCTTGGAAATCTCTTTGAAAAAAGAGATAGCGTTGGGACCCCACGAACCCAGTGTTTCGACTCCAAACGGTACAAAGTGGTACCGGGAGTCGATCTGCCTGTACTTGTTCTTTTTAAAGTTTTCGGCACTTGTCGCAGCCAAACCAGCATCACGGCTTGTCCCGGGCAGATGAGAGGCTGCAAGTGTGTCGACACAGGTAGCGTCCCACACAAGAGCCCGACCCATCCGCCAAGGAACAAGTGACATCCCGTCTGGTCTCTTGCCATCATCACGCGCGATACCGTTCGGCTCGAGTAAAGCCGGCACGTTGATAGAGGCAAGAGACCGACGGATGATGTCGTTGATGCTGGCATGACGCGAAAAGCGGCCTGCACTTTTAATACAGGAGAGTCCGTGATGTCCCAAAGAGCCGACATCAGAACTACAAGGACATCTGTGTGGAAGGCAAACCTCAGCACCAACACGCAGAACTATCGCGACTCGTAGAGTTTCCGAGTCCAAAAGGGTTCCCACGTTGGCCGAAGGATAGGCCTGAAGCCAGTATCCTGCTTCCTTGGTGGAAACTGCTTTTAGTCTGGCTAGATCCGCGTTGTCAGTGCTACTGTCAATAAGACTTTTCAAAATAGACTCACAAGAAAATTGGTCCCAACTCCTTTGAATTTTAAGATCTGAAGGGAATTCATTCGCATATGCTATATCCCAAGCATTTCTAGCCTCGTCCAGGCACGCCACTTCGAAGTTTGCAGTAGAAGGCTGCAGGATACTTGCAACGAGAGTGGACGTGCTGTAAGATGAGGATAGAAAGGCAGGTAAGGAGACAGTGGAAATTTTGCGCGTCCCAATCCCACCAAAACGGATAGGAAGGGACGCTTGATCCCAAGACCGTTCCAAAAGACGAATGTTCAGAATCTTGATTAATAAATAATTATAGTAATTGATTCCATTGATGTACTATAAGAAAGCTGTTTGCTTCCTTATTAGAGACAAACAAATAAATATTGAATTGATTGATCACTTTATTAACTTTTGCTTACGTCAAATTCGATGTTACTTTGAAACGGGTCAATAGTAAGTCGCAGTTCATTCATAGTCATAATATCATGTTTGATGCCATGAGGGAATCGTGAAATCACGTCCAAATAGATTACCAAATAGCGTGTCGATAAGATTACTGATAACATTTCATACAAAAGTAATGACAAGAGTGTAAGACTGTTATTGTTAATAAGTTTCCCTGCGTTTCAGTAATTTGCACATACAGGTTTGAAATAATTGAATAGTAAGTGTTGCATTAGTAATTTCAATTGTGTCATAAAAATTTAAGAAATTATATATATTTATTACACATATTTACCAAGCCGAGAAGAAAAGTAGAACTCGCACTTTTTATTCATTATTTTTCATCTTGTAAATTAATATTTATTATTCTTGAAAATCAGCTTGGTATCCTTGTGTTATTTATATAAATTATGTGATGTATATATACCATAAAAATCGTATAAATTGATATGAATTTAATCTTAAATACACCTCCATATTTTGTTGTTTATCGAAATAATTATAAATTCATAGTCATCCAGAATTCATTTATACATAATATCTAATATAATTATATAAAATAAAGTCTTGTTAGTTACACCATTTATAACTCAAGAACGGCTGCACCGATTTTTGAGATTTTTGTGTTTTTGGGTTTGTCTTTGTCGGGAATAGGATAAAAAATAAATAAAATATGGGGTGAAAACTTAAAAAAGGGGTAGGGTAGGGGTAGAGCAAGACATAACAACGTTTAGCGGCTCAGCTAGTCTGTTATAGAAATTCTAATTATTTATTTTTACTTATCGTTGTGCTTCGTATAGTATTATTATCTGGCTATTTCCGTTTCTATTAAATAAATCTAATTCGTATAAGATTTAATCTCTCAAATTGTGCGTCACCACATTTGATTGAACACAAGAAGGAAAATCATAACAAAAAATACAAAAATAGTACTCAAATTGATGACCAACTGAATAAAATATAGGTCACACGTTTCAAATCTCGCTCTAATCTATTTTTAATATCCTTCCGAGTGTCGGAAAATATATAAGCGATTTTTATCAATCGGTGTTTGTATAAGAAACACGTAAGCACTTAAAGTAATAAATCAGATAACATACGATTTGAGTCACCCAGTCTGGCTGATCTAAAAAATTCCTAAACAAACTATTAAAAAACAATTAAAATATCAGTCACCTTGACCGTCCTACTTATGTGACCGGGATAAAAAACTGTGCTAACGATTCTTGTTAAGCACTTCAAAATCATTCCAGTATCGGTCGTTCGGTACAATACGGGCTCCTCCGTGTTAGCGGTTGGCCTACAATGCACACGTATATAAAAGATACCCGAGAGATGCAGCTTTAGTACAGTGGTGGCGCCTCGATGTGAAGGCACGCCCGAGTTCACATTTTTTCTTTTCTTTCTAGAACCAATATGGGTGTGTTGGCGGTAGTCATCGCGGCGACGGTCGCTGTAGCTATAGCCGCGCCCCCCGGCAAGCCTTCTTTGGGCTGGGGCGAACGCACCTTCGCCATCATCGAGGTCAACCAAGCGGCCACCGCCTATAACCAACTAGTCACCAAGAAGGACTCAGCCGACGTCTCTGTCACGTGGAATGTCTGGTCCGGAGACCCCGCCGACAAAGCAAGAGTACTCCTTAACGGAGACGAGTTCTGGTCGGGCACAGGAGGAGCTGCCGGCTCTGCAACGTTCAAGGTCAAGAAAGGAGGCCGATACCAGATGGTCGTCGAGCTATGCAACGCTGATGGATGCAGCAAGAGTGACGCCACAGAGATTATTGTCGCTGACACTGACGGAAGCCATCTACCACCCTTAGACTACTCAATGGGAGAGAGAAACAAACCATTCAAGCAGACCTCAGGAAAAGTCGTTGGAGCATACTTCGTTGAGTGGGGAGTCTACCCTAGAAAGTTCCCGGTGGACCGCGTGCCCATCCCTAACTTAACTCACCTGTTGTACGGATTCATCCCGATCTGTGGTGGTGATGGCATCAACGACAGTTTGAAGGAAATTGAAGGCAGCTTCCAGGCTCTGCAGCGCTCCTGCAGTGGCCGTGAAGACTTCAAGGTTTCCATTCATGATCCTTGGGCTGCTCTCCAAAAACCTCAGAAGGGTCTTTCGTCATGGAATGAGCCTTACAAGGGTAACTTTGGTCAGCTGATGATGTTGAAGCAAGCGAAGCCTGATCTGAAAATCTTACCTTCCATTGGTGGATGGACTCTCGCTGATCCATTCTTCTTTTTCACCGATGAGACCAAGAGACACCGTTTTGTGGCATCAGTTAAGGACTTCTTGCAGACATGGAAATTCTTTGACGGTGTGGACATCGACTGGGAATTCCCCGGTGGTAAAGGCGCTAACCCCAACTTGGGCAGTCCTAAGGATGGAGAAATCTACGTTCTCCTTATGAAGGAACTCCGTGAAATGTTAAACGAACTGTCAGCTGAAACTGGAAGAAAATACGAACTGACCTCAGCTATTAGTGCAGGATGGGACAAGATCCAAGTTGTTGATTACAGCGCAGCTCAGAAGTATATGGACCACATCTTCTTCATGAGTTATGACTTCAAAGGAGCATGGTCGAACGACACTTTGGGACACCAGGCGTCTCTATACGCACCTGAATGGAACCCAAAGGAGACTTACACGACTGACTTTGGGGTACAGTTCTTGTTAGCTCAAGGTGTGAGCCCTAAGAAGATTGTTGTGGGAGTTGCCATGTACGGCAGAGGTTGGACTGGAGTGCATGGCTATGAGAAGGACAATCCTTTCACTGGTAACGCAACTGGTCCTGTTAAAGGTACCTGGCAAGATGGAGTGGTGGACTACAGAGAGATAGCTAACGAGATTGCTCAGGGTAAATGGGAGTATCACTATGACAACGTGGCTCAGGCGCCGTACGTGTTCAGGCCTGCTACTGGAGACCTGATAACTTATGATGATGCTAGGTCAACTATAGAGAAAGGGAAGTATGTGAGAGCAAATAAGTTGGGTGGTCTATTCGCTTGGGAGATAGATGCTGATAACGGTGACATTCTTAATGCTATGAACATGGGTCTCGGTAACAGTGCGTGATTGGTCTTTGTGATATTGTTCTGTAAAAAGGTCTCAAATTGTTTATATTGTACGTGAATGTTGTATAGTGATAATGACAAATGTGTTCCATTGAATTTGCGTCTGAAGTATTAATAAGGATAAAATTAAAATAATTTAAGAATTTACATGTTGTGTCTTAATTTCATAACTATAATAATATTAATGCATTGCGAACGTTTGTGTTAAAAAACACGTTCCTTTAGAAATTGGCTGCTTGACACCACCAATCGTTGACGTACTTTTAATGAACTGTCAAAACGCTCTCCTTCCACAAATTTTGTATGGGGATAGTAAGCTATGACGTCACATTTCGCTATTCTCAACTAACATACTTTTTATCGAGTTTAGCTTAATTAAAAATCAAATACTGCAGTTAGTTAAAAATTATAAATGAAAGTGTGTTTGAAAATGATGTTATATTGAGAAATTTGTTTTCGGGATAATTTGTGGATAGTGTCAAGTACCCAATTGTATTAAAGTTTATGAATCTTGATGAAATAATTTAACTATACAGGGTCAAAGGGGTGTCAAAACTTAAAAAATAAGATCTAGAGCACAATAGTAAAGAAACTGCTTTATCGCAATTATTTTTAATCGTATTTTCGAGTAACATTTACTTTAAAGTATCCGATAATAAAGTAAATAGAGAGATAACGCACCTTTAACGCACCACCATATTGTACTTTTCAGTAGATCGTTGAGCAGATATCGTGCTTGCGTATTTTTACTTGACTGCGGAAGGAGGGTTATGGTTTTCGAGAGTATGTATGTATGTTTGGTACACCCTACAGCCTAAACGGCTGGTCAGTTTTTGACATATTAGTCAGTAGTGTAGTAGTGCCAGTACCTTTTGGATGAGCTCGCTCCACCGTCGACGCCACGTCTGGTTTAGTCTAGAGTCAAGAGCAAACCCATTTCAAATAAAAAAAAATGTTTTTTAGAAAACAGTCATTTTCGTAGACGCAGTCGCGGACAATCATAGTATAAATTATGTTTATAAGTACTAATTAATACTGCTGTAGGTAGATTTAGAAGTCATTCGAGGAGTCACATAGTCTAGTAGCTTCGGTTTGAATGACAAACAATCGTCACAACTAAATTAAGCAAAGGATAGTAGACGGACAGGCTCATCAAACCAGTTTTATTATGAGCTAAAATTTGTTATTGAAATAAACAGTCGATTTCCAAGTATTGCATTGCTATCTTAAGTTTAGTTTCCTAAAAAGATAATAAACACATGCATAACTTGCTCCTTGAAATTTGAAAAGATATGTCATGTCAAACTCTTATTTACTAGATCCCTTACTAATAATATTTTTTAATTGCTTTTAATTAAATTTAATTCTCGTCGCCACTACCGCAATGCCTGAAGAGCAGGGTATATAACCAGTGCGTCCTACCTGTCATGACCTACGGGGCCGAGACGTGGAACTTGACTAGTTGGCCCACCGACAGCATGCTGGGGATCTCGCTTAGGGATAGAATCCGAAACGAGATCATCCGCCAAAAGACGAAAGTCATATATATCGTTCAGAGGTGCAGTAAGCTGAAGTGGCAGTGGGCTGGTCATGTCTGTCGCAGAACCGACGGGCGTTGGAGTAGGAAGGTTCTCGAATGGAGACCACGTTTCAGGAAACGTAGTGTTGGACGCCCTCCTGCTAGGTGGACATATGATTAAGCAAAGGTGGTGCTAGGTGGACAAGATTAACAAAGATTATTATATAATATTATAAGATTAACAAAATTGAATTAAAATGCCGAATACATGTAGTGGATGTATGAGCGCCATTGTATCGTCCGGTGGCTCTCTTCAATGCGCGAACTGTAGGGGATGTTTCCATACGCAATGTCTAAATATAGGAGATGATCACTATAAGACGCTTACACCTTCATACAAAGAAAAGTGGATTTGCCCCTCATGCATCAATGTTACTCGTAGACGACTAATCAACGCTGAAACTCCTGTCCGTCAACGTCAGATACCTGTGAGCGACAGCTCTATGAATATGTCATTTGATCTCCCCGAGGATAGCAATGCATCTGTGTCCACGGTCTCCGGTACCGGCCCTAGTGCATCTGGGAATAATAACGAAGTGACTATGGATAAAATTAGTGCCCTCTTTGATCAAAAGATGAGTGCATCTCTTTCATCTTTTATGAATAACTTCCGCATGGCACTGAAGGAAGATGTTGCCAAAATGGTTTGTGCTGAAATGAGCGGCGTAGTACAAGAAATTAAGGATGATCTTAATGCAGCTACTGACTTCTTAACCTCTGAGCAGGAATTACTGAAGTCTCAGATAGCGAAGAAAGATTCCACTATTAAAATATTGGAGGCGGACTGTGAGCGGATGCACGCGGACCTTCACAAGCTAGCTAATCGTATGTCAGCTATGGAAAAAACCACTCGTAGTTATAACGTCGAAATACAGGCAGTGCCAGAGGCTCGGAATGAGAATGTGATGTTGTTGTTTAAGAAATTATGCGACATTGTCAATTTTCCTATTGAAGATAATTGTATTTTAGCTTGTCGTAGGGTAGCTAAAATGGATAACACCTCAAAACGCGCTAGAAACATCCTGGTTACTCTGGCCTCGCCACGATTGAAGGATTCGTTGCTGTCTGCAGTCCAGCGCTACAACAAAGCACACCCGAAGGATACTCTGAACTCACGGCACCTAGGTGTATCCATTCAAACTGAAAAAATATACGTCGTGGAACACCTATCCCCTGAATGTAAACAACTCTATGCTGCCGCCAGAAAGTTTTCCCGGGATAAACAATATAAATACGTATGGGCTAAATATGGTAGAGTTTACCTACGCAAAGATGACAACAGTGGAAGTATTTTTGTTAAAAATCATGATACTTACGATAATTTACCCTAAATATTCATATCCTTTCTTTATATTAAAAATTAAATATCTTGCTTCGATGTTTTAGCTTTGATTCCCTTGTAGGTTCATTATGGTAGTATTTTATCAGAATGTTAACGGAATTCGCTCAAAACTTGATGATGTGTATCTTAATGTATTGACTTGCAACTACGACATTATCTGTCTCACGGAAACTAATCTTAATACTGGTGTGTTAGACGCTGAATTATTGGACTCTAGATACAATATCTACCGACCTTTACTGTTTGTTGTTTTCATAAACGACTTGATTGACGCCCTGTCTTGTCCATGCCTTCTTTACGCGGATGACCTTAAAGTATTCACCACAGTAAGCAGTAGTACAGATGCCTTCAGGTTACAATCTGATTTAAACATCCTATCCGACTGGTGTGACCGAAACCTTATGCAACTCAACATTAGTAAATGCTTCGTTATAACTTTTACCACTAAAACACAAAAGCTTTTATTCGACTATACCCTTAGAGGCGAGGTCCTTGCCCGAAATAACGTTGCAAAAGATTTGGGTGTCATTTTTGATGACAAACTGACCTTCAAAGATCACTACAATTACATCGTCGAGCGAAGCAATCGCCTACTAGGCTTCATCGCCAGGTCTACCAAACGATTTCGTCGATGTAAGAGCTTTATTTATCTATATTGCGCGCTTGTTCGTAGTGTTGTTGAATATAATGCTGCCATATGGTCTCCCTTTTACAAAGTCCATAGTAATCGTATAAAAAGTATTCAGAGGCGTTGCCTGAAAATCCTTAGCTATAGATGCGGCATGGGGCGAAAACTAACATCTTACAACGAAGGCCTAAGCTATTTTAACATGAATCCGCTATCCCTGCGTCTGCAAATAAATGACCTCATCCTGCTCTATAAAATACTGCACTATCAAATAGATTCCCCTAATCTTCTCTCTCTACTTAATTTTAACACTAGATTTAGATCCCGCAACCGCAATTATAACATTTTCTCTCTTCAAATATTTTTGAACAACACTTCATACTACAACCCTATAGTGCGAATGTGCCGCCAATACGAGGGTCAAACTGAAAGTTCTTAGAACTGGCCACTTATAAACAATATAATAAAAAAAATATTCTAAAATTTGAAAATAGAACTCTTTGCCAATATTACTGAGTATATATTTCATTCATTTGTCATTTGTTTTACGACTTGGCGGCAAATTGAAAATTGTCTGTGTCACGTCAAAATGAATTTAACACGAGAAAATTTTCGTGCAATGATTTTTTATGACTTTCGATGTCATTTAAGTCAACAAGAAAGTTATGATAGACTACGATTGGCCTTTCACGATGAAGCCCCATCTCGTGCGACTGTTTACAACTGGTTTAATGAGTTTAAACGTGGTCGCACTAATCTCACTGATGATGTACGTGAGGGACGGCCTTCTACGGCGACGACTGAAAATAACATCTGTGTTGTGCGGCGTATGATAGAGACTGACAAAAGAGTGACCTATCAGCAGATTCGGACAAGCTTAGGCATCGGTATGAGTCAAGTGCACAAAATCCTGCACGAACATTTAGCGGTCAGGAAGCTTTGCGCCCGGTAGATACCTCATAATTTGACTAAGGCTCAAAAACTCCATCGTGTGGATTGGTGCCGTAAAATGATTGAAAGATTTAACGGAGGTGACTCAAATGCTGTGTTCGACATACTAACAGGTGACGAAAGCTGGATTTACTGTTATGATCCTGAAACCAAAAGACAATCTGCTCAGTGGGTGTTTCCTTTCGAGGAGTTGCCAACTAAAGTGAAGAGAGATCGAAGTGCGGGAAAAAAATGGTGGCCTCGTTCTTTGGAAGGATAGGTCATTTCGCAACAATTGTGTTAGAGGATCAAAAAACAGTTTCTGCAGAATGGTACACTACCAATTGTTTGCCACTTGTCTTGGAAAAAGTTCGAGAGAAACGACCTCGCAGTAGGATCCTCCTTCACCACGACAACGCCTCGTCGCACACCGCCAAGCGAACGATCGACTATTTGGCGACATCAAACGTTGAATTACTGGGTCACCCGCCGTATAGCCCCGACCTCGCGCCTTGTGATTTTTATTTATTTCCAAAAATTAAAGAAAAACTTAAAGGAAAGCGGTTTATGAATGCTGAAGAAGCGGTGGCTGCGTATCGCGATGCCATTGAAGAGACCCCTAAGGACGAGTGGGCAAAGTGCTTTTCCCAGTGGTTCCATCGCATGCAGCGGTGTATTGACGTCAATGGACAATATTTTGAAAAGATATAATAAAACTAATAACTGGCTAATGTAATCAGTTTTTGATTTTCTAAGAACTTTCAGTATAATGAAATTCTCGCCGAAAACAGAAAAATAGATATATTTCACCAAACACTGCAACAGTTCCGGAGGCAATTAAACACACATTTTAATGATACTGGTTTCCTGTAATTAATATATTTAATCATTTTAAATTCTTTATATACTTTGTTTCCTTTGCTAACTATAAATTTTTGAAAAATGTAATGGTTATAATTAAACTCACTTTTGTATTTTTTTTCTCTCTCTTCAGTTTGCACCTGTAGGGTTCTTTACAATATAAATTGTATTGGTAATTTTTAAGCTTTTAGGCATACATATTTTTGGATTGTGATCTAGTTCTGTACAATGTGTAAAACGTTTTAATGCTTGTATCGATTGTAGTCTGTTTTGTGTGCTATGAATAAATAAATAAATAAATATGACCTTAAGAAGGTGGCTGGTGGTGGCTGGATGCGAGAAACGGAGGACCGTGAAAGTTGGCGCCGTCTTGAAGAGGCCTATGTCCAGCAGTGGACTGCAATAGGTTGATATGATTACTAATAATAATTATGCCACTGCTATAAAACTTGTATAAATAACTATAAGACGTCTAGTTTGGAATTAATGACAGATAGGTGACATGACATAGTGGGGACAAACATTTCAACCGTTCCATATAAGGTTATAGCAATGTAATAATCATTATTAGAAAGGTGGTAGGTGTTCTAATCTTTATTAAAAGGTGCTACAGCCGCTAGCTTAGAGGTAAGCCTATTAAATTAAATCAAATTTCGCTTAGGTTCGAGTCCCACCGGATGACATAGTTGATTAATTTTTGTGAGCGAAATTTGATTTGATTTTGTAAAAACTTACAAAATATTTGCTTAAGTTATAAAAACAATTATAATGGTAAGCTTATTTTTTCGATACCATACCTTTGCCCATTTAGGGGATCGGATCCCATAGTAAGCAGCATTATTTCTCCCGCGCAGTTGGCTAATCTCTGTTGAGATACGCCGCTGTACTCTAAGTTCGGGTGTTGTGGAAATCATAGCTATACCTATAGCTTGCCTTGCTTATATATCTCTAAGCTTGCCTCTAAGCTAACCTCTCAACTGTACCACGTTGTACCTTAGGCCACAGAATAAGTACTAGTACTCCGTACAGAAGTATGACTTTGCAATGAAATTTAAAGAAATATCTACTCAATGTTGTCAACGATATGGTGTAATTCAGTTCGCCTCAGACTCAAGCACATCTTCGTGTAGACACCTACAAAAATACATTGCAAGATAATTTCATTCTTATAACTCTGGAATACGAGTCATAATAATACACTAAACCTATTCAGTGACGTACTATCACGCAACGCGATAGGGTTGACTGCCACAATAAGCTACTAACGCCATCTTGCGCATCTTTCTAGGACTTTATTCACGCTCGTCCAACCAGCAACCTAGTGTCGCGCACCGCCGGTGAATAAAACGCGGGAGCGTGTCGCTGCCGGCTAGCGACACCCAACTTGTTTAGGCCCTTACCAAGGGGTCGCCGCGCGTAGGTACGTTTTTGCTACCTACGCGGAAAGATACACAGGCCTGCCTTAGGCTCCGCGCAGATGGGCCGACGACCACCGCCAACGGTGGCTGTCGCGCGCCACGCCCGCACGTCCCGCGCACACGAAGGTGCTCGGTCAGGCATCTCTCACTCAATGTACTTGCGCGCGTTAATAGCCTACTCTCGAGCGCACCGACCACACTTTAATCTTTTAATACAAATCGTCCAAAATAATGATCGATCGATCCAGTTCGAAGTGTACAAAGAAACTAAATAATATGATGCATGATTAAAATACATACTCAAGCCAATTAATCAATTTCAAGTACATTTCCAGTTTTTTAGTCTTCGAGCTAAACTGCGGACAGACAGACGGACATGGCGAAACTATAAGGGTTCTTTGTTGACTACGGAACCCTAAAAAGGATCCAATTCGAAGTTTACAAAAGAAACCAATCAACGCGTCTAATGGTAACCAGGAATGTGGGACTGTTTTAAAATGTCCAATTTGAAGAGTAGAAAGAGTTTTTGCGCGGGAAGGGGAAAAATAAAAATACATAAAAGCTATGTTCTTATTTTTCGAAATTAGTTTTCGTGGTCGTCATTGCTATTATGCCATATCTCGGAAACTACCCACCTCAGACTACTGGTGTGTAGGGACAAATTTTAGGGCTCGACGAGATCTTCATTTCGGATGACAGCTGACGAAAATTGAAACGACCATATCTCGGAAACTACCCACCTCAGACTACTGGTGTGTAGGGACAAATTTTAGGCCTCGACGAGATCTTCATTTCGGATAACAGCTGACGAAAATTGAAACGACCATATCTCGTAAACTACCCACCTCAGACTACTGGTGTCTAGGGACAAATTTTAGGGCTCGACGAGATCTTCATTTCGGGTGACAGCTGACGAAAATTGAAACGACCATATCTCGGAAACTACCCACCTCAGACTACTAAATATCTAAATCCCTCAATCAACCTAGATTTAAATAAAATTTAGGACTTATCAGAGTCTCGAACGTTTGAACTTTTTAAATCTTTTAATTAGTCATCATAATTTTACGGCAGACTGAAAGTTCCCACAGATGCTTTTTATAACTATGTATGTTAAATACATTTTTGAAAATAATTCAACACAGAACAAGATCTTAGATCTTGTTTTCCACATTACCACTTATTAAAACTATAAAACACTATATCATTGTAAAACATTTCTAACCAAGCAACATTTCTAAATAAAATAGGCCTTGTATCGAAAGAGGCAACCCTGACTTTATTAGTTTTACTCCAAGGTCGCGTAGCTGCAGAGGAATAATAACGTAATATTCGAAACTTAAGGCATATTTTCGGGCGCAGCGGTCTGCGACAAAAAATTGTAGGCTATTATAAGAGTAGGTATGGACGATTTTCCTTGGAGTGATTTATCTGTTACATAGTAACTATTATATAATCTATGGCTCGGTGACCACTACAATTGACACTCATCTGCTAGCTCCCTTGACAGATGTTTTGTCAAAATAGCGAGTGGCCGCCACCGGTGGCGTGTCGCGAACACTATAAGTGGACGCCACTTTCTTACCGTCTGCAGCGACGTATTGAAAATAATGTAAACTTGTCGCTAGTTTGGAAGACAATCAAAACCTTTAATACCTACTGCAATCGCGAGGCAAAAAGCAGCAAAAAGAAGATATTGCGGTTGTAATATCGAGTACCACCAAAAAAAATGTGGCAAATGCTCAAAATAAATACACAAAAAAATTCTTGTGACAAAGATTTTCGTTATTATTTTAAGACTTCTAACTGTAAAGCGAATTTTCAAATGAGTTCTTTTGCTTTTGCATTTATAAATAACAATAAATTGTTTTAACATACACACCAATTACCTAGCCCCAAACTAAGCGTGAGCTTGTGCTATGGTGACTAGGATAACGGATAGAAATACTTAAATACATATAAACATCCATGACTTAGGTACAAATGCTCGTGCTCATCACATAAAGATTTGCCCCTTGCGGGATTCGAACCCGCAACCGCCTGGTTTAAAAGTCTGGTGCGCGAACGTGTCTTGGTGTAGTCACCAAGACAGTCGTCAAATGTTATGAAGGCGTTATTTAATTAAAAAATAGTTACATGAGTGATTCTTTTAATTTGTTCTTCACTTATTTTCGACAAAGTATCACTAAGTTTCAATATGTTTTACGGTATTTGATACAATTGGGTTGTTATTATAAGTAGCATAACGTAACTGGTGTTTTGTAACTACGTATAATTTTTAAAATAAAATAAACAGTAACATTTAATGATAAATACACTAATTATACTTTCACCTTTGTTATCGCTATTGTATGCGTATGTATGTAATACGAATAGTATTATATTTAATACCCATAATTGTTACTACTTTTTTGCATGAGAACTGTACCTATCTTAATTAAAACAGGTGTTCTTTGCTAACACATATAGCCAATACATAGCATACATACAATATCTATTTGCAGACATAAAACCAAAAGTGTAATTTTCTTATTATAATACTTAGGTTATGAAGAGATCCGATTTATTGAAAAACACATAATGCAGAAAATTAAAAAACATCCAAGAGCGTGTGTTTAAAATATAATAAATAAATTGTTTAAAATATAATAAATAAATTGTTTCAACATACACATCGATTATCTAGCCCCAAACTATAAGCGTGAGCTTGTGTGGTGACTAGGATTACGGATATATAGACATACTTATATACATATAAACATCCATGACTTAGGTACAAATGCTCGCGCTCGTCACACAAACATTTGCCCCTTGCGGGATTCGAACCCGCAACCGCCTGGTTTAATAGTCCGGGGCGCGAACCACTGCACCAAGGCGATCGCTGGCGAATATGCTGTTCTTTTCAAGAAATATGGTTTCGTAAATATTTGTAAAAAATCTCAAATACCTAATTATGTAATCACAAGGGCTAATGGAACTGCAAAACATAAAAACTTAGACATAAACTTAGGTATACCTAAACATAAAAACTTAGACCAGGCCTGTGTATCTCCCCGCGGAAGTAGCAAAAACGTACCTACGTGCGGCGCACCTACGTAGGTGCTAAAACAAGTTGCGTGTCGCTACCGGCCAGAGCCACGCTCGCGCGTTTTATTCACCGGCGGCCGCGCGGCTACGTTGCTGGCTGGACGAGAATGAATAAAGTACTAGAAAGAGGCGGTAGATGGCGATAGAAGCTTCTCGTAGCAGTCAACCCTATTGCGTCGCGTGATATTACGTCACTGAATAGGTTTAGTGTATTATGAATCATATTCCAGAGCAATAAATATGAAATTATCTTGCAATGGATTTTTGTAGGTGTCTACACGAAAATGTGCTTGACTCTGGGGCGAACTAAATTACGCCATATTGTTGACGACATTGAGAAGACATTTCTTTGAATACAATTGCTAAGTCATACTTTGTACGAAGTACTAGTATTCTGTGCTTAGACATAGACTTAGGTATACCTAAACATAGAAACTTTACTAAACTCTCTTGGAATTTGAGCAAACTTAATAATGAGTCAATTGAGAGGGACAATTGGATATTGGTTGCCTTTCGGGTGACAGATGAACTGAACTAACTTAACACATTGACTTTCATAATCTCTCCTTGAATAGTTTATTGATACCGGTGACCTTTATTAAAATTGAGAATTAAAGTAGGTATGGATCTGTTTTGCTTTTCTTCAAAATAAATATTATTGTATGTATGCACAGAGTAAATAATAGTACACTGAAAAAAAGGATCAACAAAACTAGTTTTGTTAGTTGAAGGTTTCGTTGTAGGGAAGTCAATTTTTGTTAAATATAAACAATCTTCTGGTTACAAACAAACCAGAAGTTCGCAAGTCACTAGATTACGGCCTACTAGTAGCCAAATTTTGGTTACTGTTAACCAATCATTTTTTCAGTGTACGTGTAAGCGACAACCCATCCATTAGGAGAATAAAACACACATTATGTTTATTTATAGGGCAATTAATTGCGCAACTGAAATTTTGATGGCGACTAAAGGCAATCTTATCGCCAAGTGGCATTCTCTACAAATCATATTTGACGACCGTCTTGATGTAGTGGTTCGCGCTTCCGAATTTGAATCCGCAAGCACAGGTTGCGGCTTCAAATCCCGCAAGGGGCGAATGTTTGTGTGATGCACAAGCAATTTGTAACTGAGTCATGGATGACTATCCGTTATCCTAGTCACCTAGCACAAGCTCACGCTTAGTTTGGGACTAGGTAATTGGTGTGTTTGTTTATACAATTTATTATTATTATTATTTATATCTCCGAAGTCAAAATGTAAAGTGGGGGTGGTGCGACAAAGGTAATATAGAAATTGATAGAACTAAGTCGAAATGAAAAGTGGGGGTGGTGCGACATAGGTTGGACACATTGTAAGAAAAAAAGTAACAATAATGTTGCTGCACGCTAAATACATATATCAGATAAAGTTTTTTCATTATTTGGGTTATTTTAACAGATTTAGGTAGGTCGATGTGTTAGTTTGTGCTGGCTGTTTTTCGCTTTCTATGTAAAGTCATAAAACCCGAAGGCATGCCAAATATTTCCCACATCAGCTGTTAAAATATGATTGAGGGCTGCTCCAGATGTCAAAATACCCGCATATGATACGGAGCTGTGTCGGTTGACAATACGGATTCTAGTTCACGGATCAGTCTTAATTTTGTGGCCACTAAAGCAGCGAGAGGTAAGTATTGTCAGTTAAAATTAACCTAAAGTAGTATTTTTTTCAAATTTGCTTTTCTTGTGCGCCCAAGTTACTTACTGCCGTATTCGGAGACGTCAAATAAATTTGATCCTTCATTAAGTTCCATACCATCCTTTTTTATTTTATTGACAAAAAAATGACAGAACGAGACTTAATTACAGAATAAATAATAATAATAAATATAAAAAGCACGTTAAGCCGTTGGTCCTGCGCCTGATCTCTCTACGGTCATGTCGGACTGCCGTCTCACCGAATTATGAGAGTGAAGGAACAGAGAGTGCACCTGTGTATTGCGCACACACTTGTGCACTATAATATCTCCCGCGCAGTTGGCTAATCTCTGTTGAGATTGGCCACTGTAGTCGAAATTCGGCTAGGAGGACATTATTATTTTACAGAATACATTTAATTGACGTCTCTGAGTGCAGGCTCCCAAGTGTCGTGGCTTTACTAATGAGTTATCACCTGCTGAATGACCTGTTTATTATTCGAAGTAATAATGCCCTCGTAGCCATTTCGATTACAGCGGCCCATCTCAACTGAGATTAACCAACGTGCATTCCCTGTTCCTTCATCCTCATAGTTCGGTTAGACTCGGTGAGAGATCAGGTGCAGGACCAACGGTTTAATGTGCTTTTCCAGGCACGGGGGTGTTATCAGCATGAACTTTCCGACTCCGGAGCTGTAATCAGAGTTCTTTCAAGATAGAGAAAACCCAGAATATTTTTTTGTTCGACCTGGGACCTCGTGGATAGTACCCAGCGTACTAACCACTAGACCAAAAAGCCAGTCAATTGATTTTTTTGTACTATGCATTTCTGCGACCTGTTTTGCACGAGTGCAATTCAGTATAATATACACGCCCGTCGCTGTGCTAGGACAGACGCATGCCCCAACTATTGTCATATATGATATGCTCTAAATGTAAACTTTGATTTACATCAAATGCACAACGTATTTAACTGGAATACTATCAAAAGTGCCAATTGCTATGATGATCTCCAAACTTCGACAGAAGATGTCACCGAGAATTGTTTGCTGATTGCCGAACTTCTACAGAAGATGTCACCGAGAATTGTTTGCTGATTGCCGAACTTCTACAGAAGATGTCACCTTTACCGCCGCACTCAGACACGTTAATTTAAAAAAATCTACACTTAAGTCTCGTTCTGTTACTTCTTTGTCAATGAAATAGAAAAAGACTGCATGAGACCTGTAGTGTGCGACACACTTCCTTATGTTCACCAACATATACTCGTATATACTCTGAAACCGCCTTATTAAGACAGTAAAAGTATAAACCAATCATCAAGGAGTTAACATCTTTTCATTCACTGCTCCCAGGTCCCGCCAGTACAGACTTAATGAAGGATGCACTTTAATTGATGTCTCTAAGTACGGCAGTAAGAAGATGTTTCTATGGCCCCACACGTATAGTTGTGTAACATGTTTTCATTGATACCGGTACGGTATATGGGCATAACGGTACCGCTCTGCCCTGCATTGTGATCTTAAAGGTCGCGGCTTCGAATCCTGTCGCGACATTGCTATCAGCAGTCCCGTTGGTTGAAAGCTGACATTATTAGTGGATGACCGTATTGGTGTAGTGGTACCCCGGACTTTTAAACCAAGCGGTTGCGGGTTCGAATCCCGCAAGGGGCAAATGTTGGTGTGATGAGCACGAGCATTTGTACCTGAGTCATGGATGTTTATAAATGTATATAAGTATGTCTATCCGTTATCCTAGTCACCATAGCACAAGCTCTCGCTTAGTTTGGGACTAGGTAATTGGTGTGTTTGTTGAAACAATTTATTATTATATTATTATTATTAGGGGTAAATTATACAGTGTGTCCGGGTTTCGACTGGCGATAATTTATGGGCTATTAGATCATCAAATGTTATCGACCAAAAACCCCCATGTTGGGGGTCTAACTCCCCCCCTCTTGAAATGGCAGCCATTTTAATATTTTTTAAAATGCTGATTCTATGGATCTGGAGGTCCTAAAAGTTGTGAAAATAATTCTTTTGGAAGGTAACGCCTATCAAATGAAATAAAGATCAATTCAATAGTAGATTGTTATACAATCTACTATTGAATTGATCTTTATCGATAGTTAAAGCAAAAGCAGTAGTATCGATAAAATATCGATAGTATCGATAGACTATCGATGGTTGAGGAAAAAGCAATAGTATCGATAAAATATCGATAGTATCGATAGACTATCGATAGTTGAGGCAAAAGCAATAGTATCGATAAAATATCGATAGTATCGATAGACTATCGATAGTTGAGGCAAAACCAATAGTATCGATAGAATATCGATAGTCTACCGATAGTATCAATAGTAATGATAGTTTTGATAGCTCCGTTAATATAAATACTATCGACTATCGATGACTAGGTATCGATAGTATCAAAGTTCAATACTAAAATGTTCAATACTAAAGTGGCCTTTTATTCAATAGTAGGAGTGGAGTATAAAGTAGAAGGGAAAAGCTATTTCCCACCCGGGCTCACCCGGCTATCTACACAGGAACGTTCAACTTTCCGACCAGGTGTGATGAAAAATTATTTACCGTCATAGAAGAGGAAAAAAATTTTTTTTACTAAATCTTGCTAAAAATTTAAAAAAGTCATAAAAAGTAAAAGTCATAAAAGTCTAGTTGTAAATGTCTTTAAAATGTGATAAATAAAACGCCCTAAAATTATCGCTAGTAGAAATCCGGACACCTGCATATGACGACTGACCTGGTGTAGTCGTGTGCACTGTGGTGTACAACGACACCGGTTGCTGGTTCGAACCCCGCAACCGAGCAAATGGTTAGTAGATGAGCACGAGTATTTGGGATCAGCTAATTGGGAAGATGATAGTTAGCAAAAATCTTTAAAATAATGTATCAAATACGAATTTCGACTATAACACTAACGTTAGAAATATGTTTACTGAGGTGTGACGTCACAGCAGACGCCATGACACCCTGACTGCGTTTTGGCGCCAATTTATGAACATTTCATTTAAATTTTACCTTTGTTGGTTGCAAAATAATATATTTTTTTGGGAATAGAAGATCCTTAAGAATATTTTAGAACACTTCAAAATCTGTCATCTTGCCTATTGGTGTGATTGTTGAAATAATTTCTTTTATTCATTTGTTAAAAACCACATAATACCCTGTTAGATGTTGTTAAAATCTACAAAGAAAATTTAAGCAAAGCTCGTAATCAATATAAAAATATGAATATGGTTATCTGTTAGAAAGTGCTGTTAGCAATAAGAAGATCTATATTGTACCTACAACCCCCTCGTATGTCTACTGTGTGTGGAAGAATAAAAAGTATTGTACCCCCATAATATTTAATATGCCTACTGAAATATGAGTATCTCCATCCTTATTTAGTCGTAGCAAAAATCTTATTTTAACACGCGATTACAATAGATTTTCGCTGGAAGAAAGCAGGTTGATATTAAACGGAATATTGCGGTGATCCGTCCTGACAGTGACGTTTCCTTGAGGAAGTAACGTGAAACTAGAGGCAAGCGTAAGTCGAATATTGCCGTAGGGTTCCGTAGTAAATGTTTATTTTTTTAGGTCCACTTGCACACGTCCGGGATAGCTAATCTGGATTTGACAAGGCCTATTATTTGAGCCCACTTTTGCCAGTCTGGATTAGCTAATCCAGGCTTGTGCAAGTGGTCTTTCAACTCAGATAAAAGACCTTAAAAAACTCTGGAATAGCTAATTGCACAAGAAGGTCCACTTGCACCAGTCCGGATTAGCTATTTCGGACTGGTGCAAGGGGACTTTCCATAGAAGCTCATCCAGACTTGTACGAGTGGGCTTTCAACTCAGATAATAGGCCTTGAAAAAGTCCGGAATAGCTAATCCGGACGTGCGCAAGCAGTCTCCATGTTTTATGGTCGCCTGATCGTTTCTGGGGTCTGAATTTTAGACGATCCTAACAATCCGGAAACTATAAATAGGTCTACTGATAGTGGCTACCTCTGCGCTGTCATAAAAAAAACCAGACAAGTGCGAGTCGGACTCGCGCACGAAGGGTTACGTACCATTACCTTACAACATTAGATAGTATAGGCAAATACCCGTTTGTATGGGAGCCCCCTTAATATTTTTTTTTTATTTAAATTTAATTATTTATTTATAAAGTGAAATACAACATAATATTCTGTAAATACTTTAAAGCGTCTGCCTGTTGCTATTATAAATATCGAGCAAAAAAATCACATTTGTTGTATAGGAGTCCCTTTAAATATTTGTTTTATTCTGGTTTTAGTATTTGTTGTTATAGCAGCAACAGAAATACATCATCTGTGAATTTCAACTGTCTAGCTATCACGGTTCATGAGATACAGCCTGGTGGCAGACAGACAGACAGTCAGACAGCGAAGGCTTAGTAAAACCCGTTTTTAACCTTCGGGTACGGAACCCTAACAATAATGTTATAAAATACTCCGTTATCAATAATGATATTATAAATACTTATCAATAATTCTTTCCATAAAAAATACTTTTTTTTTTTCAACAAACACCAATTACCTAGCCCCAAACTAAGCGTGAGCTTGTGCTATGGTGACTAGGATAACGGATACTGAGACATACTTATATAAATTTATTTTTATAAACATCCATGACTTAGGTACAAGTGCTCGTGCTCATCACACAAACATTTGCCCCTTGCGGGATTCGAACCCGCAACCGCCTGGTTTAGAAGTCCGGGGCTCGAACCACTACACCAAGACGGTCGTCAAATTAATGGATTAATGAGAGATCAGTGAATATTAGAGACTAAGAGACCTAATGAAACTAGAAGGTCACATTACAAAAGGTCTGGTAGATTTAAATTATTGATATGTTAATTAACTATAAAAATAACATTCATCATCATCCTCCTAGCGTTATCCCGGTTTGTGCACTCGCACACGAGGGCCCAGGGTCCAGCTGACCATGATCCAGGACGTGGCAGATCAGGTAATTACAGTGGAGCGACTGCCACCTGACCTCCGTGACCCTGTTACCAAGGGAACCTGACCAGTTTTGGATCATGGTTACACATGCAGTCGTCTGAATGTGCAGGTTTCTTCACGATGTTTTCCCTCACCGTAAGAGCATCGGTTAGTGAAACAACTAATGTACATAACTCAGAAAAAGTCATTGGTACATGGCGACATGTGGGATCGAACCGGCACCTCCCGCATGAGAAGCAATAAAAATAAAAGTAACATTTAATACGGAAAAATACCGTGTCACTTTAGAGAATTTATTCTAAGGATTTTGTATTTGGTACAAAATTATCCAACACCCAAGTTCAACGAATATTACTGCTAAACTAATAAAGTTATCTTAACGGCTATAGTTTGGTATGGTCCTTAAATGTTTATGAAATGCACTATGCACTATCATCATATTTTTTTTAGAATTTTCAAGCCAGCAGTTAGTCCCTACTGGACCAAAAAATGCACTTTAATGTTTAATATTTTGTAAATGGAGTATTAAATCGAAAAATTGTATTGGAAACCCTTAGCATTTTAAAGACTTGCTCAACGATGAGGTAGATGACGAAAAAAAAGTCAGCCAAGTGCGAGTCGAACTTGCGCACGAAGGGTTCTGTACCATTAACTTACAACATTAGACAGTATGAAATAAAAAACTGTTTATTATTATGTATGGAAACCCCCCTTAAATGTATTTTTCAATTTTAATTGAATTATTTATTTTTAAAGTGAATTACAAAATAATATTCTGTAAATATTTTAAGTGTCTGCTTGTTGCCATTATAAATATCGAGCGCAAAATGGCAAAAAAAAAATACGTTTGTTGTATGGGTGCCCCCCTTAAATATTATTATTATTTTAATTTGATTATCAAATGTTAAAGTGAATGTACAACTTAACATTCTGTGAATATTTCAAGCGTCTACCTGTTGCCGTTACTAATAGTGAACCAAAAACGCTAACAAAAATCACGTTTGTTGTATGGGAGCCCCCCTAAATATTTATTTTATTCTATTTTTAGTATTTGTTGTTATAGCGGCAACAGAAATACATCATCCTGGTCCCGTTTTTAGCCCTCGGGTACTGAATCCTTAAAACATTCTCACTTCACATATAGGGGAGCTACCCTAAAAAAATATTTGCCGAAATTTTATTTTACCACCTTGCCGGCGTAATTGATATACGTACACCTACGAAATTACAGTCCCTAGTCAGTCAGTACTTTCTAGCACTAACGGTCTCTTAGTTAAACCTCGGGCAGACGACAGACGGACATGACGAAACTATAATGGTTCCTTGTCAGGAATACGGAACCCTAAAAAGATTAATTTTCTTACTAATACTTTTTATTTCAATGAAATCCTTTAATTTGAAAAGTGTAGTGCTACCATGGGTGCTACTTACTTTTTCGGACCGGTATATTTTGGTTTTACATATTGTCAAGTGGAACCCTAGGAAGTAACATAAAGATATCTTTACGGTTTTATTAACTTCTCGTCTCGTCAGGATTTGGCGAGGAAATAACAACTGTTACGCGGCTCAGGACTGAAACGACGTACTCGTAATGCAATATTCACTTACACGTATATTTTCTTTAACAAATTACCACAACATATTGTAGAATTAACTATATATATACAACTTATTAATAAAAATTAAGATAAATTACTTAATACAACACAAAAACAAAAATTATAAAAAGGGTCCTTGTGGTAAGGTTCCTAGGATGCTGGCAACATTACCGCGCTGGATAGCGATGCTTATACGCTGAGCAAGGTAGCTGCCAGCTCTTAGGTCACCACTGATGTCAACTAGCCTCTTGGAAATCTCTTTGAAAAAGAGATAGCGTTGGGACCCCACGAACCCAGTGTTTCGACTCCAAACGGTACAAAGTGGTACCGGGAGTCGATCTGTCTGTACTTGTTCTAATATATATATATTCGTATATTTTTGTATAGAAACTAGAAGCTTGTCATTTCTTTAATCCTTCAACTGTTGAATACTAGGTATTGGGCCTGGCTAATTCCAGACAGTAGGTATTCTAAAAAGTAGGTAGACTATTTCTAAGGGTACTGATAGGACCCGAAATATGAACTTCTGCAATTAATCATACAGGGAAAGATTCAAGTGTCGGATGTAGGAAGATATCCTGGCTTAAGAACCTACGCCAATAGTTTGGAAGGAGTACCCGATCATTGTTTAGAGCCGTGGTATCAAGGTTGCAAGTTGCTATGATGGTCGCCGAACTTCGACAGAAGATCGACCTTAGGAAGAAGAAGAATTCTAAGGATGGGTTGCACCATCTTACTTTAACTATTACAAACGTCAAAATTCTGTCAAAATCCATACATAAAACACTGGTTATTGATAAAGTAACGATTAAAAGGCTCTAATTTAGAGTTTCTCAATCAATTAGTTGATATCACCACCAGTTACCCATGTGAACTATGAAAACAGTTTTTATCACAAAGGGAATAGAGGCAGTCTAAGGTAAAAATGGGGTAGTCTGACGCTGGTGGTTTTCGTATTCAGCACAGAAAGAGAAATATTTTTAGAGAGTGCTGTTGGAAATCAGGCCTAAATAATATTTTTGCCTGCTTAAGAGTGTAAGCTTTAAGAAGACGTAGGCGGCGTTTCCACCTTTAAGTCGTTGACATACCACTAAAAGTAAAATTAGCTTACATAGATCCCACTGCTAGGCAAAGGCCTCACTCCAACTATGAGGAGGTACGAGCCATACTCCACCACGCGGGTTCAGTGCGGATTGGTAGAGGGGTGTCTGTAAGGCAATTGACCAACCTTACTGTCAGATGTTATCAAGCCACTTCTCCGTGCTTCGGAAGGCATACCATCTGAATGGTCACCCATCCAATCACGACCGCGCCGTGTGTTGCTTAACTTTGGTATCAGTGCCAAAGCGCTGCCGCCACCACGCCACCAGCACTTTTAATGCGACATACCACTAATACGTACTATTTTTTTTAATCTACGTCCCTCTTGCGCACGGCCATAAAGTGGAACTCGTTGCCTGCTGAAGTGTTTCCTAAACACTATGATCTAGATTCCTTTAAGATAAGAGTGAATAGGCTGTTACTAGTCAAACATGACCCATCTTCGGCCGCATCGTCGCTTCGTTACCATCAGGTGAGATTGCGGTCAAATGTCTGCCTATTAATAAATAAACAATAAAAAAAAAGTTTATTTATCGGACAACATGAATCCATTTAAGTGTTAGTAAAAGAAGAAAAAATACAGAAAACTTATCAACTAGTGTTAGTACCTAATATCTAAAAGCGATCGAGCTATGTAGCACCAATGCCTGACTAGTGGACAGTCCCCACTGTCAGCGATGACCTCCAGGAAACTGTTGCGGCTGCCGCGTACTCGCCGCAAAAGAGAGCCGACTGTTTTGCGCAGTATGGCAGTATAAATAATAAAAAAACGTGATAACGAATGACTGACCGACAAAACAACCGTAATTTATATAGGGTTATCTAATGAGCCTAACCTAGCCGCTGATTGTGGTTCTTAATATAAACTAGCCAAATAAATTATGGCAACAGTGTATTTAGCATTAGTAACCTCGATAAGAAGCTTAAAAAACGAATACTACAATTATGTCCAACATTTATATCTATACAATGGTACGCAGTGGCGGCAATGATTAAGTGGGTGGGTGACCATTTTGACCATTTAGGTGACGTCAATCACAAGCATTTCCGTAATATCTGGCGCACGGTAGTGCCCCCGCTAAGTTGAGAAAATTTAGTAAATAAAAAGTCTTTAAATCAAATAAAAAATATAAGGATAAAAATTAAAAATATCAACAATTTATTTCCGAAAGTCCCCAACTTAACAATCAGTTCATAAATCTTAGTTTATAAATCTATTACTTCTTCGGGCACCGGTCGAGCGGCACGCACTTGCTGGCCACCGTGTCACTCACAATGGGCGGGTCGCAGTCGCACATTGCGCCCACCTGAGCCAACGGGTTCGGTTCCTCGCAGCAGGCATTTTATTTATATTAGCAGGACAACGGCCTGCCTCACTCTGCACATGAGATGTCAATCTATAAGTGCTTATGGCGGGTTTGATGGGTCGGTCGAATTCAACAGGGCTGTCACTCGGGCGGGTCGTGCACTCAATACTCACTCGCCACGTCGTTCAACCCTAACCAGTTAGAGTAAGGTTGCATGGTAGCTCGCAGGCGGAGACCTCAGCTTGCCGACCGTCGTGTCTAAGATGGTCGGAAGCGAGGGGTCGTGGGAGGCGGTGGCCCAGTTCTGTGACGCGGTGATGTCGCAGAAAGAGGCCGCCGAACGGGACCGGGAAAGAGACCCGGCCTCCCTCCGCCTACGGCGCCCGCGGGGCGCGCGCTCGGGCCGCGGTGCCAGAACGAGCGGCGCCCCAACGGGAGGGCAGACGGTGTGGGGATACCTCTGCCCAATCACCAGGGTGTGGGGACACCTCTGCCCAATCACCATCCTGAGAGACGATGCACTGTACGCCCAGTACGCCGTCTGGAGTGGGGGTGTTGGGTACATATCCACTCCCCCTTCCGTGGAGATCTCTAATTCAGAGGGCGGAAGTTGCCGCTGGCAGGGCCGCGGGACTGTCGAGATACCGCGGCCCCTGCTGTCACAGCCAACACATGCGGCGGGCAGTCGTCAGGTCTTAGTGGGTATACCCGAGTCCGGGGGAGCCCCACACACACCTCTTCGTTCCCCGACGGAGAGGTACGGTGCGTAAGGCATTTCCTGACGTAAGGTTGCATGGTAGAAATAGAGGCAAATTATAACGGTTGTCAATTGGCACTGCGTGATCTGTTGGCGTTCAACTTAACTCGACCGCTTTCAGAAATGGAAAACAGTGGGCCGTCAGTTTGAAAGATATTTTGAAAGTAATCGAGGTAGCGAGATCGAGGTGGTAGACCTGCTTTTCACTAAATGTGTCGTAGTTTGTCACTATTTATTCAAATAATTTTGTGGAATAGTTTTTTTGTAATTGTAATTTCTGGGGCACGGAAGTGGCCCTGCGAAGTCGTGCAAATTTGGTAAATAAAAAATCTTTTGATCAAATAGAAAAAAAAATGGAAAAAAATCAAAATATCAACAATTTATTTTCGGTAGTCCCCAACTTAAAAACAACTCCAGTTCAAATTTCTAGCTTATAAATCTATGCCTTCTTCGGGCACTGGTCGAGCGGCACGCACTTGTTGGCTACGGTGTCCCTCACAGTGGGCGGGTCGCAGTAGCAAGCGGAGTAGTCACAGACATCGCCCTCCTCGGCCACCGGGTGCGGTTCCTCGCAGGTCGGTTCAGGTGTCTTGCTGCCGCAGCCTGTGGTGTAAGCGTGGGTGCCTTCTTCGCATTCTCTGTCGCCTGAAAGATGGAAATTTTGGTAGTAAAATATAAATTGTCTTAGACTTAATTTAAGTTCATTCTCTGTCTTTCCTTGGTAAAGAAAGGAAAAGAGATGGACTTCATTTACTTAGAATCGTTTAATTATAGAGTAAACAGCTGTCAGTTGCTAAGAAAATTACAGATTCTATAATAATAATGTATCCTAGCCCAATTTCGACTACGGAGGCAAATCTCAACAGAAATTAGCCAACTGCCCAGGAGATATTATAGTGCACAAGTGTGTGCACGTGGTTCGTGGTCCTTCGCTCTCATAGTCCGGTGAGACGGCATGACCGGAGAGAAATTAGGAGCAGGACCAACGGCTGAAAGTGCTTTTTGACGCACGGGGGTATTAACACCGTTAACTTCCTGACTGCGAGCTGTTTCTGAGCTATTTCAAGACAGAAAAACTCAGAAACAAATTTCGGCTCGACCCGGGATTCAAGCCCGGGACCTCGTGGACAGAAGCCGAGGTGCTAACCACTACACCAACGAGCCAGTCACAGAATCTATAGGGATGTCATTCAATGATGACTGAAGTTTGCCGAAAACTCGCAAATACTTTTAAAAATAGGTACATAAAAATTAAATCTGTTCACTAAACGTATGCCACCATTTTGAAACACGATAACGATTATTTTCTTCCCATACGCATGCGAAAAGTTAATTTGACGTTTCTAAATTATTTTAGTCTGTATCTTTTCCTTGTAACTTAAATTGATCGACAGTTACTGTTCGACTACTGGCACCGGTCAACGTTGGTTGATTAACTCCGGCTATATTTCATCAGTTTCTTTTAAAATGTATTCACAAGAGGACCAGTGGCGGGACCACCATATAAGCCAAAAAGCCCGGCTTGCCTTAGTGTAAAAAAATAAAAAAGATCGAACACATTTTATTTACACTTAAATTTTCGCGCGTGTATTAATTCTTCATCGAAACTTGAGTGAAAACGCGACACGTTACGCCATCTAGCGTGCGAGCAAACAAACCCGCGTTTTGCGCGCGATTTTAGAACGTTATCTAGCGTCTCTCTCGCACCGGTGGGCTTCTTATGAGGCTTGCTTCACGGCTCCGGACGAACTCTTCACACATATGGGAAAGTGTGTAAAAGACGTATAACTAGCGGTAAGTATCTATAGTCGGTCAGTATAAAGAATTAAGCAATCTGGTGGTATAACTTACAGAATACTAGCAGTTCCCCGTGACTTCGCCCGCGCCTAATATCGGATTTTCCATTCAAAATTTCATCCCCCATTTCACCCCCCTGATGATTTTATATCGCGTCAAAAAGTGTTCTTCCTAGGGTCTCAAACTATCTCTGTACTAAATTTTTTTTTGAATCGGTCCAGTAGTTTCGGAGGAGTTACAAACAAACGTCACGGGCGTCATCTTGAATCTCGAGCGTAGCGGCAGGCCTGTGTATCTTCCCGCGTTGGTAGCAAAAACGCACCTACGCGCGGCGACCCCTTGTAAGGGACTAAACAAGTTGAGTGTCGCTAGCCGGCAGCGACACGCTCGCGCGTTTTATTCACCGGCAGTGCGCGGAACTAGGTTGCTGTTTGGACGAGCATGAATAAAGTCCTAGAAAGATGCGCTAGATGGCGTAAGTAGCGTAAGTAAATTTCTTGTGGCAGTCAACCCTATCGCGTTGCGTGATAGTATGTCACTGAATAGGTTTAGTGGATCATATTCCAGAGTTATAAGAATTAAATTATCTTGCAATGTATTTCTGTAACTGAATTAAACCATATGGTTGACAACATTGAGTAGATATTTCTTTGAATTTCATTGCAAAGTCATACTTCTGTACGAAGTACTAGTACTTATTCTGTGGTAGCGGTAAGGATTTGAGAGTTTATTGTTTACTCCCAAACATAGGTGTGTGTAAAAGTGGAATCCTGAGTGCAGCGAGAGATTTAAGCTCGCCCATGACGAAGACATCTTTATCCCCTAAAAGAATACTCTACTTTTCCCACTTTCTACGAGGCAATAAAAAAAGATTGTATAACAAAAACTTATTTTATCTATATCTAGCCTTTAACTTTTCTGGCAGATTATTAACAATACCAGCGGCTTTATATCTAATGGATTCCGGTGTCAAATTTTCATCAATCGACAATTTATCACGAAATCATTGGTTGGGTTCACTGATAGTGCATTTAAAAAGAGGTTAGGTTGTACAAAACATACTAGTTGTGTTTTAGATGCGCGCGTTTTTTTATTGCCAACTTGGCACTTGGCTGCCAGGTTCAAATTTAAAATAAGTTATTTTTGGTGCGGGACGGGCTGGTGTGATCATGCCTACGAACTCTTATTCGAAATTCAAATCACTTTACCTCCCTTTGGGCGTAATGAAATGTTTGTGTAATGAGCACGAGCATTTGTATCTAAGTCATGGATGTTTATTATAAACGTATATACAGTCGTGTGCATATAATTAAGAACGCTTTATAAATATTCCGCACACTAAGAACTCTAAATGCTTAAATTCAGAGTGTTGTTTACTTGTGAAAAATATTATAAAGTACACTTATAGGTTATTATATATTTTGATTGCAAAAAAAAACTGAAATGTATTAGTTGCTTGCTGATATTAGAGTTATCAGTTTGAGATTAGTCATAAATTCACTACACAGGAGGCTAAGCAAATAATTAAGAACGGTAGATGTTTTGAAAAGATATTTAAAATAAATTAATAATCTCAGTATTGCTATTATCAAATAATCAAAAGTGTGTTTTTTAAATTATTTATGGCAGCATTTTATAAAACTTTGTGAGATTTTTGACTGTGTAAACTAGTTGACAGCGCCGCGGCACTGACGCTGTAAGTTCAAAAACTGCCAAAGCATGTCTCAGTAGAAAATCAGTTTTATTTTTCATTAAATGCCTTAGACAATTTCGGCATACCGCTACACAGTCTGGTTAATATTTTGGCTATCAATAAGATTACCTCTGGTCCGTTTGGCGACCAGGCCATCCCAGGTCAGCCTGACTGTCGAAATAACATTTAACAGACTGAGTTGTTTTATACGGGTTAATGCCGTATTGGAATATCTATATAACTGACAAATTTCCTTCTGCGTATCTGTTTTAATATGTACTACTAAAATTTTATCTAATGGGACCCATGACACAAACGGAAATGTCCACTTTATACCTTTATATTTCCGACGCGCCGCCCAGCCCAATTGTATGAAAACAGCAATAAATAAATAAATTGTTTCAACAAACACACCAATTACCTAGCCCCAAACTAAGCGTGAGCTTGTGCAATGGTGACTAGGATAACGGATAGAAATACTTAAATACATATAAACATCCATGACTAAGGTACAAATGCTCGTACTCATCACACAAACATTTGCCCCTAGCGGGATTCGAATCTGCAACCGCCTGGTTTAGAAGTCCGTGGCGCGAACGACTACACCAAGACGGTCGTCGCGTACATAAAGCACGGGCATCAGGAATATCAAGTTCCAGGATTTTTATCCGGTGGTGGCATGGACCCCATTAGACTGATTCAAGGTCATACGTATAAAAACCGATACGCAGAAGATAATTATCGGTTATTTGGACAATCCCAATACGACTATAACGCGTTCCAAACAAAAACGTCGGTTAAATGGTACTCCGACGGTCAGCTTGGCCTAGCCTAGGTAGGTCGCCAAACGGACTAGATCTTAACTAATCGATTACTAAATTTTCAACTGGACTGTGTGGTGACAGGCCGGAATCATCCAACTCATTAAATGAAGAGTTATATCTCTTTTTCTACTGAGACATGCTTTAGCAGTTTTTGAGCTTACAACCATTAAAAAATTCACTAAATATGACAAAATGCAACCATAATTTATTAAAAACCGTTCGTTAAACTCGTACCGTTCTTTATTATTTGCTAAGCCTCCCGTGTACTGAAATTATGACTATACTAAACTGATAACTATATTATCAGCAAGCCACTAATTAATATCAGTTTTTTTATGCAATTAAGATAGCCCTATGAGTGTACTATTAAATTGCATTCACAATATTTTACACAAGCAAACAATACTCTCAATTCCTGCAGTTGAAAGTTTTAAGTGCGGAATTATTACGAAGCGTTCTTAATTCTACGAGTATGCACACGACTGTAAGTACCTATGTCTATCCGTTATGCTATACTCGGCCCGGCGAACCTTGATCCCTATGACATTGACAGTTATTCCTACGACACAACTTTGTTTATTAAATTTCGATAGATACGAGGGTCAAACTGAAAGTTCTTAGAACTGGCCACTTATAAACAATATAATAAAAAAAATATTCTAAAATTTGAAAATAGAACTCTTTGCCAATATTACTGAGTATATATTTCATTCATTTGTCATTTGTTTTACGACTTGGCGGCAAATTGAAAATTGCCTGTGTCACGTCAAAATGAATTTAACACGAGAAAATTTTCGTGCAATGATTTTTTATGACTTTCGATGTCATTTAAGTCAACAAGAAAGTTATGATAGACTACGATTGGCCTTTCACGATGAAGCCCCATCTTGTGCGACTGTTTACAACTGGTTTAATGAGTTTAAACGTGGTCGCACTAATCTCACTGATGATGTACGTGAGGGACGGCCTTCTACGGCGACGACTGAAAATAACATCTGTGTTGTGCGGCGTATGATAGAGACTGACAAAAGAGTGACCTATCAGCAGATTCGGACAAGCTTAGGCATCGGTATGAGTCAAGTGCACAAAATCCTCCACGAACATTTAGCGGTCAGGAAGCTTTGCGCCCGGTGGATACCTCATAATTTGACTAAGGCTCAAAAACTCCATCGTGTGGATTGGTGCCGTAAAATGATTGAAAGATTTAACGGAGGTGACTCAAATGCTGTGTTCGACATACTAACAGGTGACGAAAGCTGGATTTACTGTTATGATCCTGAAACCAAAAGACAATCTGCTCAGTGGGTGTTTCCTTTCGAGGAGTTGCCAACTAAAGTGAAGAGAGATCGAAGTGCGGGAAAAAAAATGGTGGCCTCGTTCTTTGGAAGGATAGGTCATTTCGCAACAATTGTGTTAGAGGATCAAAAAACAGTTTCTGCAGAATGGTACACTACCAATTGTTTGCCACTTGTCTTGGAAAAAGTTCGAGAGAAACGACCTCGCAGTAGGATCCTCCTTCACCACGACAACGCCTCGTCGCACACCGCCAAGCGAACGATCGACTATTTGGCGACATCAAACGTTGAATTACTGGGTCACCCGCCGTATAGCCCCGACCTCGCGCCTTGTGATTTTTATTTATTTCCAAAAATTAAAGAAAAACTTAAAGGAAAGCGGTTTATGAATGCTGAAGAAGCGGTGGCTGCGTATCGCGATGCCATTGAAGAGACCCCTAAGGACGAGTGGGCAAAGTGCTTTTCCCAGTGGTTCCATCGCATGCAGCGGTGTATTGACGTCAATGGACAATATTTTGAAAAGATATAATAAAACTAATAACTGGCTAATGTAATCAGTTTTTGATTTTCTAAGAACTTTCAGTTTGACCCTCGTATATGCCATTACAATGATATTCCGTCGGAATTATAACAATTCTTAACATTTACAAGAAATTATCTCAATCAGACTTTAGGTTTATCCGTTATGCTATACTCGGCCCGCAATGTCCTGCAAAAGTTACTTCGTTCGGAAGATATCGACTAGAGCGGAAAAATATCGATAAAAAAATGTCGATAATGGAAACGAGTGTCTGTGTACATGATTTGTAATCATTTAAGTTATAGGTGCTGAATGTTAAACAGTTGCATGAAATTGTTTTTATTTCACTCAAATTTATTAGTAGATTGTTATACAAGGGCCGAAAGTGACCATTCCACTCGAGAAGTTTCTGGCGCTCGAACGAAGTGAGAGCGCCAATAGCTTGAGGGTGGAATGGGTGCTTTCACCCGAGTTAAACATACTATTTTTCATTCCGACTGTGAGGAAATCGAGGGTATCGATAAAATATCGATAGTTGTGGCAAAAGCAATAGTATCGATAGACTATCGATATATGAGGCTAAAGCAATAGTATCGATAAAATATCGATAGCATCGATAGACTATCGATAGTTAAGGAAAAAGCAATAGTGTCGATAAAATATCGATAGTATCGATAGACTATCGATAGTTGAGGAAAAAGCAATAGTATTGATAAAAAATCGATAGTATCGATAGACCATCGATAGTTGAGGAAAAAGCAATAGTATCGATAAAATATCGATAGTATCGATAGACTATCGATAGTTGAGGCAAAGGCAATAGTATCGATAGACTATCTATAATTGAGGAAAAAGCAATAGTATCGATAAAACATCGATAGTATCGATAATATCTATAGACTATCGATAGTCTAGGCAAAAGCAATAGTATCGATAGTTCCGTTAATATAAATACTATCGATACTATCGATAGTATCAAAGTTCAATACTAAAATCACTATCGATAGCTGATACAGCTTTGACTATTGCAATAACTATCGATACTCTCGATAGTGGCCTATATTCAATAAGTAGTAGGAGTATAAAGTAGGCGGGAAAAGCTATTTCCCACCCGGCAATCTACACATGAAAGTTCAACTTTCCGAACAGGTGAGATGAAAAAAATATTTCTGGGGGCACCAGGTTTTGTTTTATTTAAAATTAGATTTTATTAGTATCAGTTTTCATGTGTGGCATAATTAAGTGATAAATTATGAGTGTCATTACTTTTTCATACTTAAGTATTAGTACATTCTCTATTGAACAGAACGGAGCGCGGCATATGCACTCACGATTCTATACCCAAGAGAATTAAAAAATTAAGTGTAGGACAAAACCATATAAAACAAATAATGTTCAGCGATCATTTATTTATATATTTTAATCTGAATCTGATAATGACATTAGGGTTTGTGTCACGA
Source organism: Pyrausta nigrata (assembly GCA_949316185.1). Lineage (NCBI taxonomy): Eukaryota > Metazoa > Arthropoda > Insecta > Lepidoptera > Crambidae > Pyrausta > Pyrausta nigrata. The sequence goes on along the minus strand of OX438957.1, from coordinate 2,664,416 downwards.
ATTCGGAATCTGAACTGCATCTGCTGTCGCCTACGTTTATCAAAAACAGCTCATCTACAATGCTGTCGTATCGCACGTCTCGATCCCAATCATCAAAACAAAGTTTTAAAGCATTATATTGGCAGTGGTAAGGCGGTAGCCAAATCACATTAAGTTACATCGACACGACCCATCACTAACATGAACTGTCGCCGGGCCGGGTATAGTTGCCAAAGCACAAGCTTAGTTTGGGGCAAGATAATTGGTGCGTTTGTTAAAACTATTATTTTTATTTAATTAAGTATTACCGCCAAATTTGACAGCTATCGCTTTTCCAATATGGCCGCTATAAACGATCAAACCAGCGTCCCTATTGAAAAACCCTATATGAGTAAAGTTACTATGATTTAAATGTAAAAAAACATTATTACATTACTTAATAAGTGGTGTAACTGGTTGGCCATCAAACTCGCTTGTTTGATATGAGGCCCTACTCTGGTTGGTCTGGTGACGTCCGTATTTTCGAGTCTAGACATCACGCTCGTTCGCGTTGTCATTCTGGCGTGAGTGAGAGGGACGGCTACATTAGAAAATACAGACATCGTCAACCGGAATAAGGCTTCTGGTCTCTGTTAGATCTTATTATTCTGCGGTGGGGATAGTTGATGTCATTTTAATTTCTGGTACGAACTGACCGATAACGGATTCAGGTTGAAGAGATATTGTGGACACCGTTTAAAGAACTGTTTTTGGTATATTATCACTTACAGATAATTTACTTAGGTACAAGTTACTTATCTAAATATAAAAAAGGAAAACAGTCTGACTGACATAACAATTCAAAGCTCAAACTACTAGAGTTAGAATCTTGAAATTTTGCACCACGCTTCCTTATTGTGCTTATTACAGTGTAGATTAGCAGTAAGTAAGAATTTTGCGGTAATACGCCTTATGAGGGGGTAAAAAGGGGGAGGGACTCATTTATTTGTATGAAGCTTCGTCAGTTTTGAAACTAAATCGATAAAAAATGGTATTTGGTGAGAAATTAAGCACGACGTAGTATTTTAAGTTTATTTCTTTTCAGTTAAAATACAACTTTTTTTATTAGCCTGCTATTTAAAACTATCAAATTGCTATTATTTTTCACGTTTCTCACTCTGTAGATAATTTTAACTATTAGGGTCCCGTTTTGTAACTTGTGATTATATTTGGTCCATGATAATTATATTCCATGAAATCGTTAAGCCGTTGGTCCTGCGCCTGATCTCTCTACGGTCATGTCAGACTGCCGTCTCATCGAATTATGAGAGTGAAGGAACAGAGAATGCACCTGTGTATTGCGCACACACTTGTGCACTATAATATATCCTGCGCAGTTAGCTAATCTCTGTTGAGATAGGCCGCAGTAGCCGAATTCGGCTAGGAGGACATTATTATTCCATAAAATGTTTTAAAACTTACATCTTCCTAGAATATAAATGCAACCTCTTGAATAAGTTTTAGTGTCAGCCATTGCCAAACCAACCAGGGCCAAAACACACAGGACGAACAAAGATTTCATTTTGTATTCTGACTTCTTGATTTTGCCGAGTAACACAAGCTGCTTGCTTGAACTATTTTTCCGAACTGCACTACTGCAGATAAATAGGACGACTTATATTGGACGTGTACAGGTTTGACTTAGGGCTGTCAAAGTATGAGATTGTCCTAATATTTAATGTGTTTGAGACTTAGGCTTATGACTAGTATGATGAAATTAGTTCAAACACTGTTTTAATGTAGTTCTGTTTGTTGCTAAAGGTGCGCTTACACGGACAACTAAAAAGTCAATACACGCCAACTATGACGTCACGCCACATCAAGAAAGGACAACGGGACCCTTTTTATAAAAAAAAATATATGTATAGACACTATTTGTTATTTATGTTGGGACGTGTATAAGTGCTCATTGCGAGCCTAAGTACAGAAATAAATAAATTTTATTTAAGACAAACTAGCTTAGGAGAAACAAGTTCAACATGTGTTTAATGTAACATTGTGTATATTTAGGTACAAATGCTTGTGCTAATGACACAAATTATGACACAACTAGCGGGATTTGAAACAACAACCGCTGGTTTTGTAGTCCGAGGCGCGACCACGGTGGTCGATAATATTTTTGTAGGTATAAGAAAAACTAACTAAGCTAAAATACAATTATGTATCTAATTTTCTTAACATCTCCACAATTTAGACTATGTGGCTGGTTAAACGGTCGGTCAAATTCAGCAAGGCTGTCACTCTGCCCGGGTCCCATGTTTATTACCCACTCCACTCAATCGATGCATGCCGCATCGCGTCGTTCAACCCAATCAGTTAGGAGTCTAAGTTTCCATGATAGAAAGAGAGGCAACTAGTAATGACGGGTGTCAGTTAGTGCTGCGCGATCTGAATTGCCCTTTATTGTGTCGTAATAAGAGTACCTATTTATTTACATGATTTTGCGTAGTGATTCTTCTCTACTTGTAATATCTGGGGCACGGAAGTGCCTTCGCCAAGTTGAGGAAAGGTAAGTAACATCAAATAAAAGAAAAACAAGTTTAGGAAAAAACATAAGAAACGTTACAGGATTATTGTTGATAGTCCCCAACCTGAAAACAACTCCAGTCCTTTCTAGCTTATAAAATATCTATTCCTTCTTCGGGCACTGGTCGAGTAGCACGCACTTGTTGGTCACGGTGTCCCTCACAGTGGGCGGGTCGCAGTAGCATGCGGAGTAGTCGCACACCGCGCCCCGCTCGGCTACCGGGTTCGGTTCCTCGCAAGTCGGTTCAGGCGTCTTCTTGCCGCAGCCTGTGGTGTAAGCGTGAGTGCCTTCTTCGCATTCTCGGGAGCCTAGAAGAAGAAATTCATCACCATCTTAGCGTTATTCCGGTTGTGTAATCGCGCGCGATGGCCCAGGGTCTGCTTTGGATATGATTCAGGATATGGCAGACCAAGTAACACGTACAATGGGGCGAATGCCAGCTGACCTCCCTGTTTACAGAGGAACCTGACCAGATTGGATTACGGTTCCACATTTAGTCGCCTGAATGTGCATATTTTCTCACGATGTTTTCCTTAACTGTAAGATCATTGGTTAGTGGCACAACTAATGTACATAACTCCAAATAAGTGATAACTACATGGCGGCACGTGGGATCGAACCATAAAACTTCTTATGAGAGGAAACCCGCTAGCTACTACACCACGGACGCTCTTTCCGTGGAAGAAAAAGTTGGTATGGTCAACATGACATGCATTACTCTGATCCCGAAGTAAGTACCTAGCTGAGGTAGGTACTTGTGTTATGGCAATCAAAAATAACGATTTTATCACAAAACAACAACTCAATGCGAGACAATGAAAATATGAATTAATACAGGATATCCCGTAAATAAAGGTACAGATTGGTTACATATTATATGCCAATTTTTTAAAAAAAATTTAAACACTAGATTTTATACGAATTATATTAAATGTAAACAAACATCTAAACATGATAAAGCTATCATCATATCAGCCTATTGCAGTCCACTGCTGGACATAGGCCTCTCCAAGACGGCGCCAACTTTCACGGTCCTCCGCTTCTCGCATCCAGCCACCACCGGCCACCTTCCTCAGGTCATCGGTCCATCTAGCAGAGGGACGAAATTCTGTACATTGATTTAAAAAAATTATTCCTCTGTTAGTTGGATCATTAAAAAACCGGGCAAGTGCGATTCGGGCTCGCGAACAGAAGGTTCAGTACAAACCAGTTTTTTTTTGTATGATGTGACCCACAGATATCGGTTTGAATATCTCTGCACTATACGAAATGGTATTATTAAAGGAGCGGTCAAAACAACGAATTTAGCCTACTCCCGCAATGGCGTGAGAGATTACTATCAGTAGGAATGTGTAAAAAAAACATTATTGAAAGAATCGAGTGATTTTTCTATTGAATCTATACTTTTTTTCTAATATTACAAACAGGAAAGATTTGATTGTTTGTTTGTATTGAATAGGCTCCGAAAATACAGAACCGATTCAAATGAAATTTAGTACGGAGATAGTTTCAGACTCTGGAAAGGATATAGGCTACTTATTGTCGCGATATAAAATCATCAGGGGGGTGAAATGAGGGGTGGAACTTTATATGGAAAATCCGACTTTTGGTGCGGGCGAAGTCGCGGGGAACTGCTAGTTTACTATAAATCGATCGGTTTCTTCACAACCCTAGTTATCGCACGTGCACGCCACCGCGGACGCAATCTGAACGTGTTCGTTTGGCCGAAGCTTTAGAGGTCATGATTACTGGACGGCTGGAAGTATGATATCATCGAGTCTACGCAAACAAAGTCGCCGGCAACAGGTAGTATGTAAAAACTAAAGTTGATGTGCTTTAGATGTAAACAAACATTATTACTTATTAAGTGGTGGAACTGGTTACCCATTAAACTGGCTTGCGGTCTGTTAGCAATTAAAAAAAAATCTGTGGTGGGGACCAATAATGTCATTATAAATGTTTTTTGTTTTGCTTTTCCTGGTAGAAAAATGACCGAAAGTTGGCAATGTGCACATGCTATATTTCCAAAAGTACATACTTCAGATTTTTTTTATGATTGAAACTTATCTTTATTCCCATATTTATGGTGAAAATACTTACCAAAAAAATGTTTGCGATCTATAGGGTTAAAGAGCTATCTCGGGCACACTTTAAAGAACTATTGTTTTAGGGTAATATTATCATTTTTACAGATTACTTAGGTAAAAAATACTTATAGTATACTAGCGGTTTCCGGCGACTATGCCCGCCCTATGAGTAGGATTTTACATTAAACTTATATCACCTATTTCACTCTCTTAATGTTTTTATCGGTACAAAAATAAGCCTTCGTCCTCAAATAAGATCTCAAACTATCTCTATACCGATATCATCTGAATCGGTTCCGCGGCTTGTCAAGAGGGAACAAACAAAATGTTTTGTTGTTAATTAGAAACATTCGGCGATTCGAGTTATGTATGTTTAGTTCTTATAAAAAAAAAGGAATTTAACGTGTAAATGTTAACAACTAAACAAAACTTACATTTTCCTAAAATATAAATGCAGCCTCTTGAATACGTTTTGGTGTCAGCCATTGCTAAGCCGACCAGGGCCAAAACACACAGGACAAACAAAGATTTCATTTTGTATTCTGACTTCTTGATTTTGCTGTGTAACACAAGCTGCTTGCTTGAACTATTTTTCTGAACTGCATTACTGCAGATAAATAGGACGACTTATATTGGCCGTGTACAGGTTTAGCTTAGGGCTGTCAAAATAGGCCTATAAATATCCTTCTATGTACTATTGAGGACATGTGCGCCTTACCAGTCTTAGCGCCAATATCGTTTGCGCATCGCCTGGCCTTAAAAATGGCCAATAAAGCCAAAGAGCTGTTATATCGACGTAACAATTTATTTGCCAGAATACAATTATATAATGCAAGTTTTACATTGCGGATCTTAAGGCTAGTATTCCCTACATTTACATTTGAAATCGTCTGAGACCTGCTAAGCAACTCTCTCTGCTGTGTTTAAGATTTGAATAAAATAAAAAAGGGAATTGGTGTCTCATGAATGATTCGATGATATAAGGTACAAGCTTACAATATCGGTTGCAAATCAATCAATCATTGTTTATTTTGATGTCGGAACAAGGAGTCTGTCTGCTGACAATGATGAAGGCTAATTTTAACGTTAATGGTTCGTGTACTATTAACTAGTACTATTATTGGGCTCAATTCCAATGCGCCCTGTCTAAGTTTAAATATAGGTTTAGTCTCTCTTTCTCTCTCAAACAAACGAAAAGAGACAGACTACGTGAGACTACTATTTAAGTGATGCGATTTCTAACGTATTGGTACAAGTTTTTGCGTGTTTTTGTCTAACTTTAGTCGTCATCGAATGACATCCCTACTAAATTGTCTATGGGTTCTCTAATTTCCTTAGCAACGGAAAGCTGTTTAGTCTGACGTTTCTAAATTAATATAGTCTGTCTCTTTTCGTTTGTTTGGCAGAGAAAGAGAGGGTCAGGACGCATTGGAATTGAGCCCATTATTGTACTAAACTGTATGAAATAACTAAAAGTTGCATAATTGTGCTTGGTAAATCTCCAGTGCACTCATAACACCAACTGAGTGTTTTTGTTACATTGTATATTTATATGTTTTAAAATGTATTCTAATAAAAAATACATAGTTTTGGTTTTGATACTTCAAATTAAATCAATTTATTGCAAATGAAGTGTTGTACATATATTGGTCTTAAATAATAACAGTGAACTTTCAACTTAATTACCCTTTCAGGGCATTGCAGTTCTAGTACATACGTATTATTACGTCATTTTGCTATAGGAATCCCGCTTGAGATGGTACGGGCATGTCATGAAACGCGACGAAGACCATGTCGTGAAGAAAGCCCTCGCACTACCGGACAGGAAGAGGAGGCAGAGGGCGCCCGCTTGCTACGTGGTGGTCCACAATATCCAAGGACTTGAAGCAGGCCCAGTTGAATAAAGAGACAACCCAGGATCGACCGATCTGGCGCATGAAAACGAGGAGGGCCGACCCCAATTAATGGGAAGAGGCGGATCGGAAGAAGAGAAGAAGAAGTTATCTTGTAATATTAATAATGCAATTAAATTGGCAGCCCTAATCATGCTTCTTACTAATGTTATAATGTTATAAATGATTCAGGTATTTTTTGTTTGTCGTCCAAACTTGTGCTATTACTAGGGAAGCTGTCTGTAAGTATGTACATTGTATTTTTTATAAACAATGAGGTAACAGTGTGAACCGGTTTTATTCATTGGTTGATTAGGCTTTGCTTGCTTATACAGGGTAAAACTTTGAACATTGGATTAAATCAAAATGAAAGATTATAATTGCAACAATCAATAAATAGTCTATTAGTTCATCAAATGTTATCGACAAAGAACCCCCATGTTGGGTTTTAACTCTCCCCCTCTTGAAATGGCGGCCATTTTAATTATTTAAAAAAATACTATTTCTATGGATGGGTCCTAAAACTGAAAATGATTCATTCAAAAGGTAACGCTATTGCCTATCAAGTGAAATAAAGATCAATTTAAAATTCTTAATTGTTATAGCAGTGTTGAACGCCCCTTGCTAGGTGGACCGATGACCTGAGGAAGGTGGCCGGTGGTGGCTGGATGCGAGAAGCGGAGGACCGTAAAAGTTTGCGCCGTCTTGGAGAGGCCTATGTCTAGCAGTGGACTGCAATAGGCTGATGATGACGATGAATCGACATAGAGGAAAAAAAAATTAAGAAATATTACTAAAAATTTAAAATAGTACAATAGATTTTTAAACCCTTTACAAAACTAACCCCAAAAATGCAATTTTACGGAGTTTTTTTGAAAAATAATATTTTTTGTCAATTTCATTGTAGGATTTTGTCTCGAAACTTAAATAAATAAAAGACCCGGACACCCTGTATATCCTCGTTTCAGCAACCGATTTCGATAATGGCGAACTACACCAAATTGTGAGCTTAAACCTAACCCAGATGTAACGGAAAAATCAATTCTCAGCATCATAAGGTCCTAAGTGACAAGAAAGAACTAAATTACATCTTCAAAGATCGGATATAATTAATACTAAAAATATTTGAAAAATGTTGTACTTAAAAAAGGTCCAAATAATTGAAAGGTAGGTACATCTTTTATATGTATAACATATTGAAAGCACTTGAAAAACTAGCACTTATTATTTGTCATATTTTGAATGGGAATTGTGTCAAATCGACCGTCAATTTAGGTTAACCGACTACGCGACTTTTTAAACATTGGTGAACACATAAAGGTTATACCTTTATAAACCGGATAAATATTTATATGTTGATATTAATTATGCTAAGCAATTTAACACTTATTTTCAACCTTTTACAAACCAAAAGTATTAATATCTACATTTAAATGTCACCTTAGCCTCTATAAACTTCAAATATGTAGGCACCAGTACAACAATAATATGGAGACTTGAATTTTCCTACTAATTAAAATTTTTATTAAAATAACAACTTTATAGTCTTGGGTTAGAATACATTATAGACTGTAGTACTGATTATGATGTTTGCTATCAAACAATTGAGTAAGATGTTCTTGGTAACAACTGGACACAACATAATAAGGATTGCACCAGTAAGTAATATTGAATACTTACTAGAAATCTGAAAGTAGCTCTGTTTGTATGTAATATTTAAAATTGCTATACCCTTACAGGGATTTGTACAAGTAGTTTTATTAGCTGTGTACAATATTGCAATATCAGCACGTCAGCACGCTGGGTACTATCCACGAGGTCCCGGGTTCGAATTCCGGGTCGGGCTGAGAGTGTTTGGGCTTTTCTGTCTTGAAATTACTCAGACACAGCTCCGGAGTCAGGAAGTTGGTGGTGTTAACACCCCTGTGCCTCGGAAAGCACGTTAAGCCGTTGGTCCTGCGCCTGATCTCTCTACGGTCATGTCGGACTTCCGTCTCACCGAATTATGAGACTGACGGAACAGATAGTGCACCTGTGTATTGCGCACACGTGCAGTTGGCTTATCTTTGTTCAGATAGGCCGCCGTAGTTGAAATTCGGCTAGAAGGACATTATTATTACAATATTGCAATAAATGAATTAATACATATTTATTTTTGTTTTAACGCTTAAAAAGCTTCACAAAATTAAGACGGAAAAGCTTTATTTTGGAAAATGCTCTTTATTTAAACAATAACTCAAAAATCAGAAGCCGCTATGTCATGGAAACTATGTATATTTATTCTAAAGGAGAAAAATCGCTCCATAGATAGTCGTTATATGTTTGATAAGAGAAAAACATCGAGAGACCTGATAACACCGCTTTTAATAAAACAAAAAATATATATAATACGAAATCACAAAAATAGTCACTCTGAACTAGCGGGGTATAAAAAAATAATTAAAAACAGAACCTACTGGATATGGCTACAATTGATATATACAATTTCTAATAGATGATTGACAAACAAAACTAGAAATTCAAGTTTGAATCTGATCTGATGCATAGTCGTTTGATTTTAGGGTAGGTAATCATTGTATGTGGAATAAGCCATCAAATAAATAATTACTCCTAAAACATCGTAGTCTTCTAGAAAATAACACTAAAGTGATATACATATTTGTTTCTTACGTTTACGCGAATTGTTGAACTTATTAAAACACAATTTTACGAATTACTTCGCGATTTATTTACATTTTATTTTAAACCTGACGTTTCGAACACTTTACAGCGTTCGTGGTCACAGGGAGACTAAGGTATTATTTGTCATTACAAAGTTTTGAAAAATTAAACTGGCGTCACTCATTAATATTAATTTACGTTCCTATTTACGCAGAAAGAACTAACTGTGTCTTGAGATCCTGCAATGCGAGGTGTTGCTTTGGTTTTTGCTAGAATAGGATCCCATGCCGGTAGAAATTTCCAACCATCTTCTCTATTGAAATTTGGATGTTTTCTAATTTCAAGGGCTTCACGTAGCATTCGAGGAATAAAACGCCGTTCTTTTGCAAGTATTTTAGGTTGGTCAAAACGAATGAAGTGGTTGGGTTTGTCTAAGGAATAAAGTCATAATCTAGTTTGATGCACTTTTCTATTAATTGGATAAATATTAAGACATTTGACGTCAAAAAGCTTACTCTTGGTTGACTCATCCTCGCTTCCTTACTACCCAGAAATGCCTCCTGGTAGCTACCACCCTCCCACCAAAGTTCGGCGATCAGCTTGCTGTGTTCCGTTCTACTGTTCGTTCTACTGTCGCCTCTGTCTACGCCACGTCTGGTTTAGTCTAGATTTAAGGGTATAAATATGAAACGATGAAGAACATTCCATACTGCTTTATAAACTATACTGTGGTAGCTTTTAATACAGGTTCTGCAAGATTTGCCTCGTCAATAAAACAGAACAATAATATGTTTAGCTGCGTTGGTACTAAGTGGCAAATAGTAATATCGTGTGTTGGTATGCATTAAACAAGGCAAAAACAAGACCTTTAGGATGAAGGATAATACATCTAGCTAATATATCGGGTGTAATTGTACACAGGCGATTATTCCGTAACAATTACAGATATCAAAAAACTTTAAATTGATATTGAAAAAAGTGGGCTACCAAAGTTTGTTGAATATACAACCTAAAAAATTGGACTGGCGGGTTATTATTCTAAGGTTTTAATATTTTTTAAAGCTGCAGCCACAAATTTGCGGTTTTCAGATTTTTTCCTTTAATTACCACCAAAACTCCTTACCGTGTAACCATGTCGTTTAACAAAGTTTTTGTTTATATTGTAAAATACCCTGCTAAATGATAGAGAATCTGGCTCAAGTGGCCAAATCTTTAGATTTTGTTGATTTAGAAGCTTATTTTTTACAGCTTTAAAGAACCGCACTGATTAGTAAGTTATTGATGTTAATTTCAAATTGATACCTCCACGCGTTCCTGCGAAATAATGTCTTGACAGACAAATGGTCAGACAGTCAAAAAAGTTATACTTTATTCTTCTTTCTTCTTTTTTTTCTGAGGCACGGAAAGATTGCTAGAACCATGACATACAACTCTTCCTTTAAAGTTGTGAAAAAATTCAATCAACTTCCATCTTTACACACGACTGAACTAAAAGTTCGTTGATTAACTGAACAACGTTTAACTTCGAATTCCTGTCTAATTGCGATAAAGAAATTCCAATAGCAGTATATCGAGGGTAGGTAAGGGCGAACCGTTTGTGCGATTAAACCGTCACCGGGAATGGAATGCGGGACCGAATCACGGTGGTCGGCGGGAGGGGTGATTCATGATGTCCCCTACTACGAGTATCATACGTGCTAAGAGAAACATCGGTTTCCAAAACAAAAAATAATTCACCGTAGGTTTCAGGTTTACTATAGGACAACTCAGTTCGGGTGTAAAAAAGGGGTCCATTAAAAATTAAGTGCTATTTTCCATATTTTTTTACATGAAACGAAATGATGAAAATAACAAAGCTAATAAAAAATATTGATTTGCGAGACTTAGATCCGAGTCCACTAATTTTTAGAGCCGTTGAAATGAATATGACGGTTTAGTGCGCCTTCACATTACGTCGCAAGCAGTGCGGCAGCAGCGCGGCAGCAGCGCGGCAGCCGCGCGATAGCAGCGGATGCCTTGTCATTACAAAAACAGCCGCGCGGCTAAGGGTGGCCAGTTCATTTCTACAATGGACTCCAAAAAGGAAACATCACTGTTGTTCTTGCTTTTGTTGGTTCTCTTTCGGCGCCATCGTCGTAACATTCATAATTTTTTTTTATATATACAAGTTTTTACGGCCTATGTACAGTGTCTTCAAAATTGATAATTATAATTTAATGATTCGAATTTGTATGTATTATTATTGTTATTATTATTTTGTGTGTGCTCAGTGTTTGTATTAATTTAAATTTAATTTTAATTGCTTGTTATTATTTTTATTTTGTGTTTACACGCTGTGCCCAAAGGTTCCCGCTGAAAACCAGTTTCGCGACAAGCTATCTATCTGCTGTCGTGATTCATACTGAGCGGGGACCTTTTTGGCACACCATCTTTTATTATTTTAATTGATTTGTATTTCATTGATTGTATTTCATTTTTGTCTGTTGAAAAATTGGTGATTTTTGCGCATGAAACAATAATTTGTACATGAAAATTATTGTATTGATATTCCTCAGGCATTCCCCATCTTTTTAATAAACACGAATAAAATATAAATAAGAAAATATGAACACTTTTCAGTTTTAACAACAAATGTCTGATGGTTTTGCGCATTGCGCGGAATATAACTATTGTTCTAATTAAATCACCAAGAGTAAAACTTGGGTCTTAGCCGATTGAACAATTGTGTTTCATGGCCTTGTTAATTTTTTCACCTTTTCTCCAAGAACAAAACACTAGTAGTGGTTCGATAAATGTGTCTGACCGAAGACGCGACAGCCCGATCGTCTTGCCTTTGCCTTGCGTCTCACACGTCCGCACTATTACATCCCTTCTTGTTTCTATTTTAGATTTTTACTTTGAAACCACTAGAACGTGAATAGTAAGACCTTTCCCTTTTGTTATAATCTTGTTTATAATATCTAGGGTTTTTACGTTTTGGCTTAGCCAGTATTAAGTCAAAATTAAAAAAAAAACAAAGAAAGGAAAAACTATAAAACCCGGTAGTGAAATTTAAAAGACTCAAGAAAGGAAGTTGACGACCGTCTTGGTGTAGTCGTTCGCGCACCGGACTTCTAAACCAGGTGGTTGCGGGTTCGAATCCCGCAAGGGGCAAATGCTTGTGTGATGAGCAGTCGTACCTAAGTCATGGATGTTTATATGTATTTAAGTATTTATATCCGTTATTCTAGTCACCATAGCACAAGCTCACGCTAAGTTTGGGGCTAGGTAATTGGTGTGTTTGTTGAAACAATTTATTATTTATTTATTATTATTTATTAAGGAAAGTATGTATTTACAAGTCTGTTACCTAAAGTTCACCTACCTAGGATTTTGTTGTATTTTCATTCACACGTTCCATGCAGTTAAAAATAAACAAAAGACTTGTGTTTTGTTTATTTTTAACTGCACTATTATCCAAACTAAATGAATTTCAAAACAAGACCAGGACAGACCCCCAGGAATCTGATAGTTAGTGATGCTATCTTACTTAATTAAGAACTACATAATATTTAGATATAAAACGCAAATTACCAGATGTCGCTAGATATCACCTGAATAAATTCCACTCCGACGAGTCCAAATTAGATATAATATTATGTCATTAATTAATCTAATTTTATAAACACGTACCCACAGTAGGATCAGTCTGACTCAAATATTAAAATTCCATAAATGTATGTCGGAGTGGAATTTATTCAGGAGATATCTAGCGACATCTGGTGTGGCATCGTGTAAGCCCCAACGGTGGATCCATCAAGGTGGGTGGATCAGAAGCGCGGGTCAGAATTGAAACGTCAATGTCTTCGCGGGTCACGGCATCATTTATTCATCCCTAAGCACTTATTACACCATCCTATTTGCAGCTTCCTAAGTAGGATCCTAAGTAGGATGCTAACTAGGAAGGTCGAATCCTACTTAGGAAGAATCCTAGTTAGGAAACTAGGAAGGAAGAATTGATTGGCAGGTGCTCTACTCTGATAACGCATTGTCACTATTTTCGCGTCAAGCCGTCGCGCTCGCGAGCACTGCCGAAATTACGGATATCGTCTAACAGAGTTGGGCCCCAGACACCTTCCTCGCTAGGAAGCGAGCCTTCCTTACTAGGAAGGTAGAAACCTAAGTGAACTGTGATTACATCTTCCTCAAATAGCATAGTGTAATAAGGGCTTTAGTGCGACATGACATGATTATTCGTTCTCAGATTGGTTCGTACAGTTAGTCTTGATTGGAGGCTTACGGTAGCGCACATCTGCTCGATCGCACGCACAAGCCTGCCTGAACCACCCATCCCGAAAAGATGGCGGCTTAGAAGAGGGACCCTATCTTTTCTGTCTCATGTATTTCTTAAAGTATAATTACTTCCTTCTTATTTATTTATTATCCGTTACTCAAGTCGAGCGTAAGTTACAGACCGCAACAGTAAAATACATGACACCGGGCAAATTGGATCAATTCCCCAGGTCAGGGTTCGATCATGTCGTAAGTCAATATAGTGGCGCTCCTGAGATGTACAGACGCACACCCTATATAATTCATCAGACACTTGTAGCTTGACAGTTTGATGTGTCCGGTGAAAATAGAGCCACTAGGTACTGATGAGAAAGAGAGGTCCACGGATACTAGTTAATGATTTATAAGTATTATAATTTCTTAAAGAAGTTTTATGCAATTTAATGTATTCGCTATAACGGCCAATTATCGGCCAACATGATCATCCAGATACCCAGAAGATACAATACCTCTCTACTCTAATAGCTTTCATTCTCTAGCATGCAAGAGGAGCGTAGATTTAAAACGTTTTTCTTGAGGGGGTGCAGCGCGAAGCAAGTCGAGTAAGTCTAAACGATCTTCAAACAGAATCGAACTTATTAATATTAGTAATTAGATCCATTTGCTTTAAAGTTTTAGACTTGGTGATTTAATTAGAACAATAGTTTTATTCTGCGCCATGCGCAAAGCCATTAGACATTTGTGGTAAAAACTGAAAAGTGTTCATATTTTCTTATTTATATTTTATTCGTGTATATTAAAAAGATGGGGAATGCCTGCGGATCATTTTCATGTACAAATTATTTTTTCATGCGTAAAAATCACCAAGTTTTCGAAAAAAAAAATGCACTTAGATGTCATTAGCTAAAAGTCATGTTTATCTATATCTATACATAATAATAAAACTGTAAATTTGATCTGTCTGTACATCGAGTATTTTTACCAAAAACTAATTGAGGGTGATGTTAAAATAGTATCAGAATAGGAATCTATAACTTTTAATTTTTTTGTCTGTTTGTCTGTTTGTACACGCTAATCTCCGGAACTACTGAACGGATTTGAATGAAACTTTTTTTATTGTGTAGCTATTGAGTCTGGGCAAATACTACGCTATAACTTATTTTGAAGATCGGAGTACCTGACGTGGAACCTTAGCAGTACACTTAAACTAAGAGAGATATGAAAGCAGCGCTTTAAGAAAAGTTATTCAGCGTGATGAGAATTTTCTATTGACGTACACAAATTGAAGGTCTGGAGCAACTGATATAGAACCCTAGCAGCTCAGCTCAACTATAAGAGATATGAATAGAGCGCCTTAGGGAATATTGTTCAGCGTGATGAGCACTTTCTATTGACGTTCACAAATTGAAGGTCTGGAGCAACTGATATAGAACCCTAGCAGCTCAGCTCAACTATAAGAGATATAAATAGAGCGCTTTAGGGAACATTGTTTAGCGTGATGAGCACTTTCTATTGACGTACACAAATTGAAGGTCTGGAGCAACTGATATAGAACCCTAGCAGCTCAGCTCAACTATAAGACATATAAATAGAGCGCTTTAGAGAACATTGTTCAGCGTGATGAGCATTTTCCATTGACCTACACAAATTGAAGAATTGGAGCAATTGATATGCTAAATTACTTTAGACTGATTTTCAAACTTCCAAGGTAATCCTTCTGTCTCCAAGTTACGATCAGGTGACGGAAACTTGAAGAAATCGAGAGAATCCTTCAGATTTTATAGGCATGTATACCAAGAATATATGCTACAGCATTAATTTCGGTATAGGTATAGCGTTCACATTCAGTAGTTGATCGTGCTGACCTTAACGCTAAGTAGTTCGTGGATACTTTCACCACAGACAGTTACTACTGGCCCTGTATTATTAATGAAAGATCAAAGTCAATTGGCACTATTTTTTATACTACTAATCACTAACTAACTAACGGAAATTGAACTACGAATATAAGAATAGTATTACTTACTTTATGTTATTGGAGAATGGGTAGGGAGGCCTTTGCCCTGCAGTGGGACACGACACGTGCTTCTAATAATAATAATAACTTTACGATAGTAGTAACTTACAAACCGACCTGTGAGTAGGCTAGGGACACAAATAAATGCTAAGCCGCAATAATCTATTGCGGTAGGACGGTTTGAGTCTGACTTTTTTCTGATTACTAAAGCTAAGGTTACCTATCTTTTTTACAAACGAATTAAACTGCCTTCAATAAAGTAAACTAAAAAGTAAAAAAAAAATCCTTTACCTACACTTTTACTAAGAAAGATATACGACAAAATTCAGTTTTGGAGTCGGTGTTACTGCCATGCGAAAGTTTCTTACCAGAGGAGGATGGCGAGGTGATAGTAACCTATCTAAAAATGAGTGACTATTGACCTTGATTTTTCATTCCTCTCTTCTCCTTACGACATAGTAGACTAAGAGATCATGATAGCTGGATGGCGATGGGAGTATAAAATATATATTTTTTATCATCGAGTCCACGCGTACGTAGTCGCGGGCAACAGCTAGTTACATCATAAAGAATTTGTTTCAAATTTCAACAAGACCAGGACCTTGTGCAATGATCAGGCTAACGTGAATAAGTTGTTTTGATGTATTTAACCCTAGCCCATCGTACAAGTGATTAGAAATACGTTAATTTTCTCAATTTCGTGCAGGACTGCCTTAAAGTGTTAAATACTAGCCGCTTTAAACTGATGCAAATATCTGTTGCATTTTATTAGATCCGGCGTCAGTATAAGGCCGTCTTTGCTGCTGCATAATGCAGCAGCCCACAGGCAGATCGATAGCCCCCAAGGGAAGCTTCGGATAATTTTCTTAATTAAAGGTGCAAGTAGCTTTCTTAAGTTTTACTGCACATAGTTTGTCGTGATAAATGTAGGTATGTAGGATACCTACTACGGTTTTGAAATTGCAATAAATTTTACACGTAACTTATTTTCTCATTGATAATGACGAATTGTGTAAAAGTTAAAACGTTAGTTAGCTTAAAACGGTAAGAGTAGATTTTTGTTAACTGATTTTTATTTATAATCTAACTTAATTTATTGGGAAAAATGGAAATGTAAAAATAATTAAAATTAAAATTAGTGTGGTACTTTTTCACGTAAGTATACCTACTTGGCTGTTCATGAATTTCTTGGACGCTTTTATATGCATGGACTACAACTTTCGCAACATTCCTTATTATTGGAGACAATTATTTTTTTACAAAAACATAGAAGATGAATGAATTTAATAAAATTAATTAAGCGCTGAAATACTTACTGCGAATCTGATTCCTACGACTGCTAATAAACGAAATAAAATAAGGAAAAAAGAACTCAAAGTAAAAGTAGCCAATATTTACTTTCAGAGTTCATGTCCCCACACTTTTGCATTTTACTCCATTTTCCTGTTCGCGCTGCCTGGAATCCAGCCTGCCTAGAATTTAAATGGCCAGCCTATAAAACGGAAACGTGAACTATTCGGTGCAACCCGGTATGCCCTTTGGAAGGGGTGTCGTTTGATTTTTGTAAAGTTTTACTTTTACTCTTAATGCTGAAAGTGGGGTAGACAGAAGCGCCTTGTTTTGATTACGCTGATAAAGCGCTATATTTCTTCTATACCTCTGAAGAAATATACGGGGGTGAATCTCTATAATAGATACACTCATGTGCATTGCTCTGGCGCTTCTTAGACACCGATACCTAACTTGAATTATGTTATCTCATTAAAAAGAACGATGTTTAAATAGTGTACATCACTCCTTTAAATGAAATACACAATTACAACCAAACACCAATCCTCCAAAAAGCGCCAGAGCGATCACACAAACACGCCCGTTTTGGAGATTGACCCACGGTTACCTCGAAGACAGTGCACATTGCAATCGCCCGGTATGCGAGAAACGCGGGGTTGATTCCCGCCTCTGGTAGTCATTTTTTCAAGTGCAAAAATATATTTAGATTGCATAGTGAATGCTTATCACTTAAAAACAATAATTTATCGTGTTTGCAAGCTTCATCTTTCGATTGTTAAATACTTGCTAAATAATAGTATTTGTTAAATAATAGTATTTCTTTCGAGTGTTGAGGGTGTATCTAATCCCAATAACATTGATGAAAGCAACGCGGCATTACAGCGTTAAGACGCACTTGAAAATTTCGACAGGCTCTGCCAACGCCAGGATGGCCGAGAGGTTAGGCAATCGCCCGGTATGCGAGAAACGCGGGTTCGATTCCCGCCTCTGGTAGTCATTTTTTCAAGTGCAAAACTGTAAATATTTACAGTGCACATTTCTTGCACTGATCCAATTATGATGAAAAGTCGATCGATGAAAGTTTGTATGGAAAATCCGACTTTCGAAGCGGGTAAAGTCGCATTTAATTGTATCTATCTATATATGGTAGTAGTAACCATTAGTGTAAATAAATCTGTAACTTACACGGTAAGTTTCTAAAATATTTAAAGCATCAATGATATAGAATTGTATCTGTATCGCTCATTTAAAATTTTAAGTCTGTAACACTCCAGGCGCTCCAAATACTAAATTGAAAATTTAAATGGTTAGGTTCAGTTCATTGCTTTAAGCATGTTAGACACATGACTTCCTCAGGTGAAGAGACTAATAATTGAACTGTAAGAGTACTGCGACTTTTTCTAGCGATATAGTCGCGATTCAGTCGCGATACAGCATCGATGCAAATGCGATATAGCCTGGAATATGACGCGCGTGAGTAGCGATGCATACACAAACACTATAATGTCCTCCTAGCCGATTTCGACTACGGCGGCCTATCTCAACAGAGATTAGCCAACTGCACAGGACATATTATAGTGCACAAGTGTGTCCGCAATACACAGGTGCACTCTCTGTTCCTTCACTCTCATAATTCGGTAAGACGGCAGTCCGACATGACCGTAGTGAGATCAGGCTTAGAACCAACGGCTTAACGTGGTTTTCGAGGCACGGAGGTGTTAACAACACCAACTTCATGACTCCGGAGCTGTGTCTGAGTAATTTCAAGACAGAAAAACCCAAACACTCTCGGCCCGACCCGGGATTCGAACCCGGGATCTCGTAGATAGTACCCAGCGTGCTGACCACTAGACCAACGAGGCAGTCAACAAATACTAAAAACAATTTCCGTCATAAGTGTCAAAAAAAATGTATAAAAGTTCCAAAGCCTTAAACGGCGTGTGATAAAAATTAACACGAAACCAAAATTAATTAAAAATCTCGTCAATAGCCAATTTGATCAAGGCGATAACAACACGACAAAATACCTTTTTGTACTGAAGAATTAACATGAAAAACGAATAGCTATAAAATGGCGACGTGCACAAATTTGTATTGCGACAGATAATCCCTTTACCAGGTTTTTGCTGCACTGTGACATAGCAGGGGTGTATGCAGAAGGTATAAGTCTCGGTATATACAGGCTGTCCCGTTAATGAAGGAGAATTAGGTACAGGTTAGTTACACTATACTCGTATGCCAACAAAAAATGTCAAGTTGCCATTTCTGAGATTTTGGTTTTGAGTTTATTTTTGGGGGCCTTACTAACATTGTAAGTAAAAAAGTTACTATTGAACTTGGTGTTAGGAATATTTCAAAGGTATTAAATAGAAACAGACTTTTAAAAAGTCATTAATTGTAGAATTAGCCACACAACAATTAAATATTTATACCTCGAAAATGGTAACACTTTTATTTAAATAAAAAAGGCATATAATATAATATAGGGTATCATGTAATCTACCATTCCATACGTCAGCGTCATAATGAATTTATCATGCACCAACTTCACCAATCACAGCGCCTTATAGTAACTATGATTTGACGTTCCATTTTTTTAGTTCATTGAACAGAGTCGTGATTTCCTGCCTCTCACCTATCCGAATTTTGGCACGACATTATTTAAAACATAGTTATAATAACCTTTCTATCTTTTTATCTGTTCTGCATACAGGCAGGCCTGTGTAACTCCCTGCGTAGGTAGCAAAAAGGTACCTACGCGCGGCGACTCTTTGGAAGAGGCTAAATCAAGTTGGATGTCGCGCGCGAGCAACGAGACGACCACACGTTTTATTCACCGGCGGCGCACGGCACTTATGTGTGATTACGTTGCTGGATGGACGAGCATGAATAAAGTGCTAGAAAGGTGTGCTAGATGGCGTAAGTAGCTTCTTGTAGCAGTCAACCCTATCGCGTCGCATGATATATTACGTCACTGAATAGGTTTAGTGTAATATGTTTCATATTCCAAAGTTATAGGAATGAAATCATCTTGCAATGGATTTTTGTAGGTGTCTAAACGAGAATGTGCTTGACTCGAACGAGGAGAACTGAATTACACCATATCGTTGACGACATTGAGTAGATATTTCTTTGAATTCCATTGCTAAGTCAAACTTCTGTACGGAGTATGAGTACTTATTCTGTGATACAGGTAACATTGATACGAGGACTGCAAGTCAGGGCTTTTGCCTAGGGCCTTACCTAATGGGTCTGTTCTCACTATTAGTATTGGAGAACGTTGTCATGTTTATAGGCCTGGAGTCCCACAGAGCTCCCGATAGAGGGGTTATTTACTTTGAAGATAAATTCGTTGCAGACTCTAGGACATAACTAAAATACTTCTTTGGCGCAGCAATCCAAAGTGGATCTTGGCCTCCGACATTATAAGATGCCACTCTTTCTGATCCTGTCCAGTTTCTTGCCAAATTAGCTATTTGGAGCTTACAAAAGTTGACATAATCATCGAAGAAAATCTAAGACAATAAAAAAATATCTTTTTTTGCGCTTCTTCTTTTCGGTACTATAATTGTTCCGAAGCAGTGGTAAGGTGCTGGGACGTGCTTATGTTGCCATGGAAAGTATTCTCGATAAAGTTTTGAACCTACTGAACCATTCTGAATTGTGTCAGCACTCATTTAATGCAATTGTTCTAGTTCTCTAATTTTTGCATTCTTTTAGTTCTACAAAGACAAAGTAACAATTCTACTGTAGGAGCAGTCTCGAAGACAATGAATTGAACGGAATTAAAAGTACCAGTTTTTTTTAAAACAAATAAGAATAAGAATACTTAATAAAAATAAAGAAACTTAGCTAATGGAAAAAAGCATATGCCATTTAAGTGAGATGGGTTCAGCACATAATGACCGACAAAAGATCTATTTTTCTTTAATGTTTATTATTTTTGAAAATATCACATACTTACTTTGCTTTGGTCCTAAAGTAAGTTGCACTTTTACGTTTGTTAAAGCACTTATGTATGCGCACCAGAATTATTTCTGGTCGAACCAGAATTATGCCGTGTCACAACACCCAGATCCCGGACAATATAGAAAATATGGTTTTCTATAATAATCCAATCGGGGTCCAACCCGGGACCTCAGAGATTGTGACGACACCTTAAAACTTACGTACGATCCGCTCGACTGCGAAAGTAGTTTTTTACAGAATTTCAAATCTCTATTTTTCATTTTCTTATAGTGTGGGTTGCCAAACCTGGTTTCAGTCTTTATGAGCCGCCATAATATGCGTCTGACATGGCTCGGTCGGACCGACACGCAGTGCCCTCTGACACATAGAAATAATTATTTTTCTTCATCTTACCAAATTGAAAATAACACAAACTGGTATTTATACCATTCCATGCCTTCCTGGGATCGAATCTGGGCCTACAGACATCGAGTCCAACAGTAGTATTGTAGCTCGTAGGAGCTCCTAACCACGGAGGTTTGTACCGTATGAAGAACTGTGTTTGTCAATTTAACAGCTGGTAAAACTCGATTACCGGTTAATTTGTCAGAATTTCCATACAAAACAATGCTAAACCGGCTGATTCAAAATTAATCACGTGTTGGTCAACTCCGGGCTATAAAAAGTACCACTTTAAATCGTTATGTCAGATCCGTCATATTTGGGAAAGACCAAATATGACAAAACTAATAACTCACGCAATAAAATATAAAATAGGCTATTTTTACGGGCGAAGGACCATTACGATGCTCTTTTTACCAGGCTGTTCCGATGGGGTGACCACACTTTAAAAGGAATTTTAATTTGGAATAGTTTATCTCTCTTGTGTCATCAACTGTCTCTTGAAGTGTCAGTACAAGGTTTTGATTTTTTAACGCGTAGTTATAATATCCTACTCGTGAAGTGCACTATGCACTTCATCTTATCGTGAAGTTAATAATGTGCCCGCTGCTATTAGTGAGATTTTAATGTAATAAATCGTTCATCATCATCATCATTAGCCCAATTTTGTCCAGTCTTGGACGTAGGCCTCCTCCATTTTCTGCCATGACCGCCAGGGTCTTGTGCCCGTGTCATCCAGCCACGTCCTGCGTGTCGTCGGATATCACCAGAACACCGTTGGGGCGGTCGTCCTTTTCCTCTCGTGTTGTTACGAGGTCTCCATTCCAGGACTCTTTTTGGCCAACGGTCGTTTGCCATTCGGGCTATATGTCCAGCCTAAGCCCATTTCTTCTTCGCTATCGTTGCAACTATATCTCTCAACTTTGTTTTCTGGCGTATCCACTCATTGCGCTTCCGGTCTCGGAGACTGATTCCGAGCATTACTCTCTCCATTCCTCTTTGCGTAACTTGAAACTTTTCCGCGGACTTTTTGGTGAGAGACATAGTTTTAGTGCCGTAAGTGAAGACTGGTGATATGCACTACTCGAATACTTTCGATTTGAGCTGGAGTGGCATGGAGCAATGAATCGTTATCCAGACTTAAATAGGAAAGAATTAGTAAAAAAAAATTACAACATATTTATTACGACATCGAGTAGACATATCTTTGAATACCATTGCAAAGTAATAGTTCTGTACATACGTAGTACTAGTACTTATTCTGTGGTGCATGTCACTTGTACACGGAGATCGTCAAATTGGTTGGTTATGCAGGGTTACCTTGGAGACAGTGTACTTTTACGTGTGTAATAAAAGCTGATGAAGGGCAACCCCGCGGCGAGAGAGAAAAAAAATGAAAATATTTATTAGGAAAATGAAATAGGTAACAATAACAGAGGCTGACCTGTTTCTTTTAAGTGTAAAAACACTTGTGCCAGGAAAGGAGGGAGAGCTTCTGACTTTCGAGTGACGTTTAATTACTTTTTGATTAATTATTCCTTCAAATATCTGATTATCGATAGAGATACTTATAGAAGTATCAGATATTTTATCAGTTTATAGACACAATAGGCAATAAATTTGCAATGGGACTCCCGGCGTCCTTATATTGTTCAAGGCGTTACAAAAATAAAATAACAAAAAATGCATAAGTACTTTTTACGTGAAATATGTTCTATTATCGTATCGTACCTATGTGTTATAGTGGACAAGAAATGTGCACTGTCTCCGAGGTAGCACTGTAGAATGACCCATGTCTCAGTTCCACAATTCGGTCACAGTCCCTGTTTGCGCCATCCAGCGGCTAATAAACGAACTACTAACTTCAAACGTTGAGTGAAAAGAACTACGTGCGTCGCTCTTCGGGGATTTATTGACCAGTCATCACGCAGTTCTTCAGTTCTCCGAGAGGTGGCGCTGCCATCTCCCTATATAACGCTGTGACGATTCATTTTATCCTGCCTGATAGCTAGCCAGTGGACCTAACAGTCCCATTAAAATATCCCCATTTCCCGGAAACCATGGCCACCCGAGTCATATGAGACAATTTACCAGTTCATCCCTCCGAATGATGGCTATTATTAGTGTAACATAAATCGATGGGTTGCTCTGATAGCCATTTATTCCGGATAGTGTTCGGGCTTAGTTCTTTTATAGCAAACCCGCAGGCTTAAGAGGCAATAATGAAGAGGGAGTCAGTAGTTTCTCTCTTTGAGTCATTGCCATCCGATGTCCTGCATTTGATCCAAAACAAAATTATATAAATATATCCAAGGAAAACAAAATTACTATCCAATCCCCTCCTTATTTGCTTTTCCAAACGGATCCCCCAATCGTATTTCGAAGTAGTACTCGCAGAACGTACCTACCACCTATCAAAACAGCAAATAAATACTAGGGGATCAGGTGGAAATAAAATATTACCTTAATGTTCATTATTGATATACACAGGGGATCCGATGGGATAAAAATAATACTTACTTACAAAATAAAACGGATCCACCAGGGTATCAGTTTTGGAGGATTATGGAGAAACTAGTCCCATTCGTTTGTTGAGCAGAGAAAGAGACAGAGCGGCTTCCGGCAGCCCTCTTTAAAACTTGTGTTAAAGTCGTATCTTTCCCTGCGAAAAAAACGAAAAACGGCAGACTACAATAGTTTTAAAATGAAAAAGCAAACACGTTGAAAGCAAAAAGGTTGATAAGAAATTTTTGAATCCGTAAAAAAATTTGAAGATACATAACCAATGATGACTGACGTTAGATTAAAACACGCGATAACTTGTAGGTCTTTTTGGTTGTTGAATGAAGAATTTACATGCGTTATGTTTAAAGAAAAAAATGTTGACGTTTCTAAATGAAATAGTTTGACATTTTACCTAACCTACCTTAATAAAATGGTTTTGTCAAGTCCGTGGGACCACTGAATTAAGCCAAAAAGAACATAACTTAGAAAACGGGATCTAGGAATAGAGTCCAATATCGGTATTGTAACTACTTTTCAAGGTTCAGTTTTAGGAAATATTTCCGCGCCGACTCACTTGTAGGGTGTGGACTACTGAATCTATTTGCATTGTGTCAGAGGTTCCTATGGGTGTAGGTGCTGTATGAGAAGGGCGGAACTTTCTGACCCAAGTGTAAGTCATATTTCAGACGTAATGAATTGCTGGTAGCGTTATAGACACCTGAATTTACTAGCTCGTAAATACTACGAGGTTTTGATTACCTACGTTGTTTCGTTAAAAAACGTAAAAAAAACGTGAAAAACCGTAAGTTACGTAACGTAATCTGTAAAAAACGTAAGTTGTTTACGATATAAAAATTGTAAGCATGCCTAACATTTCCTTCGGTTTTAGCTAAGAAATGATTTTGTTCGGTTTTACTAATAATACAATTAAAATTTGTTCATTTTGCTTTATGATAAGCCTAGTTTGAAGAAGACAATCTTTATTACCTTTAATTTATAGTTAAAATATTGTACAATATCATGATATTTCTTATGGTTTTAGCATTATTGGAAACTATATTTTATCGTTGTTTTAAAATAAATCATTATTTATAATACAAATAATAAAATATAAAAGCGAAACCAAAAAATATATTTAAATATAAGATATGAAAACAGAACACCTTTTGTCAATTTAATAGCAAAATATTCAACTTAACTCTTCACCACTAAAATAAAACCGTAGGCGAGTGAAAATTATCTTCTTTTGTAAAACAAAAACATACAATTTAATAGAATGACATGTTTTATTTTTGTTTCTTACATTTACGCAAATTGTTGAACTCATTAAAACACAATTTTACGGATTACTTCGCGATTTATTTAAAACCTGACCTGACGTTTCGAACACTTTACAGCGTTCGTGGTCACAGGGAGACTAAGGTATTATTTGTCATAACATTACAAAGTTTTGAAAAAATTAAACTACCGTCACTCAATAATATTAATTTACGTTTCTACTTACGCAGAAAGAACTAACCGTGTCTTGAGATCTTGCAGTGCGAGGTGTTGATTTGCTAGAATAGGACCCCATGCCGGTGGAACTTTCCAACCATGTTCTCTATTGAAAGGATGTTTTCTAATTTAATGGCTTTTCAATTTTCTTAGTTATTAAAAAGAATTGTTATTAAAAGTAGTAATGATAATCACTTACGTACGATTATAAGTACAGTCAGTTGCGGATTAGCCCTAACGCCCAGTAGGCCGGGGGTTAGGGCGCTCAGATATTATGGGCGGAAAATTGCGCCAAAGCGTTGGTGACAAAAAAGTGTGCTATTTTAATTTAAATGTGCAATACTATCCTTTGAAACACGAAAAATATTACAAACGAAGTTTTTATGAATACTGAATTTTGGTTGGTTAAGTTGGAAATAAAGTAAAATCAATTTTGTAGTCTATTATGATGGGTGTGAGATAGGGGCGGCTGGTACTTACTACAAGCACCAGAAAGCCTGGGGACTAGGCTGGCCAAGATTGCAAGTCGTATATATGCAAGTATAATAGTCTGTTTTAGTATGTCCAGGCACCCAATATTGTTATTAATCCCTGTTGTTGATTTCGGTTGCTAAGGAACGACAAGATGTTGTGTCGGACTAAGTATGTATCTTGCCTTTTTAATAACCCCTGCAAACCATGGCTCACCTCACTAACTGTCCCGCGTGCCCGACCACCTGCTCGCGTGAGGACTTACTTGTCAGTAACCAGAGGGCTACTACGGTAGCCGCCTTCTGGGCAAGTAAGATTTAGCCCGTGTTCTTGTCGACACGAAAGCAGAAGAAGAATAAACAACTATGCAAATTCGTACTAATTCTAATAATGCGACAACAGAATGGGAAATTCGACAAGCGGTGAAGTCGCAGGAAATCCCTAGTATTTGATGATTCCTCCTTACAAAGTTTTAGCACTCATTTCATACTCTTTAGCACAGATGGCATTTTATTTTTTGTTATACTTATCTCAAACAACAAATGGAACATCCATTCTTAGGTCTGTAATATGTTTTCTAAGACCCGAGTTCACCAATTTTTAAACAGCCATTAAATCGATGATTAGACTATTTACCACAACTTAAAAATAAAACCTAGAGAACAATTTAAAGAAACGACTTTATCGCATTTTTAACTATAGTATTTTTCAAATAACATACACTTTGAAACATTGAAAATTACTTTAAGAAAAAAAAACGACTTCAAAACTGCCTACAGTGCTAATTAAAACTAACAATTTTACTTTTAACTAAAAAGTACAAAATAATATTTTAATTACCTAACTGTTCTACGAAATTATACAAGAAACCTATTTCCAATTTATTATCTGTTATTTTTTGGAGTCGGTGCCAGCCAAGCTTAGAGCCAAGCAGCCAAGAGATGGTTTTGAATCCTGTCCTTACTTGCAAAAAAACATTAGAATTAGAATTTCTGGCACCGACTCCATAAAATAACAGATAATAAATTGGAAATAGGTTTCTTGTATAATTTCGTAGAACAGTTAGGTAATTAAAATATTATTTTGTACTTTTTAGTTAAAAGTAAAATTTTTAGTTTTAATTAGCACTGCAGGCAGTTTTGAAGTCGGTTTTTGTTATTATTTTTTTAATAAGAAATTTATTTTTCTATTTTTAGTTGAAAGTTAGTGTAAGGTGCAACATAGGTACAAACATAGGTACCTACTAAACGCGCTGTTCAAATGCGACAGCGTCAATTGGAAGAAAGTAGTAACGAGAAGGAAGACAGTTTAAAGAAGAACAGGGAAAGATTTGCCAATAGCATTTTATATGTAGTTTGTTATAATTATGTCGTTTTATCGGATTCCCTAAACAAAATGATTTTGGGGATAAAAACTGTTCTATGTCCTTTCTCGGTCCTCAAACTATAAAATCCATCGTTTCAGCGGTAAGAGTAAATTGATTTATTGCAGTAATTATATATTTTTATTGTTGGGGGCGGGGGGAGGGGTTAGGGGGGGGGGGGCAGAGGAGGAAGCTGTGCTGATTTGTTTTGTTAGCATCCTATACAGTACCTGACAAAACATCTGGCGTTTTAATTACTAAACTCCTAATTTTTAAGGAGTTCCACTATCAGCTCAGCTCCACATAATGTTGACTATAAGACGTAACAACATGTCAACATTAAGATACTAGTACGAAAACACTATACGTGCCTTTAAAATTTAAGGGTTTCCCTCGATTACACCAAGATCCCATCATCAGATCTCGACTGTGCCACAATGGGACCAACTAGAAGGTATAACCTCTAGGTAAACACTTTTTTTTTTCAAATCGGTCCACAACTGACTGAGATATGCGGTAACATAGCCACAAATAAAACAAAAACACAGTCAAATTGATAACCTCCTCCTTTTTTGAAGTCGGTTAAAAATAAAATACCTAAATGAGAGATAATGCACCATTCACTCACCTTCGTGACCATTTCATTGATATTACACTTTTTAGCTTGATCGTTACATAGATATCGTGCTTGCGTATTATTCTATGAATGAGTTAATTAGCTAAAGCGGATAGGATTAATTAAATGTGAATTTTTCTTTTGTTTCTTTGCATAGTTCGATTGTTACAGAATCAGAGTCGCTCCTGACATTTAGCACCCCTTAGCAATGTAATCTATATAGTATAAAAGAAATTTGTGTTAGTTACAACACTTATAGTTATAACTCAAGAACGGCTGAACAAATTCTAATGAAATTTTGTAATGAGATAGTTTGAAACCCTGTGAAGGACATAGGCTACTTTTTGTTGCGATATAGAATCATCACGGGGTGAAATGGGGGATGAAAGTTTGTATGGAAAATCCGACTTTTGGCGCGAGCAAAGTCGCGGGGAACTGCTAGTTCTGTATAAAACAAACCTATGGTGCTGTCGGCTATTAACGGCCCGTTATCTCGAGCGGCCATTTATCACAATCGCCCTTATACCACGTTTATACGACGGCTTATAGCGGCGGCTTATAGCTGATAGAAAGAGCGACTTCTCGGCTTAGCTGGGGAATCGGATTTAAAATAATAATAATGGTTTCTTTCCTGAGCTTTTGATTTTACACTTAGGCACTTTTTAAGGAGTTTGTTTCATTTTACACTTATTTGGATTATGTACTTACTTACGCAGAAAAGGCGAAAGTCTTGAAAGACCGCTACGGCCTATTTGGTGCTGTGTGAAATGACTTTTTAGGTCTCATTAAAACACAATTTTACGGATTACTTCGCGATTTATTTACATTTTATTTAAAACCTGACGTTTCGAACACTTTACAGTCTCCCTGTGACCACGAACGCTGTAAAGTGTTCGAAACGTCAGCTTTTAAATAAAATGTAAATAAATCGCGAAGTAATCCGTAAAATTGTGTTTTAATAAGTTCAACAATTCGCGTAAACGTAAGAGAATTTTAAGGTATCAAGAAGCCTGCTAAATTAAACTAGTATTAAATTTAATATTACGAGTTTTATAGTAAATATACATTTAAAGGAAGGAACCCAGTTCTAACACTTTTGCGGACAGTATCCAAGACACAATAGAACTTCGTTTTCACGCCTGTAGGCGTTCGATGCCATGAGGTGCTTGTGGCGCAGTGGTGGCAGCGCTTTGCTAGTGATACCAAAAGTTAAGCAACCCACCGCGAGGTCGTGATTGGATGGATGACCATTCCGACCATTAAAGTGACGTCTATGACAAGCATCTCCGTGCTTCGGAAGGCACGTAAAGCAGTTGGTCCCGGCTAATATCTGTTGGTATTAGTCGTTAAGCCTAGTCAGAGGCCCTAGGGCGGCTTGATAACATCTGACAGACTGTCAGTGACAGTAAGGTTTGTCACTTGCCTTACAGACACCCCTCCACCAATCCGCATTAAGCCCGCGTGGTGGAGTATGGCTCGTACCTCCTCATAGTTGAGGTAGAGGCCTTTTCCCAGCAGTGGGATCTATATAGGCTGACTTGACTGTAGGCGTTCACTGTCAATTAAAGTTTTGAGATTGTTAGTCTTTGC
The DNA here is from genome assembly GCA_949316185.1 of Pyrausta nigrata. Taxonomy (NCBI): domain Eukaryota; kingdom Metazoa; phylum Arthropoda; class Insecta; order Lepidoptera; family Crambidae; genus Pyrausta; species Pyrausta nigrata. The sequence continues at coordinate 2,635,263 of OX438957.1, read as the reverse complement.
TTTAGAATTTTGGCATTGCTTTTCTTAGTAGAATTATTGATGATGTTCTTAAAATCTCCATTCGTAATTCACGTATCATGTTTCCAGACACAATAGAGAATTAATTGTTATCAACCCGCCCGCGGGTCTTATACCCTGTTATCACAAAAACTTATTACCAGGTTTAAGCCAGGACTAAGCTATTAGCTAGCCAATTAGAGAAGTCTTCCTCTATAAGGTTATGTCACGAATATGTCATTCATTCCTCTGTTGTCGGCTAATATTTAGACCTAGCTTAAACCTGGTCTAATTTTTTTGTAATAACACCGATAGGGCTTATGTCCTAAGTTAAACATTTACCCACCTATACCCAGTATTTCACCTAACAACAACATCCCGTTTTTCCATCTATGAAGATCAAGTTACAGATTTCCTTTTAGACCATTTCGTAGGAAATAATACAGGTGACTTAATATGAGAGTTGCAAAAAAAAAAAGTTGGTGTCTTTTCCTGTTGTCACTGCGTACAAAGTCATGAATACGCCAAATTAAAATAGATCTATTGCATGCAACTTATCGATAACAATAAATAATAAACCTGTCTATATAAGCTCGATACATTAGCATGCGCACTCCAATAACGTTAAACAAGATATATTTGATCCCCGGCCATGGGAACATATCAATTATTTCTGGGCCATAAATCGAGGGATACTTGGATGTCGATGAATATTTTAGATTCATTATAGAATTAAACGAGACTCTGACAACGTCGAATCTTTTTACAGCCTTTTCACGGCCGATTTTTGACACCATATAAGAAAAATTATACAGGGTGTCTGGATTTCGAGTAGCGATAATTTTAGGGCCTTTTATTTTCAAATAGAGACAAAATCCTAATGAAAAAAAATCCGAAACATTACATTTTTGGGTTTAGTTTTGTAAAAGGTTTCAAAAATTATTTAACTGTTTAAAATTTTTAGCAATATTACTTTAAAACATATATTTTTCCTCTTTGACGGTTCATAAATTTTGAATTGATGTTTATTACCTTTTCCTTTGAAGTCCTTCTGTTTTGTCACAGAATACTTAATTAGTACAAAGTTTTATTATCATACGTTCCTCAGGAATCAAAGACGAAAAATGGGAACCGATACCTACCCTTTTAATTTTCGTTCAAGAAATTGTCCAGAACCCATTTTAATACATTTATCTGCGCAGCAATGACGCAATCACAGCCTTAAAAAACGGCCAAACGTAATTCAGAGTCGCTTATAAAGACCAAAAATAAAAATCCGATGCAAAAATAAGCCTTTTTAATAGTCAGTATTCTAAAAGGATAACAAGGAAAATAAAAACATATTTTAGTTTTATATTTGTGGTAATTAGAGTCCGTAGAAACACATAAAAAGGTGAACATGTCAACTCTCTAGCTTACGACGTATCATGAAATTAATACATCCTATCCTGATACAAAGACAGATGGACGGACAGACAAACCGGTTAGTAATAGCATGGATGTTAGATTGCGGTCAAATGTTTGCCTATTGATATAAAAAAATCCATCATTGGCTAGTGCGCAATGCAACTATTTTAGAAATGCTATTTCGAAAATTTAACCTTTCATTTACACTTCTGTTTCGAGCCTTTGTTGCCATTATTGTAATAGTTTCGACCCATTCGATGCACGGGAGAAAAGCGATTTTATCAGTCTAACCAGAGAGAGCACATGTCTTGACAGCCTATTTATTATACCGAGGTATTTTAATAAAAGTATAGAGAATACTCAAACTTGGTTCGAAATTACCTTGGCCTTAGTCCAGGATCAGATCAGTAAAGTACAAAAACGTTGATTTAAATTTTTGCCTATTCATGTTCCTTAACGGACTCAAAATCTGTTAAAATTAATTGATGCTCATCTCATCAGACCATATGTACCTACTACAGTCTAAAAAAGCACAACCTAGGCTAATTATCTTAATAGAATAATTACTTTCAGGGATACAGGGTGACTGCTCTCCACAATACGACATGGTACAAGGGGGATTAAGTACGGGAAAATAACTCACACTCCCAGTATGAGTTTTTTGTATCAATGAGTCTACTCAGACGAGGGCGCTTACAAAAGCTGGTTCAAAATACTACATTTAACTGCTTTTCTTAATTATTTTAACAAATATAATCTTGATAACCTCCAGCCTGAGTTCAGTCAAGTTCACTCCCAATCGTAATGTGACACGAAATAAAAATTAAAGTAACAAATGTGCCTCCATTTGCATTGCAATCATTCAAGAGACGCTTACCACATTCGCCTGAAATTTTTACCTGAGCAATTTAACAGAAACGCTCTTTTGCTGTTACACGCAAGTCTCGCGAAATGAAAAAGGACGTAACATTAATTATTTAACGAGCCCATTAACGATATGAAGCGGGTTTTCGGTGGAAAACTTGAGCTTGGAAATTAGAATAACGAACGTCTCTTTGTTAAGCAAATAATAATTGTTTTTGGTTATTAATCACATTGAATCTAATTTCAGACTCATTTATTATTTATTTGATTTTGCATTGAATCATGAGGGTTGGCATGCAAAAGTGTTTGTTTTGAACAAAAGACACACTGAAATATTGTCGAGTAACCTCACCGGAACAGGCTGGTCAAGACAGTCTGTGTCCGAACAGTAATCTGCTCTGTCAACAAAATATATTTCGTAGTTCGCACGCCACCACCAGATAGGAAACAGTACTAGGTACTTACAGTGGGAGAAGAAGGTTTTTCCACCGTCGAGTAGACAGGATGGCTGATGATGACCCCTCTTTGAAATCGGTGTGTCACTTAGGTGATGTGAATACTGATAACATGTTGGTCGGTTCGAAACAATCTTTAGTGATACTTATGCTCACTATATAGCGCACAAAATAACACTTCAAATAACAATTTTTTTGTTTAGTTTTAAGAAATAAGAATTTTTTTCAGCTCGTTATTCAAAGCTTGCAACTCGCGGAGGATACGGCCATCACACTCTAAGGGGACTAATCACAATCGAGTCCCAACGCGGTGCCCCTAGGATCGGGCGTTGTTATAGACCGAACTAGCAATAAAAAAAATATCAAATTTTAGAGGCGTAATCCTAGTGAAAATAAATTATTGACCAATTTCTTTTTATTTTCGTGTTTAGTTTTGTAATAGGTTTAAAAAAGTTTTTGACCTTTTTAACTTTTAGAAAGATTTCTTAAACATTTTAATTTCCTTTATGATGGTTAATAATTTTAAATTGATCTTTATTTCACTTGATAGGCGATAGCGATACCTTTTAAATGAATTATTTTCATAACTTTTAGGACCTCCAGATCCACAGAAATAGTATTTTTTTAAATAATTAAAATGCCTACCATTTCAAGAGGCAGGCCCCTACCTGCCTCTTAATTCCCCTGAGTTAGAACTCAACATGGGGGTTGTTTGTTGATAACATTTAATGAACTAAAAGCCTATAATGACCGCTAGTCCAAACCCGGACACACTGTAGGTATATTAACTACAAGACTTTTGGTAGCATTTTTAAAGATTAAGAACGATAAAAATTATTTTATACTTTAAAAAAAGATTTTAGATTAGAATAATGATTTGTCTTTTAAACTGGTAACAATTTTGATGTGAGCATTTATCTAAACAAAATTATTATGGCATGTTGTATATGTACTACAACTTAGAAATTTTCCTTAAAAAGTAATTTTCTTTCTTGAATTTTTTATTCGGGATTCTTAACGAATGGAGTAAAATAAGTAAACATGTACAAGATTTAACTTTTATTAGTCACATAATTTACATTAAAATAACATATATATATTTTTCTATTAATATATAACCAATATAATTAGATTACATCATTAAGGCAGTGTTTCGAATAAATAAACAAATCATTTTTTTAATGACACTGTATTTAAGATAATATTTTATCAGTTACAAAACGTGATTTTATTTGTTTTACAAAACACGTAAACAAGCTTATTTTGCTACCTTAATTTTACTATATAAAATTTTACAAGATAGTAACATCAACAGTTTCTGCTTGTTGATTTTTCAGATTAATTAATATAACACGCCGAATGTTCTCAAGCCTTATTTACATGTTGTTCACAAAAACATTTATTTTATAAATAATTACAATTTTTATTGAGACTTCAAAAAAATTTACATTAAAAAATAATATTTTAGTGAATAAAAATATCTCAAATTGGGATAGCCTTACTGATATAAGCTTACTATACGCAAATAATTTGATATGGAAGAGGTTTCTATATTATCTTACATGAAAAAATTTGTTGGCATTTGGAATTTACAAATAAGTACAACGGAAGTAGGTATATACAGTAGATTCAGCAGTAATACTGAGCGCAAAACTATAATTTAGGTTTAGTTTTATTGGATATGAAATTGGATGTTTTCTTATAGGACTGCTGCAACCATATTTTTGTTTAAATGTTGCCAAATTTTTTTTAACTATTTATTTTTACTTAAAATTTTTAAAGCTGTGTTTTAAATGCGTGACTTAATTATCTATATATTAAATAATCATTAACTATGTAGGAATAAGATTGAACATTTTTTTTAAATGCATGATATTGTCTGATTCTACATATGCCATACTTATACATATTCGAAAATAAAGTAAATAGAGAGATAATGCAACGTTCGCACACCATAATGACTATAAAATTAAGAATTTTTCAGTTGATCGTTACGCAGATATGCGTGCGTATTTTTCTATTGAGTTGAATTATCCACGCGTATGATTTTTAACAGAGAATAGATATAATTATATGTGAAAAAAAAACACTTTTTTTGCATTGTTCGATTAAGTTCTCTAGAAAAAGGGGTGCACCCTTTGCAATGTAACCCTGTATTCTCAAACAGGAGATTAGGTATCAATATTTTTGCTCGGTACGACATGAATCTACTGTATCACACCTCCATTGCTTAGTTTAGTTTATATTTACACTGGTCGTTGTTGCGTCCTTCTGCTATCTTTGAGGCATCTGAAATAGAAGATCGTTCATTTTAATGACGGGTCTTAAAGGGAATTGGGCACATTATCGGTTGATAAAGTGGTTCTCGTTTGCGGGTTGGCTGTAAATATTAATTAGTTTGTGGTTGCAAACAGTTAAATATACAGAGTGTTCGTGTAAACAGTCTTTTATACTTTAGTATCTGGGCGACCGAGCGTTGCTTGCTTACTACTTTTTGAAAGGCTTTATAATTCGTAAGTCTTGCTTAAAAAACAAAAACAAAAAACTATAATCTTGAATAAATATACAAAAAAACATAAGAATTTTTTTTTCGACACCAAGCGAGATTCGAACCCACGTCTTCTACGATTCTTTAGTCTGACATCTTACAAATTACACCACGACGAAAAACGGACGAAATTAGCGATCTAAATCTGCGTCAAAAGAAAAACGCATGAAAACTGTTTTTTCAAACATTAGACTTATTTAGATCGATTTTTCAACCCCGATAACCACTTACAAAATTTCAGCGAGATCTTTAGAGCCTTTTCCAAAATCACTAATATATATAAATAAAATAAACAAGAATTGTTCGTTTAAAGGCATAAGATTTGCGAACTTAACAAGGTCATCTGTCTATCTTGTCGGTTGACGCCCTATGCTGCTTTGAAATAAAGGATCTCCAATTCAGAACTTTTGTGACCCAACGGCTATCAGTTCTTTACGAGCTCTGTACCCTGCCCACTGCACCTTAAGAAGTTAAGCCAGGCCTGTGTAACTCCCCGCGTAGGTAGAAAAAACGTACCTACGCGCGACGACCCCTTAGAAGGTGCTAAATCAAGTTGGGTGTCGCGAGCGAGCAACGTGACGCCAGCGCGTTTTATTCATCGGCGGCGCACGGCACTAATGTGTGGTTTACGTTGCTGGCTGAACGAGCATGAATAAAGTGCTAGATAGATGGCGTAAGTAGCTTCTTGTAGCAGTCAACCCTATCGCGTCGTATGATAGTACGTCACTACATAGGTTTAGTGTATTATGATTCATATTCCAGAGTTATAAGAATGAAATTATTTTGCAATGTATTTCTGTAGGTGTCTAAACGAGCGTGTTCTTGACCCTGAGGCGAACTAAATTACACCATATCATTGACGACATTGAGTAGATATTTCTTTTAACTTCATCGCAAAGTCATACTTCTGTACGGAGTACTAGTACTTATTCTGTGGTTAAGCTTACTTGATATATTATTGCAATATACACCGACACTTATCAACTGATATTAGTCGTTAAGCCTATTCAGAGGTCCTAGGATGGCTTGATAACATCTAACAGTAAGGTTGTTCACTTCCTAACAGACACCCATTCAAAAATCTGCACTGAACCCGCGTGATAATGTATGGCTCATACCTCTTCATACTAAGAACTACTTCCTAGTAGTCCACCCCGGAAAACAACATCACAAACTCCTTTGTGAACTGTAAAATCCTATTAGCGGTGGTAGGCTCCGTTAGGTGCCGCCTGGTAGCTACCACCCTCCCACCGGAGCTCGCAAGCAGCTTGCTGATTTCCGTTGGTAAGTGGGAGTGCCAGAATATTCTGGAAGAGCTCGCTCCACCGTCTACTCTGTCTACACCACGTCTGGCTTAGTCTAGAGTCAAAAGTAAACCCATTCCGAATAAATGTCTGAATGTCTGAACTCACCATTTCGTCGGCAGAGGCTGGAGGGCTGTAGGACGCACCCTCCTTGCTCGCCTCCCTGATGGTGTAGCTTTTGTTGTCGGTCGACTCTAACACCACACGGGGAGGATCGTTGTCTGGTGGAACAAAGATATTTTAAAGTAAGTGTTTTTCTATAATCATTGACGGACTGATAACTAACTGAATTGTCAAATTTGCTTAGGAGCGCAGGTAAAGTTGATCCGATTGAGAAGAGTCAACTCTGCCTTGTCTCTGCACCCATATGCCGTTTGGCTAAGTGAACGCACGGCCGCTTGTCAGATCACCCCATTTTTACTTTGAGACCGCCTCTAATATAATAATAATAATAAATTGTTTCAACAAACACACCAATTACCTAGCCCCAAACTAAGCGTGAGCTTGTGCTATGGCGACTAGGATAACGGATAGACATACTTATATACGTTTATATACATTATGACTTAGGTACAAATGCTCGTGCTCATCACACAAACATTTGCCTCTTGCGGGATTCGAACCCGCAACCTCTGGTTTTGTAGTCCGGAGCACAAACCACTACACCAAGAGGTCGTCAATTATCTAGGTAATAAAAGCTGTTTTCGTAGTTCACATGGATAACCTGACGTGCTGCTGTACATCGAGAGTTAAGCAAAATAATAGGATTATGATAGACTAGGGTAGATTATAAAATCGGCCTAGGCTTGTGTAACTCCTGAGTGAATGACAAAAATGATATATATCTTTTCAAAGAAGCTAATCACTCACTAACTCACTTGCATCCCAAACATATCTTTATCTCTTTTGATATACGACTCCTTTTGAGCAACTGAACGAAATGAACTGAACTACAGGACTGGGTGAGACGGTGTTACTGCTCGCTAGTATGTGAAAGAGAGGATGATTCGCATCCTGTATCACTGAGTTAAAAGAGCTGAAGATATAAAAGAGTGATATATATCAGAAGCTTACAATGATATGAATCACTCTTTTCTTTTAATTGATATATTTTGCGCATCTCTAATTCGGCCTACCCAAAAGAACAGTAGGTTGTAGATAAGTACAAATGTATAACACAGATTGTCATTATTGTACAAAGGTTTGGTGTGATTGTTGGAAGATACACCTTTAAATAGCAACCTTACTCACCAGACTTAGGGTTCAGTATATCAGGCTTGGTCTCCAGCTTATCGGCGGGAGCAGGGTAGGCGATGAGGTACCGTCTCCCTTGCGCGTCAACTTGCACCACGCTCTGAGATGGCCGCTTGCTCGTCGTCGTTGTATCGTTGCGTCTGCGCAATAGAATAACTTTGTTCAGTAAACTTTAAATACTTTTTATAGTAGACCGGCCATAGTTTGAATTTAGTTTCAATTATTTACAGCAAGTTTTGAGTGGAAGCCTTTGGTTCTTGGGTTCCCCTTGGGTTCCGTACCCAAAGGGTATAAACGGGACCTTATTACTAAGCCTCCGCTGTCTGTCTGTCACCAGACTGTATGAAACGTTTACTTTAACTATGAATAATTAAGTTAAAATAAAAAATATGTTTAAGGGGTGCTCCCAAACAAACATATTTTTTTCGGATTTAAAACTAAATAAAGGTCTACTGTGTATTATAGATAATGGTACGGAACCCTTCGTCCGCGAGTCCGACTCGAACTTGGCCGGTTTTACTACTACGTTTGCTGTTGCACGCCTCGAGCCATCATAAGGACGCCGGTGTCCCGATAACAATTAATTGCTTATTGTGTCTGGATACAAGATACTTGAAGGATTGAAGCAGTAAAAATAACGACCACAATTCAAGATTCACGATATAAAATGTTCTTGAAACGAAATGATTCATTTTAATCGTTCTACAGACGTGGAGCTCTATTTTGAATCACTCAAAGTCAAAAATAATTTATTCAATTTAGGACAGAAAATGCCACTTATGAACTCGCGTGTGAGATTTCTACTAATTTTCATTCGTCATCTAAAACTCTGCATTTTAATGACACGAGTGCCCCTACTCCCTCGTCGCAAAAGGCAAGCGATAGAATAAATACGTCAAAATTAATGTGTTAAATGAAAATCATGTCGCATTCGCCTATATCACGTCATACGTGTAAATTAAAAAATGGGGTTCCAGTGGTATCATCTACATAGTGCGTACATACATACGTTTAAGTGGTTTCCGGCTAGCTTATAAAAATTTAATATATTATCCTACCTCCTCAACACCAGTGCGATGATAGCTCCAGCTGCTGTGAGTATGGCGGCCACGCCAGCCAACGCTGCTGCCGCCGGGAATTTGTTCCCTGAATGGGTTGTGCTCTCTGTTTATAGGAAAAACATCTTATATAGGTGCTGTTCTCTTAAGCATAGCATCAACAACATAATCTTAAAGACTAGACCTATACAGTAGGTAAGTTGGTGCAAGTGAGTATTTGAGCTTCGGTGTCAGCTATAATCATATACCGTGGTACATTTAAAAAAAATCGACAGCCTCCGTAGTCAAATCGGTGGCACACGGGTTTTCAAAGTGTCTCCATCTCTGTGGTCCCAGGGTCGATCCCTGGTCGGGTTCTTATTTTCTCTATCGTCCTAGGTCTGAGTGTTGTGGTATCACCGTTCTTATTTTCACAGAGCCACAGAAGATAGGAGATGAGATGCATCAACAAAACTTACACAGTGGATTTACTTTTTCGGGGAGAGTTAGTCGACTAGGAGATTTCGTGTAGAAAAGCAGCATCTAGCTACTTACCTATTGGTTAAGATTATTAATATTAGGATGCCGTGGTGGCTAATGACAGTTTATTATCAGGCCTTTATTTCTTGAGAGATTTAAGTAGTGGCTAGTACCAGTGAATGAAAATACACCTGTCAGCACCCCATGGCAAACCGTAAAGAAGGAACATCTTACCAGTTCTTTTAGCAGCATCTCTGAAGACCAAATCCCTAAGCAGGACAGGTTCCGAGGACCCTTTGCTGTTGCGTGCTGTCACTGCCAAGATCTCGTCTTCTGCGATCGTTTCTAATGCTGACCAGCTCACGTTGAGCCATACTACCAAATCTGTGGATAATATTAAATTGAAGAATATCTGGGTTGACCTGATAAACATGGTAGGATGCATGAATGGGATTACGAAATTCTGTCCGTCTTAAGGTTTATGATGTAGTTAGAAGAGAAGTTGAAAACGACTCGACGAACTACAAAAGAAACTCTTCTCTTACTGGAAATCTAAACAGATAACTTAAAAGCAATCCACTATAGATAATACTCTTATGTCGGTAGATCACTACAACTACAAGTTATAAAAGAAGACTTAAATGTCTCTCAGCGCAAAAGGGTTTATCCTCTCCGAGTAGATAATTCGTCGATGACCGTCTTGGTGTAGTGTTATGCGCTCCAGAGAACGAAACCAGCGGTTGCGGGTTAGAATCTCACAAGGGGCAAATATTTGTGTGATGAGCACGAGCATTTGTTATTAAACTATGCATTTTTATAAAATTAAGTATGGCTATCCGTTATCCTAGGCGCCATAGTAAAAGCTCACGCTTAAGTTTGGGGCTAGGTAATTGGTGTGATTGTTGGAAAAATGATTATTTATTGATTTTAAATTTAATCATACCTGTGAACCCAGCAGAGTTGTTAACCAGGACCCTCCCGGTGTCCCCTAAAGCGTCCAGAGTAAAATGCTGGTTCAGCCCTCCATCGTACCCCGCTATGCACCGCACCGACAAGAACGCTTCGTCGTCTTTGAGGATCCTGTTCGCTGTGCAGTTTCGGGGAGGCGAGGGACGGGCTGCGGACAAAAGATAGACTCAGTTCTTGGGATATCAATAACGTCTGAAATTTATAACCAGCTTGTAATTTAGATACAAATAATTCCGACTTTTTGCGTATCTATAAAAGAGTTCACGGCTGCACGTCTCAAAATACATGTTCAATTAATTCGCAAACTAACGAAGTTGATATGACATATATTTGATCAGTTTTTACCCGACTGCGGAAGGAGGGTTATGTTTTTCGAGAGTATGTATTTATAATTGTTTGGCACGCCCTACAGCCCAAACGGCTGGACAGTTTTTGACATATGAGGTTTCATTGAATTTGTCAAAATTGTTAGAGTGACATAGCGCCCGCAAATGAAAATAAAGGGGAGAAGGGGGATTGTTTTTTTTCATTACCATAGCAATATGGGTATCAAATGAAAGCCAGTAAAAAGACCATTTCAAAAATATTTTTTTTTTTGCAGTCGGGTGTTTTGTTTTTTCAATAATTATGTTTGCTTGTTTTATTTACTTCTACTAGTTATAAAAACCAGTACAAACTCTATTTTTCCTTTCGATTAGACATTCACTCATTATTATTTACATCAAAAAAACCTTAGGCACGAAAAAGTATAGGATGCTTTAAATTTTTTAGAAAATTATGTACAGGTATATAAATGCCACATGAGCTTAAAGGTGGCCAGTTATTAGAAGTTTACCTTCATAAATAACAGCTCCTTAATCAGCGCTGCAACTCAAACCTATTTGCATAACAGGAGGAGCTATCGTACTAAATAACGTGTTTACACTTAAAATAAGGGTACCACCACATTACTGGCAGCCTAAGAATGTGATTGGAAACTTTGCTTTGAAGTCGGTAGTAATGAACTAGGCACATCGGGTTTTCTTTCGAACAAAGACTATTACATATATACCAAAAATGACTAAATAGAAATAAAAAGGACTAAAGGATTGGCTCAGGTTTAGTTAAGATAATATTATAGTGATTATATTAAAAAGAAGCCGCATTTATAATCAGAAGGTAGGAAAATACATTTATTAATACATGGACATAACACACGAAAGTAAACACGAAAGTATTAAAGGCACGGTTACTCAGTATAAAACATAGTTAAAACATAAAACTACAAATTGGATAATCCAGTCGGACTGTACAATTGTACGCATAAGATGTCCATCATCTCCAAGGGCTTAGGTTCTGAATGGGTAAAATGAGCAGGGTTATATTAACTTTTTAAACATAGTCATTATATTATTATCCAGAGAGTCAAATCTAGATGCCGTCGATCTAAATTGTTTGCTCTTGAGGTCTACAGGAATAATACCTCGTTTAATAATCCTCTCGTACGGATGCATCGAATTTATGATGAGTTGGTTGTGTCCCATCCGGACCTAGACATTTTTCAGTCGAATTCGCACTCGTTTCGCAAGAGCATTGACTGTGCTCTCGATATCTGCCCGCAGAATTGTTCAATTGATTAGTTTTTATTATTTTATAAAAAAAATACTAATTGTTGTTTAATATTGTTTCGATCGTAAATAATTTCTGTAATGTTATGTACACTATTTATAGGTTATAGTCTAGTTCCATAAGTATAATTTCCATGTTTTGTAAGTCACTGGCTGTAACCTGTTTGTGAACTGATGAAAATAAAATAAAAATCAGCTAGCCTTTTTGTGCACTATTCTGGCAGCACTGGAGCTGATGGTTTGTAAAAAAATTAAATAAATATATTTATTTCAAACAACTTGGTAATTTATAGCAGGTAGGTAGGTAGAATATTGACTTATTCAACCATGTGTTAGTAAAAAAATCGGTAATATTCATTTGATTTTAACGTTTTAAGTATGTTTTCCCCAAGTCTTTGTTATAGAAATAGTGTGGTTTTATCCTTACAAGTAAGATTGGACAGTAGCAGTGAACGGTCTGCAATTGTTACTTGCCTGATATTCATGGCGAATTCAAATGTAACATGCTTGGAAGAGTTTTGCTCAACTGGGCGTGAATTTCAGTCCACAACTGCTTGTTTCAAAAATTGTTAATACTATTTGCATTTTATACTTACACACTTGCAGAAAGACAATTGTTTTTAGGGTTTCGTAACCTGAGGGTACAAATGGGGTCCTATTTCTAAGACTCCACTAACAACAGGCTGTATCTCATAAAACATGATAGCTAGACAGTTGAAATTGTTACAGGTGATGTATTTGTGCGCTATAATAACACATACCTATTAAAATGGAATAAAGTACTTAATATTTAAGTGGCTCCTACACAACAAACGTGTTTTTTTGCCGTTTTTTGAACTATATCAAAAACGGCAACAGGTAGAGGCTTGAAACATTTTCTCTTTTTTCAAAGAGATTTCCAAGAGGCTAGTTGACATCAGTGGTGACCTAAGAGCTGGCAGCTACCTTGCTCAGCGTATATAAATGCTGCCAGCATCCAACCTTACCACAAGGACCCTTTTTATAATTTTTGTTTTTGTATTGTATTAAATTATTTATATAATCTAAATGTAAACTATCGGCGTTAGTCACCTCACCAACCAAAAAAGTTGAGCAGATGAAAATGCCAACTAGCGATTTTCCTAGTGTCAAAAATCAGTACTTAAAAATGCGCTAGATGGCGTTGAACAACCTAATTCGGGTAGATTTTTTTAAAAATAAGGGTCGGTTTTAGCGTTTACTATATTATAATGATTATGTTTAGCATGTTTTAGATTCACGCGTACTAACAGGTATTTTTTTTACAATTTAGTGTTTATCAAGACGTTTTTCCATTAACTTTCAATTTTAACTGCATTTTGAAATATATTCTTTAACGTTAGTACTTCCACTACATGTCTGTACGAATAATATTAAAATAATTGGTTTTTACTTTATGCTCAATGTCATCAATCAAATTTCGACGCAAAATAACTTAGATAATAACTTAGATGCAATATATCCTGCAAATAGCACCATGGATCAACATCAACAAAATAAAACTAAAATTATGAGATGTCAGAAATCCATCATTACGTAATTAGCAATTGAGAAGCTATGGCTGTTAGTTTTCAATTTTTTTTTCATCCTTTTTTTATATTAGGTCCTCAAATTGAAATCTTTATTGCTAGATCACAGAATAAAATGTGAAATTATCATTTATATCTTCATTTTACTATATTTATTAATTTAAAAGATCATCTCAACGTAATTGCTTGTTGAACGTACTCTAAAATACCCTGGTTATAAAAAACGTGCTAATGTATAAAGAAGAAAACAACGAAAAACATCCCGTGGGAGTTTCAAAAAATGGAACGGTTCTATTTTTATCAGCGGCCATTATGACAAATGGTTGCTAAGCAACGTTGTCTGCGCAACTTTTTTATGGGGACCCTCCAAATTGTCTTCGACGGACCAAGGAAACTACATCCAGACTGCCACGTTATCTTATCTTTTAAGCTTTCGCATTCGAAGGCAAAGGAACGGAATTGGATAAAGCCAGTCATGCAAAAATCTTATTTCAACATGTGAGTACCTGCATAAAAAGAAGTAAGGTTGAAAAGTTTTAGTACTTATTAGAAGAAATACGATTGTTTTAGTTTAAAATATATTATATACCTACGCTTAATATATGTGTAGAATCATAATCAGGATTTTCCAAGCAAGAAATTGCTTGAATTTTAAAATAAGCTGATTCCATCTTAACTTATAGCACTGATAGATGAATATTTGCAATACTATTTCTATCGGATACTTTGTGAAAAAACTTCAAAGGTCTATTGCTAAGAAATCTCCAGTGTCCGTCTGGCACGCTCTTTACGGGACATCCTGTATAAAGTGAAACTAAAAACCTTAATTTATACTACTTTCCAACTTAATGTTGCCTTGCTCGCTCTAGCACACAAAGTACGAATTCCAAATATATGCAAATACCTAAGCTAGCTTTCCTGAAAAAATAAAACTTCAGACGTAAAGAAAGTCCAGCCTTCGGAAACCAAACTAATTTGGAGCACACACTTCTCTGATCAGCTCCAAAAAATCAAGCTGCTAAGTACAAAGTTGGACAAGTTTTCTCGTTACCCAATTCCATATTGAACCGCCACTGTCGAGAGAGAACAGCCAGTGCTTTACGGTGTTAATACAAAAAAAAATTAAATTAGGTCTAAATATTAGCCGACAACAGAGGAATGAATGGCACATTCGTGACATGACCTAATAGGGAAACGCTTTTCTAATTGGCTAGCTAATAGCTTAGTCCTGACTTAAACTCGGTACTAATCCTGACTCCAAATCGGTGGAATATGTTTTAATGTGTAATATTATTATTTAAGTTTAATTTTTTCTTCTTTATAAATTTCTGTTACCAATAGTCATTTTAAGGGAAACCTATCATTAGCCTTACTTATAGTTCTATTCAAATTGTCAAACAAAACTAGCATCGCTGTTGGTTTTCTAAATAAATAAATAAACCAGGTTTTTTTAATAAAGGGGTTAGAGTTCAAAGTCCCCTGTATTAAACGTCATGGGTAAAGCGTAGCTTCTTTAATTACTTAATATATAAAAAAAAAACGGTTCTAGTTTTATCTATCAGACTTTTTTGTCGAAATTTTCCGCTTAAAGCCTGAATAAACAGCACCTCTGTTCAAGAAAAGACTTAGGTAGGTCAAGCAGGCAGTTTATTGAAACGAACTCCCTAAAATCACCGTAAACGCAATGTCTTGTGTCGTCCTGTCAGTCTCATCTAAAAACAAAAGTCCTCTCATGTCTGTCTGTCTGTCTGTTTGTCATGTTCGTGCCAGTCTTACCATGAAGGCTGGACGCCGCGACATCCCCACCTCCAGTATCAGCTAGCTGGTACTCAAGATTGGGAGCCGACGAATAATGAATGACTAGTGTGGGCTTGTTTCGTTAAATATCAAATAATGTTGTTGCTATTTTCGGTACGATGTTTTTGTTCAGCTTCTAAATTGATTCTCTGATTTCTCCGTCGATTGTTGACCAATTATCAAAATTATTTATTTAATTGAATGAGTATACTTCTGAGGTAGTCTCATTGTCACAAAGTCAGTATATCGCTTTTAGTACCGCATCTTTAGGTATTCAAGCGTTTACACCCGGGAGTCAAAATTGTATGGCATTAAACCTGATGATGATGAACCTAAACTCGTAGAAGTTCGTGAATACTTTCACCACAGTTTAATATGCACTGTTCCGTAACAGTGCAGATTAAACTGTGGTGAACCGGTGAACTAAACTGTTTTAGTGTTAGGAAATACGGTATAAACAAGGAAATAAGGTACCTATCACTGAAAATTGTGAGTAAAATAAAGTAGTTTTTTTTTTCAAAAAAACAATGGCCTTTTAAAATATCGCAATAAAAAGTTAGAAATCACTTTTAATCGCCAAGCGAAAGGTAGAAGGAAGTCAGTGTCAATTATATTAGACTCAAGAGTACGTGTAAATTATAAGTATGTACGTGTACGTTTATGCTGACACCGAATTTCTTCCACCTTTCTTTCACTTGGTGATAAAAATTACATTTTTTTCATGTTTTTGTAATACTGATTGATGTAGACAAAACTAAGCTATTTTTATAACAGTGTTTATTTTTGATGGAGTTCAAATTTTTGATACAAAATCATCAAAACTAAAAACACTTAGTAACCTGCTTTGTAGCTTAAAATAAAATAAATAAACTGGCGGCACTCTTTAAGCTACAATATTGGCGCCACCCGAGATTGGAAGCCAACTTCGGCAGTATTTTAAATGCGATGTTCGTACATCTCGGAATGTTTTAATTAACTTGCAAAATTAATAATTTACACATTGATTAAGACTGCTATCGGGTTACGGCGCGTATCGGGTGGATTTTGATTAATGGATGCCGGTATTTATGGTGATAACGGATTTTGGTATAACGGTTTTGTTTATTTAGGAGCTTTTGCTAAATTGGTGGGCGGCAACACCACGCAACACTTTCTTGCCGCGTACTTGCCGCAGTCACAATGACAGGTACCAAGGAGTTGATACATTTACCTCAACTTTACTTCTTTAAAAAAAAAACAAATCCACGACCTGTCATGTGACTGCCAATAACATTTTTTTTAATTCTTTTTGAAATGTAACCTTCTGTAGGTATTGGGTTTGCTCTGAATAAAATGTAATATAGTCTGAGGAAGGGTTGGTTTTTGTGTCATCTATAAGTGTTATTTATATTTATGCCATAATAACAGTAAGTTTTCCAAATAATAATAAAAAAAAATCTACAAAGCATATTACTTATTTTTTATATAGGCTGGGTCTGTTGAGAATGGCGTGGTAGTCGAAATTCGGCTAGGAGGACATTCTTAATGCCGGGAAACCCACTTTGGATTAATTTACTTCGTATGGCTCTTCACATTAAGTAAAATACCTATTTGTGTTAAAATTAACCTTTAAGTAGGGCGTTCTTGTTTGCAGGGTTGTTGATTAATTTACTCTACATATATTTAGGTATCCGTGATTATATAAAATAACCCATTATTCCCACTTTTAGATAGAGCACTAAATAATGTTAGATTTACGCAAAACGGGTTATCTGACATTAACTTGCGAATCACTGGCGGCCATTATTTGTATTAAATAATGCGTTATTGTTGTTGAAATACTGCAAGTGTGCCACTGAGTTGCAGATTTTATAAAATACAAAAATAGACTTTAAACACAAAAAATGGTAAAAGAAATGTAGTCAGCTGTCTGTATTTTCATGAAACTAAGAGTAATGTAAACTAAATAAATATTCTCTGATACTGCAATTGTCGAAGTTATCTATAATAAACTTTTTTTTTTAATTTTACTTAATAATTGTAATTATTAAAACTATAGTAGCTCAAAAAATCTTTTTTCATAATGGTTATTATTATTTGTAAATAGTATATATAAATTATAATAACGGTTTAAGTTTTTGTAGTTTGTTTGTTTCTATTAGGTTTATTCATGGTTTAAGTTTTTGTTCTGTGTAAATAAAGTTTATTTATCGTTGATTTGAAAATGTTACATAACGTCTGAGTCTAATCACTGTGGCGGACTTAGGACTGCCGTCCATCTAGCGTAACGGCTCGTGTGACGTGTCTCTTGACAACGATTAATTAATTGCACACACTGGCTGGTTGGTCTAGTGGTCAGCATGCTGGGTACTATTCACGAGGTCCTGGGTTCGAATCCCGGGTCGGGCCGAAAGTTTCTGGGTTTTTCTGTCTTGAAATAACGCAGACACAGCTCCAAAGTCAGGAAGTTGGTGGTGTTAACACTCCCGTGTCTCGAAAAGCACGTTAAGCCGTTGGTCTTGCGCCTGATATCCCTACGGTCATGGCGGTCTGCCGTCTCACCGAATTATGAGAGTTAAGGAACAGAGAGTGCACTTGTGTATGTCGCACACACTTGTGCACTATAATATATCCCGCGCAGTCGGTTAATCTTATTAAGAGGAAGACATTATTATTTAATAAATATTATAGTCGATTAATTTTTGTGAGCGAAATTCAATTTGATTTCGTAAAAACTTGCAAAATAATTGTTTAGTTATAAAAATAATTATAAGTTAAGCTGATTTCATCTTAACTAATGGTTAAATATTTGTAAAAATATTTCCATCGGATACATGCGGGTACATTCCCCAAGTATTGATGAAATCGAACGCCGGCTCACTGGCGTAGCAAGCACTTACAAAAATTCGTCGGCTGACTAACGTCCTCCGTAGCTTAGTTGGTAAGAGCACTCGCCCGGATAGCGAAGGGACGTGGGTTCGAATCCCACCGGATGACACAGTCGATTAATTTTTGTGAGCGAAATTCAATTTGATTTCGTAAAAACTTGCCAAATTATTGCTTAAGTTATAAAAATAATTATACATTATTATTTATTAATTTGAAAATGTTACATAACTTCTAAGTCTTATCACTGTGGCGGACTTAGGACTGTCGTCCATCTAGCGCAACAGCCCGTGTGAAGGTAACGACTCTTGACACCGATTTATTAATTCCACACAATATACAGCTGATATTAGTAGAGTAAGTGCTTTGGAGCTGTTATTTTGATCTGTAGAACTGTTTGTTCGTGCTATTAGATTCGTACCAAAGTTTATAATATAATTTTTAAATCTTACAATAAAAAAAAGAGTTGTGTACAACACTTATAACTCAAGAACGGCTGGACTAATTCTACTGAAATTTGGTAATGAGATAGTTTAAAACCCTGGGAAGGACATAGGCTACATTTTGTCGCGATATAAAATCATTAGGGATTGAAATGGGGGATGAAAGTTTGTATGGAAAATCCGACTTTTGGCGCGGGCAAAGTTGCGGGGAACTGCTAGTATATTATAAATATCATCTTCTTCTCGGGTATAAGAGCAAAAAAAGCATCTTAAACCTATGAACAAATACTTTAAGACTCGGCCTTGACCAAAATTACTTGATTTAGTAGCTAAATGTCAGTTACACTACTTCCAAATATGTAAACTCTGGATATCTAACGCGGCGGAGAGTTTGATGTTATTTATATACTAGATAAAAGTACAGTTTATCCTAGATAAGCTATTACAAACTTATAGAGTAGCACTAAGGTTGATGCTGTTTACTGAAGATTTCAGACACAAAAATTGACTCGAATCGACGATAGTCTTCTTTTAGGATGGTCGATGTCAAAGTCAAAGTCAAAAATTCTTTATTCAATTTAGGACACAAAATGCACTTATGAACAACAAACACTTATGAACGTCAAAATATCAATCAATTATGGTCCATATGGGGGATGAATTTCTGTGTGCGAAATTTACTTGTGTAAAAACGGGCAAATAAATTGCTTGAATTAGAAAAATAGATATTGATGGTATATAATCCACACCGGAGTATCTATTCTAAAATCCATCATATTGATTCAAAGTGCATCCGGAATTGAGGCAAGATATGCATTCTTATTGCATTTCTTCTTCGTCTTCTCAGCTTTCGTCTTCCATTTTCTTGGTGTAGACCTCCTTTCTTTCATGCCAGTCTCTTCTATCTTGAGCCACCTGTGTCCACATCGATTTTATTGCATAGTTGCCCCTATTACAACAGCGTAAGGTATCGCAGTGTTCTCAATTATTGTCAGGTTACCCATTTCATCTACGGAAACAGCTTTTATTGCGTTGGGAATACAGGTGGTCTTCAGGTAAAAGTGGGGTAGTCTGACGTGCGGCCTGTCTACCTTCATTTTAAAATAAAGTCTGATCGCTATGGCGTTTTGTGGTGGTTGCAGCCAACCGAACCAACTCGTGTGACGGCTAACAGGACCTGACGTCGATTTATACTCCGCAATATTACGATTAATTTTAAATTTACACACGCCGGTCAAGCGGCAAGAATGGACAATGGACATCATGTTCAGTAAGCTCACATTGTTGGCGGAAAACAACCACACTACCATATATATAATTGTTCCAACAATCACACCAATTACCGAGCCCCAAACTAAGCGTGAGCTTGTGCTATGGTGACTAGGATAAGGGATAGACATTCTTGTAATACGTTTATAAACATCCATCGTTAAACCCTCTCGTTGCCATATGTCAGTTCCTCAGTAATGCCGCGTTGGTCTAGTGGTCAGCACGCTGGGTACTATCCAAGAGATCCCGGGTTCGAATGCCATGTCGGGCCGAGAGTGTTTGGGTTTTCCTGTCTTGAAATTACTCAGACACAGCTCCGGAGTCAGGAAGATGGTGGTGTTAACACCCCCATGCCTCGGAAAGCACGTTAAGCCGTTGGTCCTGCGCTTGATCTCTCCACGGTCATGTCGGACTGCCGTCTCACCGAATTATGAGAGTGAAGGAAAACAGAGTGCTCCTGTGTATTTCGCAAACAATTGTGCATTATAATATGTCCTGCGCAGTTGGCTAATGTCTGTTGAGATAGGCCGCCGTAGTCGAAATCGGCTAGGAGGACATTATTATTATAATGCCGTCAAAAAAAGCTTATATTTCTTCAAAAGCGTGTTTTGAATACCGTGAGGAACTATCCTGTATGAAATGGATGTAAAGTAGCCTCTTAAAATTGTAACAAGGATCTTAAGCCTTGACAATGACAAACACTTCAACCGACCCAAAGCGTTGAAGATAACATTTAACGCGGGGCTTTGAATAACCATTATGTCAAAATGGATTAAAAACAGGGACTTGGCTTTGTCACAATGTTTCAGCGTTAAAATACTAATAAATAATAGACAATATTACAAGTAGCCAAAGCACTTGCCACGTTACGTCACGTCACGTCAAGTCACGCAATGGCGTTTTCAAAAAGACCAGCATTTCGCACGAATGGATGGACTGCACGGTAGCTCAGTTGGTAAGGGCGTTGGCCTGGTTTTCACCCAAGTTCCCCAAAAGAAACCTTATTACAAAGTATTTCAGCCGATGAAGATTTAAGTTAGTACTAATTTATTATACTACGTAATACCTGATAGTATTGCATAATATACCTAGTACTTCACATATCCGAAACCGCCGAAAGCCTATAATTTAAGGGTCAGATTTTCAACCGGCAGCCATAAATTGAAACGAAAATTCTTTCCGTTGGCTACAAGGCGATTCGTAGAGCTGATAACAGTGATCGATTGGCCTATAGTTTGGTTTACTGCACCATGTAACGTTACGGCTATGAATCGTTGGATAATCGGTGTGTTCAGTATGTTTGTGAAAGACAAAACGGTGTGGATTTTAGATATGAATTTGGTATCAGTAACGTTGTTTTTAGAGAGTCAGAAAAAATTGTCGACTGATTTTAACCGTGGGGCTTCCCCCACGGTTAAAATCAGTCTTTTCTAAGCCTTCGCCTATGTTCAGTAGTACACTAGAGTGTTTTAAAATGTCGTTATCCTAGGTATCGCCTCTTGTTGAATGTCGTTTTAAATAAATCGCAGCATCGATTTAATCGACAATAGAAAAATCTGCCGGCCTCTTTCACAATTCCTTTCGGCACTGTAAGGCCTTTAAAAAAAACTTTATTTCATAGGGGGTCTTATGGTCAAAGTGGGGTAGTCTGACGTCTGGCCGTGTGTTTTTTATGTTTTTATTTATGTGATTAGTTAGTTTGTAATATAATTAACAACATTTGATACCGTCAGAATTTGAGCTTTAGTTTCTTAAATGTAGTACACATCAGACTACCTTTTTCCATTACAAAAAATACAAAATCACCCTTTTAAGATGTCGCAGTGTTAACCTTGATATGCTGTCGTCCATACTTACTATACATAACATTTCATTATTCGTTACGAGTTCCGATTACTCTCCTATCCAAGCTACGAGTTCTACCTAACATTTTAGAATAATAAACTTGCCAAGTATAAGAATAATACTTCTAATCAAATCATAAGACTGAAGCACTTCAAAACCACTTAGGAACTGAATTTGCTGTGAATAGACATAAAATATTATGACTGTGGTTGAAAAGCTTCAATAATATTGTAATTAATTGGTAAAGCTCCAAACCTATTAAATACACTGTAGGTACAGTCACAGTAGGTACATTTGAAGTACAAAAACAGCTTTTATTACGTAGGGAATAGAGCCATGTGTACACCATAATATCTACATAATACTTAATATTATTAAAAGTCATAAAAAAGTCATCAAAGTCAGTCACAGGGGTCACTTCTACACGTCCCAACATATATTTTTTAAGCCCTACTACTGCTCCGGGACAAATTGTGGGCTAGTGCTGAGAAGAAGCAGCGCAAAAAACTCAGTCACTATTGTCAAAGCCTCTTAAAAATAATGTTTAAGTACAGAAATTGTACTAGTGCGAGCTGGTCCACGCGTTTACATCATTCAAATAATCGTCTACTTTATTAACCTTTTGTCATTGGGGTATCCTTAATAAATTATTTAAATTTGTTAATTGGTAATTCTACAATATTTTTCGGTAATTTGTTAAAGAAATTGACATATTCTTCCAAGAAGGAATGACCAACTTTTTCAAGCCTAAATTGTGGAATAGCAAGTTTATTTTTATTTCTAGTGTTTAAATTATGCGTATCACTTT
This sequence comes from Pyrausta nigrata, assembly GCA_949316185.1. NCBI lineage: Eukaryota > Metazoa > Arthropoda > Insecta > Lepidoptera > Crambidae > Pyrausta > Pyrausta nigrata. Next base: position 2,612,767 of record OX438957.1, on the reverse strand, counting down.
TTTTTGTAAATAAATGCAATTTTTTACGCACATACATAATATTTTCATAAAAATATGGAGAGGCTACTGTTAATATCCTTATTTCTTTAAAAAAATCTTTTAATGAATCTTGGGGTTTGAGGTTATAAATAGCAAGCACGCCCCTTTTGTAGTACAAAAATTGATTCTATATCAGCAGCTGAGCCCCATAGTCAAATACAGTACGACATAAAGCTGTGAAAATAATTAAAATAGGCTAGTCTTTTAGATTATCTACTCTGAGCCTTTATTCATTAAAAGGTCTTTCAAAACAGAACTTTTTCAGTGTAATTCGTTGTGCTTGCTGTATTTTTCTGTTATGGTGTGCAATGAAGAGTTATCTATCTATCTATCTACTTTGACTGCACCTGCTCTAAAAGCAAAAGTCTTTAATTAAAGCTAGCTAGGAGCACCTAAGTCTTAATTAGGTGCTAAAATGTTAAAAAGGCACTTTTACCCAGGTATTCCGAGCGGTTAGAGTGGGTAACACGCTTTTAGCCGTGTTAATAGTTTCTTTACAAGCACTAAAGGAAAGAATGCTATTATTATTCCGCTGTGGAGCTAAAAGGCAGTTGAGATAATTGTAGGGTAGAGTGCAAAATGGTTAAAACGAGTAAAATATTTTTAACAATTCTATGTGTTTTAAAAGTGTTGGCTGAAGAAAACTAAAAACTTTATTCGTAAAAAATTTGATTTAGACTCTACAAAAGCATTACCCAATTTGGAAGATACCATGGCGGCTGCCTGCATTTGTCGCTCGGTATAACATAACTTTATAGCCTCTTTTACTCGCTGAGTATCAGGAAATCATGAGTATCAGGTATGATGCTTAAGATAGTTATCATAATCCGGACGTGGTCCCGGTTGCGTCCTTTCGGAGCCCAAGGTTCGCTTTCCTACTGTTTTGCCTCCATTTCGGACAGTCTTCTGCATCCTTAATGGGGAGCCCAGCAGCACGCATGTCATTTGCTACGATACTCATGATAACCACCGCCCAAAAATTATGTAAGTATTTAGTAGAAACTGGCACAACTTGGAAGACGCACGGCCGCTTCTGCCGGCCCACCGCGTTGGTCGCTCTACAGAGCAGAGCGCCCATAGACTCTCTCATTGGCTGTGCGGTACCGCAACTGGATATTCTCTCTCTTTCTAACTGAGCCCCTGATACTGATGATAAAGCAGTAAAAAGTAACTATTAACAAGCAAATTGCCAGCTGGCACAACTTGGAAGACGCAGGATCGCTTCGATGTGATCATTGTTGTATTTCCAAATTTAGTATACAGATTCCTGACTTAGATGTGAAGTGTCTTATTTTCCTCGCCCGATTATCCATGCTCATAAGATCTACCATCCGTCAATATCCGTGCCAATGGACTACAAGACCTCTGACGAGGGTGCTAGACTGCCTAACTGGGGTGATGTGCCTTCATACTATATATTGAAAATAAACTCGACGTGCCATAGTGTTTCTAACTGTAGGTTGTTTGATATTCGACAGTCTGTTTGATACACTGCAGATTGGTTGCTGTAAACATGGCACAAAAATATTTTTTTTAAAATAAATATTGTATGTACTTACCAGCTGGCACAACTTGGAAGACGCACGGCCGCTTCTGGCGACCGACCGCGTTGGTGGCTCGGCAGAGCAACGCGCCATAGTCCCTCTCACTGGCTGCGCGGTACCGCAACTCGCTTGCTGTCCCCCCCGTTGATACTGCTGACAAAGAGTTTAAATTAAGGCTTGTTCAGTCTATTATCTTTTGATGATTCTGGTCTGGGTATCTTGATACTTAATTTGTTAATTTTGAGTTAGCTTCGTACCTAGTTTCTACTTGTACCTGAATTGAGGAATCTGGGTACAGGTAAATATTTATTTCGGTTCTGCATATACGATATGTCTACTAATATATTTACATTAGTAGACATTGCAGAACCGAAGGGAAAAAACATTATCGTTTTACTATCCTGTTCTCTCTAGGTAGGTAGTTACCTGTCGTAGGAATAAAATTGTAATTAAGGGGGGTAAAGTTTGAAATAGAATTCGTTTTTTTTTATTATTAAAATGCGTCTACCGTTCGGTGTGTAAAATCCAATACCAGAGGTAGTGTGTGTTTGCTATTTTGATGATGGAAATCAAGCAGCAGTTTTCTTTCAATGTTTTTAATTAAAGAAAAGCAAAGCATAATCATATACAAAAAGATCTTTAATTTAATAAATCCTAAACCACCTCAATTTGCAACCCTACCCAGAAGTACATAATTCAGTCCTGAATACTGAACAATGTCCAGACAGTACATTAAGCACAAAGGTACTGGTATTGTGAGTAAGGGAGTTAGGGTTACCGCACGCGCCCTTCTTTTGTCGAAGGGTTGAAATATTGCCAACGGCCACGACAGTCAATTGTGTAATTTTGAAATGGTTTAAATTCTACATTGTTTGTCATAATTTAATGGATATTAAGATTGTGATGTTTTCCCTTTTGCATAATTTAGAGGATATTTAATTACTATCCTGCGTAAATGTCTCTGGCTCTGTTTCGGTATTTTATTTTAGTCTTGGTATGATTTCAGTTTTATACGTAAAGTAAAAATAGTCAATCATGACTTAGAATCTAAGAATGAGGGCAAAACCAGCTGTCCAAATCGAAATATTGGCTGATTATGATGTGTATTTATTACAGCTAGTAAGAGAGACTTAGAAGTTCCTTTGGGTGCTTTATCAGGAAACGACCACTACATCTATTTTTTTCGTCAGTTAAATGCAGGATTGGTTGGATTCAGACAATAAGGTCTGCCTACCCACTAAAAACCTGACGGCGTTTTTCGGTGCCAATATTAAGGTTAGAATTGAACGGGATAGGCCTTAGACGTAAGTACACATGGACGCATTCGTCCGCCGTCCTGCTCTCTGGCTGTGGCTCGCTTTTTCAGCGAGCGCCAGTGCAAGGGAAAGTCAAATCTCCCATGCATAATCCCGCAACAGAGAGCGGAATGCGGGTCACTCCGCCGCAAGCCTCCTTTAGTGGACGGCCGACAACCCCGTGTCGGTTGCCTGAGGCCCATTGAGGAGACTTGCATGGAGGTCATACAACTTTCTGCGCTTGCCGGTTCGTCGGCGGTGGATCATTGGGGCGTCGGCCGAAGCCTCTCGTTACCGCTCCGTGGCTTCTTTCTGCAAGATGACATCCACACAGAAGTTCTTTCGCTACCGCTTCGCGGCTTCCTTCTGCTAGATGACATCCACACAGAAGGTGCGGATCGCATGATTTGAAGATGAACTATAGATAGATTGAAGAAAGCCGTTCCCAAAAGCAAGGTAAGGTAAATAATGCAATTCTGTTGATCGCACATCTGTGGTGAAAAACCAGCCTTAGTTGTTTGGTAACAAAGCAGTGGTTACTCACCATATCTGGCTGGTGAGACCTGGAAGCTCTCGCCGCTGTTGTTGAACTGCCAGTAGAACGTGACGTCGGCGGGGTCCGCGCTCACCGTGCAGCGCACGCGCAGCGGCTCGTCCAGCCGCGCGCCAATCAGGAGCGGGGTAGGTTGAGCGCATACTGGGGCAACTGTGTAAGGAATATTTACTTTAGCGGGCGCACATTGAGCCACTCACTAGACGCGACCACAAGCCGTAATCGAACGCCGGCTCACTGGCGTAGCCAGCACTTACAAACTTTCGTCGACTCACTAACGTCCTCCGTAGCTCAGTTGGTATGAGCATTCGCCCGGATAGCGAAGGGACGTGGGTTTGAGTCCCACCGGACGACATAGTCGATTAATTTTTGTGATAATAAAAAAATAATAAGTCAGCCTATTAGATCCCACTGCTGGGAAAAGGCCTCACCTCAACTATGAGGAGGAACGAGCCATACTTCACCACGCGGGCTCAGTGCGGATTGGTGGAGGGGTGTCTGTAAGGCAAGTGACAAACCTTACTGTCAGAAGTTATCATGCCGCCCTAGGGCCTCTGACTAGGCTTAACGACTAATACCAAGAGATATTAGCCGGGACCAACTGCTTAACGTGCCTTCCGAAGCACGGAGATGCTTGTCATGGACGTCACTTAAATGGTCAGAATGGTCACCCATCCAATCACGACCGCGCCGTGGGTTGCTTAACTTTTGGTATCACTACCAAAGCGCTGCCGCCACTGCGCCACAAGCACCTCAATAATTTTTGTGAGCGAATATTTAATTGAATTCCTAACGTTCAAGTTACAAGCTACGGGAGTCGCCTGCGTTAACCCTTACTTGTGGTGTTTGGTGACCGCAACAAGTAGCATGTGCGGAGGTTGCGTATAGTGGCCGCGACTAGTGGCTCAATGTGCGAAGGCTCTTACGGTCGAAGAAATAGAATAACAATTATAATACGGCTGATGATATAAAGCTTTTATAACAGCGTTGTCAAACGGGCTTCTGCGTGTTGGCTTAGGCTCAATCGTACGGCTTTCAAAGGCCCGGGAGTTCATTGTTCCGAGATACAAAATAATCACAACTTTTTTACAAATTATAGGGGAAAATACTTTAATATCTTCCACTCAATAAAGGCTTTCCATATCTATTCAATATATGTACGAGTATACTCTAGTGTTTTAACTATCAGTTTTGGATAGGAATGTAGTTGACAGAAATTTCTTTAGCTTGATATGGTCGTGCGTACTTACACTGAACTCTCAAATAAACAGCTTGACTGCTAGATTCCCCCATCTGGTTAGCTGCTCTGCAAGTGTAAAGTCCCCCATCTCTTCTAGTCACTCTCTGCAGCACCAGCGACTTAGTGCTGATGAAGACTCCTGATGATATGTTCTGAGTCACTTGGACATCCTGAAAGGAATTGCTTTATCGAGTATTTTTTTTTGGATTAGATATCGAATCGGGGCTTGCATAGTAGTAAATTAATGCCAAATAAATGGATCTGTAACAAAAGCTGGTTAAGCGTTACTCTAAATTGCATATGAAGAGTTCCGCACCAGCATTGGTTTGGACTAAATAAGTAAACGCCGAAGACATAAGTTTTTTAGGGTTCTGTAGTCCTGACGAGCAACCCTATAGTTTCGTCATATCCGTCTAACTGTATGTCAGAGGTTTTTCTAAGAGACCGTTAGTACTAGAAAACTGTAATTTTGTAGGAGTATAAACTAATTACGCCGACAAAGTGGTAAAAGGAAATTCAGTTTTTTTTTAATGATAGGAGCCTGCCAAACATGAAGTGGGGATAATTTTTTTTCGTTCCCAATCGTGTAGGGTATCTTTGAGTAGGTCTTTTAAAATTACTTAGGGGTTTCTAATGTGATAATTTAGTTTAATGGTCCATTTACGAGACATTTAACTTTAAAGTCCATTTTTTTTCAGTAAGGTACGGAACCCTTCATGCGCGAGACAGACTCGCACTTGGCTGGTTTTTTGAAGTTACTATTACGTTGCATGAGGTAGGTACATCCCGGTGGCAGACAGACGGACATATATAGACGGCAGAGCCAAATTAATAGGGTCCCGTTCGCCACCAATCAGGCAAAGAACCCTAAAGTAAAGAGATGGACCGAAAGTTCATAACATCTTGTTCAATAATGACATTTTAGCGAAAACATTTCAATATTTCAGATTTGATGCAAAGCATGGAGAGAATCCTAAATTATGCGTCTACTTGGTTTCAAGTTCTATTCTTAGTTTATTATTCAAAGTCAATCTCAATTTAGTTAATTCACAATTAGTTTTGTCACGTATTTTACAATAATTTCGGTTTAGACTAACTCTAAATGCCTCTAAATACAAATGACAAGTATCCAACTTTAAATAGTTTTCGCAAGAAATTTACATCGAACATTTAATACAAAGCTGAGTTTATTAAATTCCACATATGTTTTGCATTCGCTTCAGAATATTCTAAATACACTAGGGACTCATTTTGTTTAATAGCATTCAAAATTACGAACGTTCTGAATATTTTCGTTATAACAGACAAGTATTTGGTATAACTATTTGTTATTGGAATTGATCAAAATAACTGAGAACCGATATTTGCTGAGAAATTTATCAGTCCAATTTATTAGCTTAGGCTTGAGTTGTTATTTTGCTGGGATTGTTATTAACTGTGACTGTGAAAGTGATCAATTTATTAGGAATGGCACAATTCAGGAGTTGAGGTGAGGTGAAGCATATAGCGGCACCATTATTAAATATTTTCTCGTTGATTTGCTAACAAAAATAACTCTTTAATTCAGTTATCAAGATCGGTTTATGATAGAACCTGTTGACTTATGTTAGGTTAGAAGATAAAGAATAAAATGAAAAAAAAAAACAACATTGTACAACGAACTTTAAAAACATCTTACAGCTGATTAATCTTCAGCGTCATTGTTTATAATTCGGACTAGACAAGTACGTATTTGATATCACTTTCGTGTTAACAAAGTAATTAATTGAAGTTTTAGTAAAACCATTAAAATTTTAGGGAACTGCAAATAGATAGACACCTATTGATAAGCATGTGATTTCGCGGCTAAAAAGGCTTAAAACCGGTTGCGAGTCGGACTCGCGCGCGAAGGGTTCCGTACCATTAGCTTACAACATTAGACAGTATAGGCAAAAAAGTATATATTTTTATTTTATTTATAATTTCAAAAGTATTCATCACAGGATACCCGAAACTATTTTAAATAAGAGTTTTCGCGCCTGTTTCTTTACGTGAGTGATTTGAAGTTTATAGGTCCAAGACTTTAGAAATTACAGGGGGGGGGGGGGGGGACATCGTTTAAACGACTTTGGCGGGCTATATCTCGCAAATGATAAGGCTGATAAAAAAAAGTTGTATGGGAACCCTACCTTATTTTTATAGTCCTTTTCAACGATACCCCACACAAGGGGGTGCATTCAAAAAAATAATTCACCCTCCTCTTTACATGTATGGGTAGGTACCCTTAAAACGGGGTAATTTTATTTTTTTGTATTTTAAAAAATGAGATCTATATGTGAAGTATCCTCGAACCAAGTTACATGTAAATCAGTCCATAAACGTAGAAGATATTCTGCTGTGACAGACTAGGACGGACGGACTAAACGATCTTATAAGGGTTCCTAGTGGGACTACGGAACCCTAAAAATGAAACACAAAAAGTGAAATATCAAAAAAAGATTTGCGTCATGACTCTATGTCCAGTGGGACAATCAACTTATCAAACCCAAGTCTGCCAAATATCTCAAATGATTTGGAACTCTTTGTGATCAACATAAGGTGGAATTATGGTTGCGAAAATTTGACATATCAGGGTAGGTTGGTGTGGGGTCGGGTGTAACCTGTTACAGACACAAGATGCAGACTCACTTACGTTGTGAAACCAGGATATCCGATGCTCTTTGGGGTTTGCTCTGATGTTGCATTCGAAGTAGACGTCATCGCCTTCCTTGATGTCGTTCGGATTGAGAGTACTGCCTAGCGACATGGTCAGCACTGGCCTGTCTGTGGAGGAAACCTTGATTGAAATATGGCCGTTAAAATATGTGCAAGCTTTTATATCATATAAATTGTGTAATGATGTTATAAGTTGATCGTAAAAGTTTTAAACGAAAATTTATTTTATTATTTTTAGTGCATTTACATAAAAGCTTGCTTTAAAAAAAGTTGTTTACTTTAATTTATTTCAAATATTCAACTGGTTTCCATTGCCATTCAACGTAGTAATGCGGCTAGCGTAATGGGGACTTTCAACTGGTTTCCATTGCCATTCAACGTGGTAATGCGGCTAGCGTGATGGGGCCTTTCAACTGGTTTCCATTGCCATTTAACGTGGTAATGCGTCTAGCGTGATGGGGACTTTCGGAGTGGGGGGAACATAGTTGCTAATTTCTAAGCAAATTTAATATTTTTGACTAGTTGTTTTAGTATTGGTATTTAATTAAATGTTTTAGTTAAGTTGACGAAGCAGGTGGCAGATTTTTTTTGTTCTTTTATATAATTTGTTATATTGTAATTGACATGCATGAATCTTTAAGTATAATATATATTACAAATATTTGTAGACCTATTCAAATGGACGGAAGAAGGTTATTATGGAGAAATATAAGTGAAAACTGAAAAACTGTCCGAAGTTCGCCAAGTTCTCTATTAAAAATTAAATAAGTAGGTACTAAAATAAAAAATTATGTGGCAAGTACTGATAAGTAAGAGGACCAGAGAATCTAACATTCCATACATAAATTACTGTTAATTTTGATTTTACGAGTCCATTTTGTAACATCCTGATAAGAAAGTCTGTTGGAATATATTAACCCCCTTAATAAAAATAATTTTGACATTGCTTCTTCTTCTTTTCGTGTCGACACAGGCGTTTTATTTTTGAATGTGTGTGTAACCATGATCCAAACTGGTCAGGTTCCCCTGTTCCCAGGGCCACGGAGGTCAGATGGCAGTCGCTCCACCTGATCTGCCACATCCTGGATCATGGTCCAAAATGGACCCTCGGCCTTTGCGTGCGAGTGCACAATCAGGATTACGCTAGGATGATGATGATGATGATGACTGGCGTAAAATTTTCGAGGCCCATGAAACTCGGCGACTAACAAAGCAATATCAGTAGCGTTGACATTTCAACACTTGAATATAAGACGGCTAATTTGAAGCGTTTATATTCACTATGTCATGCCACCTATCTGTCACTAATTCCAACCTAACCGTCTCATACTTATACAATACAACAAGTGGCTTGGCTATGGCTTGTGGAAAAATCATTACCTATTATAAAGGGGGTAATCCCTTAGGGAATGTTTAATGACTGTGTATAATTCTGGTGATTATGACACCTTGGAATGAAAATCGTGTTGGAAAATTACCACATATTTAAATTTTGAGTGCCTATAACTGTTGCACTGCCCTGAAACGCACTAAAATCGCAACTGAGTCGCAGCGATGTCACAATAGTCAATCTTAAAGTCACTAGATCTGCCGCACTGAAATCGCAGTAGAACGCAACGTTGTCGCAGCGTTGTCACATTGGTGTCACACTAAATTGCATTAAAATCGCAACGGTGTCGCAGGGACGTCGCAAACGGTGTCACAGTGCTGTTGCACTAAAATCGCAGCATTATCGCAGCGTTCGCGTTGCCGAACTAAAATCGCAGCGTTGTCGCAGGGTTGCCTACTCACTCGTCACACCAGGCGAGCGATAGAATAAACGCTAAAATGAATGTGTTGGGTGAAAATTATGGCGTATTCGCCAACAGAATGTCATACGAGTGATTTAACAGAGCTCAGCATAGATACTTCCACAATAGGTATATCAAAAAGCATGAAATAAAAGTTCTGAAAACTATTAGTCTAACTTCGAAGTTGTGAGAATACGACTTACTAGTATTTATTTCCCAAAAATATTTCATTATTTTTGTATAAACGCTAAAGACTCGGCAAATAGAAAAAGTTTGCCAAGGACAGTTTAGGTAAAGGAAAACTTCTCAACCAACGGTATCTAAAGAAAATTGATATTTAGGACCTAATTTCAAAGGACTTACTTCAACTTTTGGCTTATTCGAACGCTATTTCTGTGTAGCCAAAAATTATTCTAAATCTTTTGCTGGATGGAACATTCTAGGTTTCAAAGAAATGAAAAAATACAAAAAAATAAATAACATTTTACAACACAAAATTTGAAATGGGTCCTGGTGTTAAATGTGCTGATAACATTACCCCGCTGAATACATTTTTCAATCAAAAAATATTCATGCTGTCTATAATGAGAACTTTTTTTATGTCTTTGTCACTTGTAAATAAGTCTGCATTTGTATGACAAATGCAAACTTATTTACAAGTGACAAAGACATAAAACTAACGGGGTAAAAATCTATCACTATTAATGCATTGTATCTGCATTAATAGTGATAGATTTTTTACCCCGTTAGGGGGACCTCATACTGAATTTCACCGAAATCGTAAGAGCCGTTTCCGAGATCATAAATAAATAAATATACGCTCGTTTAAAGGTATAAGATTAAGTTAGGGCTGCACTTACAGACTACACTCATTCTAAAGGAGTCTTCGAGCGCGACACCCAGCACAGGGTTGTCAGCGCGGCAGCGTATGACAGCGGCGTCGTCCTCCGGCTGGGGCAGCATCGTCAGCCGGCTGACTGTTGTCGTTTCATTTGTGAATTCGCTGTGCTGTTGATAAACACATGGTTGATATGTCGTTTACTTCTTTATAAGGCAACCTAACTCTAGGTCTAGAAGACGTGGCTTCTGTAAGCATAAAGGAACAGCTTCAGAACTTGTCAAGTCTCGAAGCGCCAATAGAGTGAGTTCACGCTCTCTAAGAGCATATATTACATACTAGTGGTTCCCTGCGACTTCGCCCGCAAGAGTTGGATTTTCCATATAAACTTTCATCCCCCATTTAACTCCCTTAATGTTTTTATATCATGATAAAATATAGCCCATGTCCTTTCCAGGGTCTCGAACTGTCTCCATACCTACCTCCATATACTCTCAATCGGTTCAGTAATAATAATAATAATAAAAATAATCGTATTTATTTGGCACGGCAAACAAGAAATTACATATATTACAATTGGAATGAATTAATTAATACTATGCATTATAAATGAAAAATAAATAAATAAATAAAGCAGTTTAAGTGTCAAGAGCTAACAGACAGACAGACGCACTATCGTATTTATAATATTAGTATGCATTTGATTGTCAAAAAACAAAAATCATTTATCAATTTGGGAACCAAAATGCCGTTTATGAATGTCCATAATACTAATAATAAACATTGGGCCAAAAGAAGCCAGGACTTACCTCCTTATTTTTTGGTAGTTTAGTTAACCCTGCTTTGAGACAGACTGACACAGATGCTGAAGCATCAAAAAAAAAAAACAGTCCAACTAACTGCCATCAAAAACAGTACAGTTGGCAGAACGTCTGGTTACCCATGTGAACTACAAAAACAGCTTTAATTACGTAGGGAATAATGAAATCAATATCTGTTTATTTAGGACTACTAAACTTTTTGAATAAAGGCAGTCTCAAGGTCACAGTAGGGAAGTCTGACGTGCAGCTAGTGTGTACATCAATGAAGTGCAGACTGCGCTGTTAATACATTCTCATTATCAAAATAGCCATTTACAATTTTGTGTTGGAACACTTAAGTTTTTTTTTATTTGAAATGGGTTTGCTCTTGACTCTAGACTAAGCCAGACGTGGCACAGACAGTTGTAACTCTACCTTTCCCCTCATGTATCTCCTGTTCTCCCGATACCACGTGATCTGCGCAGGCGGCCTGCTGCCATGTGAAACACACACAAGAGTGATCTCCGAATCAGCTGACATCTGCCCTGGCTTGTTTGTGATCGTCACCGACGTCGGTTTTACTGTGGACAAAAACGTCCCATTTTAGAATGTGTTGGAAGTTCATCTATCAGTAAGCTTGGAGCCCTTCCTCTGGATGACGATGTCTTTATTCTCGATGCTAGCCATCACCCCCAGGCACAATGGCTTTGGTTGCATTTCAACCAGAGGATGTGTTTGTTAAGAACTAAATGAATCGCTTCAGGGACCGAACTCGGCGCGGCTCCTGTGGAAATTTCTTACAAAGAGTGAGGCTAAGTGAGTGAAGCGACTTTATTAGTTATTAGCAAACACATCTCTCGTTACGCCTAAAGCTTCTGGGACTTCAATATAGTCCTCATGTGAGTGAGAAGACCAGAAACTACTTACTTTATCCCTGTTTTATCCGAAAATTTGTCAGGAGGATCTAATTATTAATTGAAATTTATCATTACTGGCATATCTGAAAGACTGCTTTAAATGTTGTGCCTAGAGCCTGCGACTTGCAATACATTGTTTTTATTATGTGAGTGAGAAGACCAGAAACTACTTACACCTCATCTCAACCCTGGCTGTTCTTTCATGAGGACTCAACAGCGGTGTGTTGGTGGCTTGACATCTGATGCTGGTATTCAACCAGCTTCTCTCCGCTCCGCCTACGCTGATCCTGCTGATGATGACCTTGCCGTCATTCTTGAGGACTGTGTGGTCTTCTAGAGGCTTGTTGTTGATCAGCCAGGTCAGTGTTGGTTGAGGACGACCTGGGGAAGAGGGGATGAGTGAATATTTTTTATTAAAAGCAAAACCAAAACTGCATCTCCATGAATCTTATTTGGGCTGGATTAAGATGTTTTCGAATAGATTGTTATGCATAATACTGCTCATATACGGTTATTTTATTTATTGTTCATTTGGATTCAAATTATATTCATCATCATTAGCCTTATCTGTCTATTACAGACGATTTATACAGTGAGTGCACTGAGGCACCTTCTTTGATGACTGTGTAAGCCTATTACACAAGGCATCCGGGTTTCGACTAGCGATAATTTAAGGGCTTTTTATTTACCAAATTTTAAAGACATAATTCAAATGATTTTTTTTATTAAAAAAAAAATTTTGGGTTTATTTATTTTATTTGGGATAACAAACAGCAACAGCAACGTAATGGTTATAAATAAAAAATAAAATAATACAATTTTGAGGATTATGTATCAAAATATAATTATGTTTCATAGTATATATATAGTATATATATATATATATAAATATGATTATGTTTCATAGTAAGCTGTGCGGACAGCTTAGTTGTACCTCTTTGTATTTTATTTCGAAGATCACTCCAGGAAGGTATAGTTCCTACCATTTGGAAATCGGCTTTTATAAGTCCTATCCATAAGAATGGCAATAAAAGCAACATAAAAAATTATCGGCCCATTTCCAAACTCTGTATATTTTCAAAGGTGTTTGAAAGGTTAGTCTATCAGCAGTTGTACTCATCGCTTGCACCTTCATTTCTGCTGGATGGATGGAGCATGGATTTCTAAAGCGGCGATCTACTGTTTCTAACCTTATTTTATCCAACGAAATCATCACGTCTTCTATGGATTCTGGTGGCCAGGTTGATGCTATTTTTACTGACTATAGCAAGGCGTTCGACCGAATTGATCACGTGATGCTGCTTCACAAGCTCCAGATGGCGGGCGTTCATGGCAATCTTCTGAGGTGGTTTAAGTCCTATGTCGCTAACAGATCTCAGGTGGTTGTCCTGAACGGATTCAACTCCAAATGGATGACTGTTCCTTCCGGTGTGCCCCAGGGATCGCTCCTTGGTCCTCTTCTATTTGTAGTCTTTATTAATGATATCGATAAGTGTTTCCATCATTCTGAATTTCTCCTCTTTGCTGATGACATGAAAATCCTTAAACAAATTAACAACACTCAGGATTCTGAATTGCTGCAGCAGGACTTATTAAGGTTTGAAGATTATTGCTAGCGAAACAAACTTGACTTAAACGTTTCTAAATGTCAAGCTATTACATTTACTAGAAAAATTAATCCAGTTGCATTCAATTATACTATTAAAGGAAGTGTTTTAAAATATGTAGATCATATAAGGGATTTGGGTGTGATCCATGACTCGAAAATGATATTTGACAGTCACGTAGACTTTATTGTCAGGAAGGCGTCGAAGGCCCTAGGTTTTATAATGTAAACGCTTCTCAAGTCTCAAGCCTATTAAAATCTTATACTGCTCATACGTCCGTAGTATCCTTGAGTATGCATCTCAGATATGGAATCCTCAGTATAAAACATATGTTGATCGAATCGAATCCATACAAAATAGATTTTTAAGGTACTTACAGTACAAAACCAAGAAACGTGACGCAGATAATCACGCACGCTGCAGGCGCCACTATTTCCTCCCTCTTGAATTACGCAGAGACATCGCGGATATTATATATTTAATGAACATTGCAAATGGTCACATCGACAACTCTGCGCTTTTGAACCATATATATCTAGGGTTCCCTTAAAACCCAATCGAGTACGTCCATGCATGCACTTGCCTCTGTGTCACACCAACTATCGTAAAAACTCGTACTTTTGCAGGGTAGCTGAAAGGCTCAACAAGCTAATAAGCGCTCACCCGCATGTTGATTTGTTTTGCACCTAATACGGTAAAAAAACTGATTGCGAGTGATTTCATGGGCCCAACTGACTGATGTCACTGACCGCAGCTATAGGTATAACACTTTTATGGTACTTTTTGTAATACATAAACGACTTTTGTTGCTGTCTATTGTTATCTTGTGAATTTAGTACCTATCACTTGTCAAACAAGATACATAATATGATTTGTATTTTCTTTAAGCTACATATATGTGAAAACTATAGGCTAAATGTTCATTGTTTTGTAACTTATATTGCGTTGTTAAAAGCTGTTTGTTTTCCAATAAAATAAAATAAAATAAAATAAATATAGCCAGTTCCTAACTTAAACTGGTAAAGTTGCCAAAATGTCAGAGGCTAGCTTTTCGAAATTAGATTCTGTGTCTGAAAATATGTCTAGTTCAGGGAATGTTTTATTGAATACATCAGCAAGCCGGTGAAGAGGTGCGCGCGCGCCGGCGTCCGTGCTTCTTAGTGGCACGTAGAACAACCGAGGCACCCGCGCCTCCCTCCTGTGCACAGTGCGCGTTATTTTTGTAATAAGGTTAACAAACTATTAAACTGTTTTAAATTTTTTGCAAGATTTATAAAAAAAAAAACTTCCTAAATGCACTCTTACTAATATGGGTATCAAATGAACGGGTTTGCTTAAAATAACTCGATAACGTTGCCCTCGGTGACGTCACTCCAAATCCAAAATGGCGGAATTCTAAAGATGGCAGTCTAATGCCCATTTTCACCAACAATCCCTAAACGAACCCCTTACTAAGATATCCCTAAGCTAAGGCGATCCCTAAACCGGCCCCTTACCTAAATCCATTTTCATCAGTGTAAGTGATACCTACGATCGAGTCCCTTACATAGGTGACAGTTGATTTTTTAAGATGTGTTTCGAAAAACCGTACTCGTACCGTTATAATATGATTATTTGTAATTTTACTAAGATTTGAAAGAATTAAATTGAAAGCAATAAATGATATATCGTAATGAATTAAAATCAAGCGTGAAAACACAAAATAAGTTTCAAAATCGGCTTATTTTACAAATTTGTTGGCTGTATGGCGAATAACCGGATCTCTTTGCCTTAAAAAGTGACAGTTGAAGTCTGTTGAAGTTTGCTTGCGACTTGTGTGTTATTTTTCGTTCGTTGTTGTTTGATTTTCGTTCATAGTGTTTTCTTTACAATTTATTTAGGGACTTTAGTGGGTTTTTCGGCAAGTCGAGTATTATTATTCATTAGTAAATAAAAGATACAACACCAACTCAGGTCAAAGCTTAACTGATTTATTATTTGGTTACCCACATTACAATTTGTAAAATACACAATATACCTTTACACCATATTCGTAAGTCAAAACAATCATCAAAATTAACAAATTTGAATAATGGTTATCATAATTTTCACACACAATAACAAATTAATCAGCATCAGGAATGCCAATAATATCAGGCCACTGTTCAGGTGGGGGTATAACAATAGGCGGGTCAGGAGATGACGATCTAGAACTCGGCGTCAGAGTTTGTCCTGAAGCACCAGGTATTGATGGTGGTGCTGGTGCTCGAGTTACTAATTGGTCCACATGACGACGGTGTAGCTCGCCATTTTCCGTCCTTACCATATACGAGGGTCAAACTGAAAGTTCTTAGAACTGGCCACTTATAAACAATATAATAAAAAAAATATTCTAAAATTTGAAAATAGAACTCTTTGCCAATATTACTGAGTATATATTTCATTCATTTGTCATTTGTTTTACGACTTGGCGGCAAATTGAAAATTGTCTGTGTCACGTCAAAATGAATTTAACACGAGAAAATTTTCGTGCAATGATTTTTTATGACTTTCGATGTCATTTAAGTCAACAAGAAAGTTATGATAGACTACGATTGGCCTTTCACGATGAAGCCCCATCTCGTGCGACTGTTTACAACTGGTTTAATGAGTTTAAACGTGGTCGCACTAATCTCACTGATGATGTACGTGAGGGACGGCCTTCTACGGCGACGACTGAAAATAACATCTGTGTTGTGCGGCGTATGATAGAGACTGACAAAAGAGTGACCTATCAGCAGATTCGGACAAGCTTAGGCATCGGTATGAGTCAAGTGCACAAAATCCTCCACGAACATTTAGCGGTCAGGAAGCTTTGCGCCCGGTGGATACCTCATAATTTGACTAAGGCTCAAAAACTCCATCGTGTGGATTGGTGCCGTAAAATGATTGAAAGATTTAACGGAGGTGACTCAAATGCTGTGTTCGACATACTAACAGGTGACGAAAGCTGGATTTACTGTTATGATCCTGAAACCAAAAGACAATCTGCTCAGTGGGTGTTTCCTTTCGAGGAGTTGCCAACTAAAGTGAAGAGAGATCGAAGTGCGGGAAAAAAAATGGTGGCCTCGTTCTTTGGAAGGATAGGTCATTTCGCAACAATTGTGTTAGAGGATCAAAAAACAGTTTCTGCAGAATGGTACACTACCAATTGTTTGCCACTTGTCTTGGAAAAAGTTCGAGAGAAACGACCTCGCAGTAGGATCCTCCTTCACCACGACAACGCCTCGTCGCACACCGCCAAGCGAACGATCGACTATTTGGCGACATCAAACGTTGAATTACTGGGTCACCCGCCGTATAGCCCCGACCTCGCGCCTTGTGATTTTTATTTATTTCCAAAAATTAAAGAAAAACTTAAAGGAAAGCGGTTTATGAATGCTGAAGAAGCGGTGGCTGCGTATCGCGATGCTATTGAAGAGACCCCTAAGGACGAGTGGGCAAAGTGCTTTTCCCAGTGGTTCCATCGCATGCAGCGGTGTATTGACGTCAATGGACAATATTTTGAAAAGATATAATAAAACTAATAACTGGCTAATGTAATCAGTTTTTGATTTTCTAAGAACTTTCAGTTTGACCCTCGTATGTACTAGGCCCTTCTACCATCTCGACCACGGCTCTTTGCCATTTCTCTCCTGGTCCATACATACGAGCCAGAACTGGCTGATCTACTGCGAAGGTTCGAGATGGAATGTGGTGTGACGATGCTTCAAGTTGCACGTCAGCCTCACTTGGTAATGTCTGAGGGTGTAATGAAGACACAGCGGTTCTATAGCGACGGGAATTTCACATCTAAGCCGGTGTCTTATATGTGCAACTGTTAGGCACGGTTCTAAGTGCATATAAGGTTTTAGGTAATTTTTCAGACCATGGCCTATTTTCATCAGCAATCTTCTTTAGTTTGTTTTTAAATGTTTGTATGGCCCTTTCAATTTGGCCATTTGAGGCTGTATGGTAAGGAGGGGAATACAAGTGTCTGATGCCATTATTCTTTAAAAACATATTGGATTCTCTAGATGTGAAATTCCTACCATTGTCAGTGACCAATACATCAGGTAGCCCTTGCAACGCAATAATCTTTCGCATACTCACAATTACTGCTTCACTGGTCATCGATGGCATAATTTCAGCTTCAAACCACTTGCTATAGCTGTCGATCAAAACCAAAAATGTCTTACCCTGAAATGGGCCTGCAAAATCTGCATGAAGACGACTTCAGGGCTTTGCAGATGAAATCCATGTTTGGGGATCTCGTGGAGGGTTATTCCTGACAGACTGACACTGTTCACATTCTGCGACATGTTGCTTAATTTGACGATCCATTCCAGGCGACCACACGTATCCTCTTGCATAAGCCTTAGTTTGAACTATTCCAGCATGCGGGGCGTGCAGTAATTTCAGTAATTCACTTTGAAGTGATATAGGCACGATCACTCTATTACACCACAGTAAGCAGCCCTTATTCTGTGAAAGAGCCTCCCTTCTTGTCCAAAATGGCTGCAAGGCAGGGTCATTATTAGACCGCGGCCATCCATGAAGTACGTGGAACAACACCTTCTGCAAAAGTGTATCCTTCTTCGTTTCATTAGAGATCTTTGTGACATCTAGATTCCATCCTTCGGGTTGGTCTTCAAGCAATAGAACTTATCTAATCGGCTCTTCAACAACTACTGATGTCGTATCAACTGTCCACCTACTCAAAGCATCAGCATTCCTTAATGATGTGCCCGGTCTGTATTTAATATCATAGTCATACGCACTCAATTTCAACGCCCAGCGTAACATTCTTGGGGAAATCTGATCAGGAATAGGTTTCTTCGGGCTAAACAGGCCGACTAACGGCTTGTGGTCGGTAATGATACAAAATTTGCGACCTGCCAAAAACTCATTAAATTTAGTTATCCCAAAAACAATAGCTAGGGCCTCCTTATCAATTTGCCCGTATTTCATCTCTCATGCGGCTGGAGTGTTTAGAAGCCATCATTATAGGTCTTTCCGAACCGTCGTGTGCAATTATTGCCCCAACGCCATAACTGGAAGAGTCACAAATAAGCAGTAGCTCTCTGTCAAGTTCATAGCTTACTAGAGTCAAATCGAAAGACAGTAGTTCCTTAGCTCGTTTAAATGCCCTATTTTCGTCGTCGCCCCAAAACCACGGCCTCTTCGCCTCCAATAACCGGTACAAAGGTTCCAAAATGGTCGATTTATCGGGTATGAACTTTTCATAGAAATTGTACAGGCCTAGAAATGCTCGTAAGGATTCTTTATTTGTCGGAGCCGGTTTTTCTTTTATCTCTTTCACTTTTAGGGGTGAAGGGTGTAAGCCTTCAGCGTCAATCATATGGCCTAAAAAGTGAATCGAGTTCGAGGCGAAAACACATTTTTTCGGGTTGAGATGGAACCCTAAGTCATTCAGTATCTTCAGAACTTTAAATAAACGGTCATTGTGTTCGGTCATGTTTCATCCACTCACGGCTACATCATCAATGAGGCAAACTAGTCCCTCTAGGCCTGACAATGCATTGGCCATTACTCTTTGGAAAATTCCAGGTGCCGCATTTACACCAAAAGCCAATCGATTCATTTTCATTAATCCCAGCGGCGTATTAAGTGTCAAGAGCTTAGCAGTCTTGTCATCAACTTTAAGTTGGAGGTAGGCTAATTTTAGGTCCAATTTGCTGAAAACGCAGCCTCCACTCAGCTTCACGAATGACTCGACTGCAGCCGGTAATGGGTACGTTCAATCGCCGGGTTGACTGTTGAACGATAATCACCGCAAATCCTGAGCGACCCATCGTCCTTCTTAACCAATCTTAAAGGAGTTGCCCAATCAGAGTGCCTAACAGGGGTGAGGATTCCAGCATCGATCATGCGACTCAACTCTTCTTCAACCTGCTGCTTCAATGAAAATGGCACTGGGCGCGCCTTCAAGTACCGAGGAGCTGCATCAGCGCGAACATGCAACGATATCGCTGGAACGTTAAATACACCGAGAGTTTCTTTAAACAAATCTAAAAATTGTCGAACCAATCCATTGACCTCTAGGCCATTCCAACAAATTCCAGATATTTCTATGCCCAAGGCATCAAACCAGTTCCGGCCTAAAAGACTAGGGCCTTTTCCAGACACTACCAAGAGTTCACACTGAGCTTCTTTATTACCAAGTCTAGCACGAACATGTGTGGCTCCTAAAACCGTTAAATGATCACGAGTCCACGTCACTAATTTAATATCAGTCGACTTCAGAGGAGGAGGTGAGTGCCAAAGCTTCTTGTACGTTTCTTCAGACATGATGGTTCGCGATGCACCGGAATCTACCTCCATACTAATAGGAGCGTCGTCGATCGAAATATCGGCCATAATTAGTGGCTGGTAGCTTTCCGAGCATTTATATACACCCATCATCTTTTCAGGAGGGTCGGTCGTAGTTTCTGTGCTGTCACTCTCCACCTGGTGAACTTTAGCGTTCTTTTTTGAACAAGCAGTCGTAATATGACCAGATTTCTTGCAATAAAAACATCTGGCCTTGACAAACGGGCATTGCTCATTTACTTTATGACGTCTCGCACAATGTCGACAGTCGTTTGACTGAATTTTGCTGATATCCATCGGCTCGCTTGACGTGGACGGAGTTAGCTCGAGTCGACGCTAGCATCGGGGTACATATCATGGAACGTCGCCTGGTAGTTGAGGCACTGCTGCACAGCTGACTCGTACGTGAGGTTCTTTGCCTTCAACAATTCACGACGCTGGCGCTTGTCACGCACACCTAACACTAGTCTGTCGCGTAGTTGACGTTTTAAGTCCGTAAAATTGCACTGGGCGCCTAATAAACAAATAGCTGCCACGAATTCTTGCACGCTTTCGTCCTTTGATTGTATGCGTTTATGGAATTTCCCGGCTTGTAATATTTCATTCACTTCAGGCTCATAATACTTGTCCAACACTGCTAAAATGTCTCTAAAAGGGACACAGGTAGGTCGAAGTGGCACTAACAACGACACGATAAGCGAAGTGTCTTTTCCGCACTGAGATAGAAATAATGAACGCGCCCTATCAAGGTCATTGTCGGAAATCCCTGCTACCTCAAGTGTACGCAACAAACGTTCCTTGTATTCACTCCACTTGTCACTTTTGGGGTCAAATTGTCCGGGAAATATCACATTTCCGTAATTAGTCGCCATTATCTACAACAATCAATTTATTTTACTCAGTCGCTAATAAAAGATACAACACTAACTCAGGTCAAAGCTTAACTGATTTATTATTTGGTTACCCACATTACAATTTGTAAAATACACAATAGTAAATATCTTTATTAAATTCATAAAATGGCGGAAAAAAGGAAACGCGACCAAAACTTATTTATATTATACAGGGTGTGGCGTAAATAGTGGTCCAAAGCAAAGGTGTGGATACACTGTACACTGAAGCACCACATACCAGTATTTAAAAAAAAATTATGTACAGGGTTTTCAAAAAAAAAAATTTTTTTTTATTTTTTTAGAAATCGTTACCTTGCCTTACAAATTTGTTTATAATTTCCAAAAATGACGGTTTTTTTTATCCATTTTTTTTTATTATTATTGCTGATCACTTGTACTTAGTACTCCATTCGTTTTTTTTTTTACAAACTGAATTTAATAAAAAAAATTAAGTTTCTTTCAAAATTCAATACTCACTGCTAGCAAATCGTTTGACTTTCAATGCTTTTGGTGCAAAAATGATGTACCACACTGTCAGTGCCCATTGTTTAAAAAAAATGCCCATCTTTTGCAGATTCTAAAATGGTGCAACAATAAGTGTTACGACTTACAGGAAAAAAGTTATTGCTTTTCGAAACAAAAAGGAGCCCAATTCAGAAAAACAATTTATTTGAAGTTCAAGGGTTTACAAGGGTTGTAATTTTTTTCTGTGTGGTCCAAAGCAAAGGTGTGGATACACTGTACACTGAAGCACCACATACCAGTATTTAAAAAATATATATGTACAGGGTTTTCAAAAAAAAATTTTTTTTTAATTTTTTTAGAAATCGTTACCTTGCCTTACAAATTTGGTTATAATTTCCAAAAATGACGGTTTTTTTTATCCATTTTTTTATTATTATTGCTGATCACTTGTACTTAGTACTCCATTCGTTTTTTTTTTACAAACTGAATTTAATAAAAAAAACCCTGAAAACCCTGAAAACCCTGTACATAATTTTTTTTTAAATACTGGTATGTGGTGCTTCAGTGTACAGTGTATCCACACCTTTGCTTTGGACCACACAGAAAAAAATTACAACCCTTGTAAACCCTTGAACTTCAAATAAATTGTTTTTCTGAATTGGGCTCCTTTTTGTTTCGAAAAGCAATAACTTTTTTCCTGTAAGTCGTAACACTTATTGTTGCACCATTTTAGAATCTGCAAAAGATGGGCATTTTTTTTAAACAATGGGCACTGACAGTGTGGTACATTTTTTTTGCACCAAAAGCATTGAAAATCAAACGATTTGCTAGCAGTGAGTATTGAATTTTGAAAGAAACTTATTTTTTTTTATTAAATTCAGTTTGTAAAAAAAAAAAAAACGAATGGAGTACTAAGTACAAGTGATCAGCAATAATAATAAAAAAATGGATAAAAAAACCGTAATTTTAGGAAATTATAACCAAATTTGTAAGGCAAGGTAACGATTTCTAAAAAAAAAAAAAAATTTTTTTTTTTTAAAAACCCTGTACATGATTTTTTTTAAATACTGGTATGTGGTGCTTCAGTGTACAGTGTATCCACACCTTTGCTTTGGACCACTATTTACGCCACACCCTGTATATTTTAAGATATAGAAAGGATTATTAAAAGTTTATACTGTACTTTTTTAACATACTTGTTGTCTGGATATTCTAAAAGTTGTTCTATTTGTTCCAATAAAAATGACACGCTATCCTTAGATAACCTATATCTGATGATAAAGTATTTTCATCGTATTTCATGAAATAATCTGGTCTTTCACAGTAAATACGGGGCCGCGAAAATAATCTTGGATTAGACATAATTTCAACTGCCTCAATAGCTTCCAAATTTTCAAAGAAATCACTTAAACCTTCCATTTTGCAAGACACAGCAAGGACACTCGATAAACGAAAACAGTCACCTAGCGTTAGGAGGCCGACATTCGGGCCCCTAAAATAAAGGGATACCTTAGCGTCATAGGTGCCACCTAAACGTTGGTGAAACCGAAACATTTGTTAGGTGTCCCTTAAAAAAGCTTAGGTGTTGCTTAAAATTTAGGAATTGTTGGTGAAAACGGGCTTAAGTTTTTTATGCTTTCCTACAATATGGGTATCAAATGAAAGGGCTTGCTGAGAGTAACTCATAAAATAAAGTGACGTCACTATACATTTAATATGGCGGACTTCTTGGCAAGCTTTTTTATCATATAAATTATGTAAAGATGTTAAAAGTTGATCGGAAAAGTTTTAAACGAAAATTAATTTTATTCTTTTTAGCGCATTTACATAAAAGATTGTTTTTAAAAAAGTTTTTTACTTTTAATTTATTTTTTAATAATTAAAATGGCTGCCATTTCAAGAGGGGGGAGTATAATACCATTTAATGATCTAATAGCCCATAAATTAATAATAATGTCGTCTTAGCCGAATTTCGACTACGGCGGCCAGAGATTAGCCAACTGCGCGGGACATATTATAGTGCACAAGTGTGTGCGCAATACACAGGTGCACTCTCTGTTCCTTCACTCTCATAATTCGGTGAGACGGCAGTCCGACATTACCGTAGAGAGGTCAGGCGCAGGACCAACGGCTTAACGTGTTTTCCGAGGCACGGGGGTGTTAACACCACCAACTTTCCTGACTCCGGAGCTGTGTCTGAGTAATTTCAAGACAGAAAACCCCAAACACTCTCGGCCCGACCCGGGATTCGATCCCGGGACCTCGTGGATAGTACCCAGCGTGCTGACCACTAGACCAACCATTAGCCCATAAATTATCGCCAGTCGAAACCCGGACACAGTATATATCGCTATAATAATAACCATATTTCGTCACCTTAAAGGCTTTAGTTAGCATGAATAAGTGGTTTCAGCCGAACTCCAAATTTGTTTGATAATATCGATCCCCCTTAGTAATAAAAATAACATTACATTAACTCCAGGGCCCACTTTCACACTCAATTATGTAATATTCCATCCAAAACCTCCCAATGTGATCTAAAATCCTCCTTACGAAATGAATTCTCGTAATATCACATTGAATATGACTTTAGGAACTTGAATTGTACAAATGAAGAAGATTTGAGTGGATTTTCTACAGACAACTTAGTTTGGTAGACTCTGCTTTTTTCCTATTAATGTAGATATCGAAGCTTTGAACAGAAACACCAGGATTCTGGTACTTAATTTATTGACAGATAATAATTATTAACATCTTGAAACATAAACCATACTTTTTCCTTTAAACAATCCATACCTTCTTGAGCAGTTGGTACTCTCATATTCTAATTCGAATCATCATTCTTCTTTGCTCTAACTCACATTGTTTCCCTTCATTTTTGTACACCTTGCGTTCCGTTTAACGTCCACATGTATCAGACATAATACATGTCACAGAAAAAAGCTGTTTAAAATATTTTTGAAACTCCTATCATGAATGGAGATGTAAAAATTCGCGTTAGATTTATTTATTTTTATTTTATTCATATTTGGGAAACATACACGTATAAAGATAAAATACAATCACAAAATTAAAAACAAACCAATTAAGTTTTCCCTCATAAGTTAACATTTGGATATTCCCTATTAATAATTACAACAACAAATCCATAAAATCTTACGTTTGAGCTGTTATTTACACAAACACCTACTTTTTGTTCTTAATGTGACAAACATAATACGAGTAGAAATTACTCTACAGATCTGAATTTTCTCGACACACACAACACATATAATTAGTATATGTTCCTAATTATTCTATTCATAGGATTTGGGATTCTGTAACATAATTTGTCTTCATTCTCAGGTAATTGATGGAGACTTAGACATTACAATTTGATAGAAAAGGCTAATTAGGGCTTAGAAGTAAAGAGGTTGTTAGATTTTAGCCACTCAAGCAATTGACATGAAGCAATTTTAGATTTTATGAATTAACAACGTTTTACATACATAGAAAGATAAGTATAAAGAAACTGATGCGAAACATGTCTGTTACCTAATATGTATCCAAAAGCCTCCAAGCTTAGCATATTGTGTACACAGTAACAAGGCTTTAGAGTGCAATAATTATAATGATCTCATAAAAACCTAAGTTAAACATACGTATGCGTAATTTAACTAACAATAACATCGGACATTCTAAAAATAATTATTATGCAACACATATTTTTCACATGTTTTGCAAATTCCATTAGCCAATTTTACTTTTTAAACTGCAAAAAACAAATGAACTCTACGTAGCCAGTGCGAGCAAATCGAATAGCCACCATTAAATCGCGTTAAAAATTTTTAGAGCGTTCAAATTTTGCATTCGGAACTCGATTCGAAAAATAAAATGATAGCCGGTAAAAAAGGTGAGGGCCAACAAAGCGATAGTATTGTACAAAGGTTCAATAGCAAAATCGGTGCATATTAATTGAGCGTCGATTTTTAACGCGCGAATATATTATTATAAGCCAGAGTATTGGATAGGTATGAGAAATAACGAAAACTGGATGAGTGCATGTCGGACTCCCGAACCGAAGGTTCAGTATCCTACAAACTTGCATATCACGTGCAGTAGTCCCCTTCAAATCACCTCTATTACCTCTACAACTGTGTAGTAACTTCTACGTCAAATGAAATTTCAATTTACTTTAAGACCTTACTTCCTAGGAAACATTAGGTTTATAATACGAAAACTGCTCTACTTGCGATTTCTTTGAAAACTATCTTTTGCTTGCGGTGGCTCTTATTCTGAGATTTTTACAGTTATATGAGAATATAGATTTTTTACGCCTTTGGTTAGTAAGGAAAATGAAAGCTTTTTTTTACGATCTGTTCAATGGTCACTGTCTTAGTTATCCATATAATTATTTTATAAGTTAAGCATTTTGTTTGCAAGTTTTTACGTAATTAAATTAACACCAGCTCACTAGCGTTGCAAGCATTTACAAAAATTTGCCTTTTGACTAACGTCCTCCGTAGCGCAGTTGGTAAGAGCATTCGCCCGAATAGCGAATGGTCGTGGGTTCGAGTCGCACCGGATGACAAGGTCGATAATTTTTTGTGTGCGAAATTTAATTTAACATCTATGTAGAATAATTCGTTCTAAATCTTACATATCGCGGTTCAGGATTCCATCTACAGCTGCAGCGCCTAATAACTAGACGGCATAGTTATTAGAAGCTGTATCAGCGTATTGTTGCTTGTGAAGGTGATAGTGGTAGATGTCGCCACATGTTCCTGATAAAAGGGTCTTGACCACTGACATCTATAGTATAAGTACGCTGGACTAAACATTCTCTAAGACATGACTGATAATTTTTGTGCCGAATCAAAATGCCCCTACCGACTGTACAAGGAACTAAAATAGAGTAACTTCCATATGTTTATGTCAATTCTCATTAGTTCCGTGGACGGTCAACACACGCTCACTATAGCCTTCAGCGCCAAAATGGCGATAATCAAATGGCTTCATTGTTAGGTTGACAGTATGCAGTCCAGCGTACTTGTACTATAAAAGTCAGTGGTCTTGACAGAGGCCTTTCGCCGGTTGACGATATGGTATTTTCGAATGTAGCCGTCCCTTTCACTCACGAACGAATGACATCGTGAACGAGCGTGATGGCTAGATTGAAAGTAATGGACACCGTCAACAGGAGTAGGACCTCAGAACAGACACAAAGCAGTGTTTAGGGTTCTCGCTTCTGATATGCGGAACCCTAAAAAGTTATAAATTTTAACGAGATAACGTAAATATTTGTGGATTGGCTTAATCCAAGTCTTATTCCGTTCGAATTTTTCTCGTATAACTAAGTTATTGAGTTGGCAAACTCCTCAAAGAATTGAACGAAAATACGCCAGAGCTTGTTAGTGTTTTTATGTTTTGCCACTCATAAAAAGGACGTAGGTTCGATAATATTTGGCGTAAGTAAAAGTTCGCTGTTATTTTACGATGTTTGTTATGTTTATTTTGTTGTGTTAGACGGGCTTGCACAAAATTGATCTGGATTCCTTAACGAAAAGAGTAAATAATCTTGGCCACATCGTCGCTTACCATCAGGTGCGATTGCGCTCAAATGTCTGCCTATCAATATCCATACTAATATAATAAATGCGAAAGTGTGTCTGTCTGTTACCTCTTGACGCTTAAACCACTGAACCGATTGAGATGAAATTTGGTACGGAGACAGTTCGAGACTTTGGGAAGGACATAGGCTACATTTTGTCGCGATATAAAAACATTAAGAGGGTGAAATGGGGGATGAAAGTTTATATAGAAAATCCAACTCTTGCAGGCGAAGTCGCGGGGAACCACAAGTAAAAAATATATTCAAATCTAAATTGAGAGAAGGAAGACAGGAATATAATATTGGAATTACTTCTATGATTTTACGGAATTAAAGCTTTATTTTAATAGCGTATACATTAATGTTTCTAGAACACACAAGTTAATCAGGTTGAAATGAAAGAACTAATTAGGAGTCGTAAGTATAATTACTTAGACATGCAGAAATTGAAATGCGTTATAAGTAAGTAGTAGGTATGAAGGTAATGATAAAAGCGTCGGTGGCGCAGTGGGTTGCCTCTCATGCGGGAGGATCCTACTTACGAGTACTGCCATGTACGAATGACTTTTTCTGAGTTACGTAAGTTAGTTTTTTGACTAACCGATGCTCTAACCGCGAGGGAAAACATCGTAAAAATATCTGCACATTCAGGCGACTGAATAAAAAAATTAGATTACTAATTTTACACTCGTTTTGCTGATAGCATTGTAAATATGACATGCAATCGTCTCTTAGAGCACTGATTTCATTAGACAAGAATATTTTATGTAAGTAAAGTCAGCTTATTAGATCCCACTTCTAGGAAAAGGCCTCACCTCAACTATGAGGAGGTACAAGCCATATTCCACCACGCGGGCTCAGTGCGGATTGGTAGAGGGGTGTATGTAAGGCTAGTGACAAACCTTACTGTCCGCCCTAGGGCCTCTGACAAGGCTTAACGACCAATACCACAGATATAAGCCGGGACCAACTGCTTAACGTGCCTTCCGAAGCACGGAGATGCTTATCATGTACGTCACTTAAATGGTCGGAATGGTCACCCATCCAATCACGACCGTGCCGTAGGTTGCTTAACTTTGGTATCACTGTCAAAGCGCTTGCGCCACTGCCCCACAAGCACCTCTTTTAAACAAATTTTTCTTTTCATAAGTTCCATAAAATATGTTTACTGTTTATTTTATTTTTTAATAAAAGCTGTTATAATTCCACTTTATTTGTTATCGTGTAGAATTCTTAGACAACTAATAGGCTTACGCGTAGTGCCTTGATTTTTTTTATGTACAAGCAATCTTTTTAAGTTAAAACGTAAAGTATCCGCCAGCAAAAACTTAAGATGGTGCTAGGTGTAATTCACACTGCACCACGCAGACGCACTGCGGATTGTTAGAGGGATATGTACGAGTTTTTTAATAACTAATTAATAAAAGATAAATGAGTCCATCTCCAAAACGTGCGCATTCGTGTGATCGCTTCTCAGACATCAACACCTAACTTGAATTATGTTATCTCATTTAAAAGAATGACAATCAAATAGTATACTAAATATATAAAGATAAATAAATATAATAATAAATAAATCATTTATTGTAAAAAAACAAAAATTGTGTACAATATCAGTGGCTGATGCCTCCTTTTAAGCTTGCAGAAGCCTGTGACAGGAACCACCGCTCTTCAGTAACACTTTCGTACATATGAATATACTAAGAACAGGTAATTTAAGACTTACTAATAATAATATAAACAGTTTTTCCTAAGGGTTTACAGTTCAAGAAGTGCCTCTATTTCGTTGTAATTTTAAGTTTGTAACCAGTTACTTAAAGTTTTCTTACATTCATAAAAAGTATTACTATATAAATCTAATTCCCCATTGATAAGCTTGTACAGATGTGCTGAACGTTTGCTATACTGCCGACTAGCAAATGTAGTGTTAGTTTATGGTAATTGAATAAAAATATACAATTACAACCAAACACCAATAACCGAAAAGTACCAGAGCGATCACACGAACACGCCCGTTTTGGAGATAAACCCAAGATAAAAACCGGAAAAAATATCTCTCTTTTTTGAGTTATCCTTTGAAAGTTGTCCGGTAAAACCATTTCCTGCTATTCCAACTCATTTGTCCGGATTACTGGACAGTAGCTTTTAAAGCAGTCTGATACGAACCTTTCACATATAAATTTTCATTTAAAAGTCAGTTCGCAATGGTCATTTTTGCGAGGAATATTTTTTGTGGCGGCCCAGTTAGGGACCATTAGTTTGTATTACTACCATAACTAGGGCAGAAAGTGGATAGTGTTTTTAACCGCTTTTCTGACACAGACCACTTAAGTGCTTGTGGCGCACTGACGTCAGCGCTTTGGTAGTTATATCAAAGTTAAGCAACCAACGGCGCGGCCGTGATTGGATGGGTGACCATTCTGACTATTTCAGTGACGTCCATGAGAAGGATCTCCGCACTTCGGAAGGCACGTTCAGCAGTTGTTCCCGGCTAATATTTGTTGATATTAGTCGTTTATCCTAGTCAGAAGCCCTAGGGTGGCCTGATAACATCTGACAGTAAGGTTAGTCACTTGCCTTACATACACCCCTCCACCAATCCGCACTAAGCCCGCGTGGTGGAGTATGGCTCGTACCTCCTCATATGGCATATGCCTCACCATGGACATATGCCCAGCAGTAGGATCTATGTAGGCTATCGTTACTTTACTTTCATTCTTATTTTATGAACTGTGCCAGAAAGTCCTAACTTTTTAGGGTAGTAGTCCGACAAGGAACCCTTATAAGATCGTTCAGTCCGTCCGTCCTAGTCTGTCACAATAGAATATCTTCTACGTTTATGGACTGATTTGCATGTAACTAGGTTCGAGGATACTCCACATATAGATCTAATTTTTGAAAAATACAAAAAATTACCCCTTTTAAGGGTACCTCCCCATGCATGTAAAGGGGGGGTGAATTATTTTTTTGAGTGCAACCCCTTGTGTGGGGTATCGTTGAAAAGGACTATGAAAATAAGATAGGGTTTCCATAAAACACTTTTTATCCTAGTCACCATAGCACAAGCTCACGCTTAGTTTGGGGCTAGGTAATTGGTGTGTTTCTTGAAACAATTTATTTATTTATTTTATTTATCAGCTTTACCATTTGCGAGATATAGCCCGCCAAAGTCGTTTACACGGTGTCCCTCCCCCCCCTATAATTTCTAAAGTCTTGGTCCTATAAACTTAATCACTCACGTAAAGAAACAGCCGCGGAATCTCTTATTTAAAATTGTTTTAGGTATCCTGTGATGAATACTTTTGAAATTATAAATAAAATAAAAATATATACTTTTTTTGCCTATACTGTCTAATGTTTTAAATTAATTGTACGGAACCCTTCGCGCGCAATTCCGACTAGCACTTGGCCGGTTTTTATAGAAGTACCTAGGTACTAATGGTTTGAAAAAGTAATTTCATTAGTAAAACTTAACAATGAATGTATTTTAAACTTTCGTAGTCACTAATTTATGAATAGATGGATGGGCTACGGTAATGCTAACCGTGTCCCTTTTTATTTGTAAGTTTTTGATGTTACAAGTGCCATGATTACTGAATATAACAATATGATTACATTGTAGTAATCCCGTAACAAACTATTTAAAACTTATACAATGTGAGTGAGGAAAACATATAAAAAACCAGCCTAATGCGAGTCGGACTCGCGCTCAAAGGGTTTCGTACCATTCTATACAACGTTCGACACTAGGTATACTATGACTAAAAAATCACATTTGTATGGGAGCCCTCCTTATTTTTTTTTAATTTAATTTAATTTTGAAGTAAATACCTATATACAACTTAATATTCTGTAAATATTTCTAGCATTCTGTTGCAATTATTTATATCCGGCAAAAAACGGCAAAAAAAACACGTTTGTTGTATGGGAGCCCCCCTCATATATTCATTTTAATTGTGGTTTTGTTATTTCTTGCAGCATTTGCGGCAACGGAAATACATCATCTGTGAAAATTTCTGCTGTTTGACTATCACGGGTCATGAGATACAGCCTGGTGGCAGACAGACAGACAGACGGACAGACATACAGGCAGATAGACAGACAGCGGAGGCTTAGTAATAGGGTCCCGTTTTTACCCCTTTGGGTAAAACCTAAGAAAGAGATGCTTCATACAAATAAATCTGTCTTCTGCTACTGATGATTAATTGTATAAAATCAGAGGGACAGAGGACTTAAGACCAATTAATTTGCCGATATTATAGGCACAACTCAACATGCTTCCCAAATTGGTGTATCACCAAATGTTCCCTACACAATCACAGCCCCCAACAGGGAAAACAAATTCTTGTTTCCACCGCGACTTAATACAACCTCGTTATATTCACATAAATGTCTCCGGGAAGATTCCCCATAATTCGTCAGATGAAGTTAATTTGCGAACATTTTACCTGATTTAAATCGCTTTGAAGTACAAAAAGTGGAACGAGTTCCCTAATTGGGTATATTGAATTTTGGAGAAGTGTGCGCTGAATTGTTTTTTACGGCCAGTGATGGCGACCTTGTTTTTTTTAAAGTTTAAGTAGGCATTACATTAAGTCCTTGCTATGTTCTTACTTAAGTCCTTGCTATGTTCTTCTCCCTGTGCGTGAGTCACTCGTATTTGCCTGAGGCTTTTATAAAGACGTTGGTAGTGCCTATAGTGAAGAATAAAACGAGTGATTTGACAGACAAAAATAACTATAGGCCTATCTCGCTAGCTTCTATTATAGCAAAGATATTCGACGGTCTGCTTAACGCACAGTTAAATAAATACGTTGAGCTCCATGACAACCAGTTCGGTTTTCGTCCTCGTTTGTCAACTGAAAGCGCTATACTGTGCCTAAAGCAGACCGTCAAATATTACACTGATCGAAAAACGCCTGTGTATGCGTGTTTCCTCGATTTGTCGAAAGCCTTTGACCGTGTCTGCTATAACCTGTTGTGGGAAAAGCTCCGGGGCATAAATCTACCACAGGAACTCATCGTCTTGTTTCAGTACTGGTATACACACCAGTCCAATACCGTCAGGTGGGCGGGCGCAATGTCAGACACATATCGGCTCGAGTGCGGGGTTAGACAGGGTGGTTTGACTTCTCCAACCTTGTTTAATTTATATCTCAACGACCTGATTGTGACGCTCAGCAGTCATCGTGTTGGATGCCATGTTGATGGGGTGTGTGTTAATAACTTAAGTTACGCCGATGACATGGTGCTGCTGAGTGCTTCAATCTGCGGTTTAAGGAAGCTGACTCGTATATGTGAGGAATATGCATCTGGTCACGGCCTGTTGTATAATGTTACCAAGAGCCAATTCATGGTCTTCGAGACTGTCGGTGCTAAATGCCCAGACGTTGTTCCCTCGGTCTATTTGAATTTGGTTCCTCTGCAAAGGGTTACCGAATTTAAATATTTGGGGCACATACTCACCGCCAACCTCAACGATCATGCTGATATGAAGCGGGAGCGGAGAGCCCTGTCGGTAAGAGCGAATATGATAGCTCGCAGGTTTACTAGGTGCTCAAAAGAGGTGAAAACGACGCTTTTTAGAGCGTATTGCACCTCGCTTTATTCGTGCAGCCTCTAGGCCGACTATACGGCAAAAACCTACAGCGCTCTCCGCGTCCAATTCAACAATGCGTTCAGGGCGGTGATGGGGTTGCCCCGATTCTGCAGTGCCTCGGGGATGTTTGCGGAAGCCCGCGTCGACTGCTTCCTCGCCACTATGCGCAAAAGATCCGCATCTTTGGTACGCAGAGTTTGGGCTAGTTCCAACACCGTCCTGGCGATGATAGCTGCAAGACTGGACTCGTATAATATTCGGCATTGTTGTAAAAGGCATGTTGCGGTCCCAATGCCGAAAACAACTTATTGATTTATTGAACCTGATTGACATACTATGCATTTAAACATTATTTTTATTTAATTTCAAATTAATTTTTATTTGACATTTAATGTAATTAATATTTAATTTCAAATCCAATCTAATTAATTATGTTTCAAATTTATTCGATGTTTTAATTCTATTTCATTTCATTTTATTTATAATTTTTTTGTTGACTCCATATATTGATTGAGTTGTGATTTTAAATTTGTGTATGGGTGTAATTTGCCTGAAATAAAGATTTATTATTATTATTATTATTAATTAGTAAAGAAATTAAAAGCAAGGAAAATGAATTAGTCTGGTTCTGCTGCAGAGAACAGAGTAGATGAGGTAAACAGTTCGGAGAATGTAGAAAAAGAACCGATTGAGTTTTTAAGCAAATAAATAGTAATTTCATTGTTGATTAATAAAATAAATGGGGAATTAGTATTTAGATATTCGAAAATATTGTGTTGTTTTAATCACCAGGATCAGTGGTCAATTAATTAGGTTAATAAAATCTTTTAAATACCGCTACGAATTTTTTATTTATTTATTTATTAACTTTCTTACAACTATCATACCAGGTAATACTTAATGCGATTTTAATGCAGCTCGGAAATAGATAGAGTGATTTAAAAGGAAGATTTATATGTTTATATAAAAAAATGCTTATTGCACTCGTGCAAAGTTTAAAATAAAACTGTTAGCTTAGAAACATAATATTAGTAATTTTTCGGCTAAGACCGTTCATAAGTTGCGTTCATAAGTGGCATTTTGTGTCCTAAATTGAATAAAGAATTTTTGACTTTGTCTTTGACTTTGACCAAAATGATACCGAGCAGGAAAAATTTGATACGCCGAGGTCCTACCCTGTAAGTCGAATTCCATATTTTACTCATGGCAGAGAGATGCGAGTGAGCGCAATAGGTAAACTACAACATCATGTCAGACCAGAGGCAACTTGTGATGCTAAAGTACTCGTATTTCGACCACAGCGGCCAATCTCAACCGATACTAGCCAACTGCGCGGGAGATAATTATTATACTGCACAAGTATGTGCGTATTACACAGGTGCACTCTCTGTACCTTCACTCTCAAAGTTTGGTTAGACGGCAATCTGACATGACTGAAGGGATCACACGAGAGAAGTGATACACATTGTTTTAACACTAGAAATAAAAATAAACTTGCTGTTCCACAATTCAGGCTTCAAAAGGTTGGTCAGTCTTGTATGGGGAAATGTATCAATTTCTCTAACAAATTACCACAACATATTGTAGAATTACCAATTAATAAATTTAAATCATTAATTAAGGATACTTTAATGACAAAGGCTTATTATAAGGTAGACGATTATTTGAATGTCAATGTCAACGTGTGGACCAGTAAAATTTTAATTTCTGTATCAAAATATTATTTTTAAAAGAGGCTTTGACAAAAGTGACTGAGTTTCTTGCGCTGCTTCTTCTCAGCACTAGCCCAGAATTTGTCCCGAAGCAGTGGTAGGTAAAAAATATATGTTGGGACGTGTATAAGAGGACGTGTGTAAGACCCCCAGTGGGTCTACATGCATAAATAAATGACTTTTATGACTTTTTTATGACTTTTATCATGCGCAGCACCAACGGAACATATGCTATCTTAGGCACGGGGGTGTTAGCACCAACGACATCTTGTCTCCGAGTTAAATAAGATAGAAAAACCAAAAAGCAAATTCTGGCCTGGCCCTGGTTTCGAACCCGGCCTGGCCTTTGGATATAAGCCAGTATGCTGACCACTAGACCGACGAGGCGGTTTCTCTATAAAATAAATAAATTTAGGGTAGGGCATCTGTCCTGACATGTAACGTCAACACGCTAGCATTATATTGGACACTGCTCCGTTATTTTTACAAAAGCTAGCGCCTTTTCATTTCTGCGGCAAAGGTTTGTTTAAGACATAGGTCTGAATTCAAACCGATAAGAAAATATACCAAACTTGTAGTGGCACCTTCCATAAAGGTAATATGAAGATAAAAAAAAGTCGTAATAAATAATGTAGTATCGTCGGACGGGCCTTTTGAAAATATTATCTGTGGTTCGTGAAGACCG
The DNA here is from genome assembly GCA_949316185.1 of Pyrausta nigrata. NCBI lineage: Eukaryota > Metazoa > Arthropoda > Insecta > Lepidoptera > Crambidae > Pyrausta > Pyrausta nigrata. Next base: position 2,578,176 of record OX438957.1, on the reverse strand, counting down.
TTTTTTTAAATTAGGAATCCGTTAAAATGCTTATGAAAAAATAAATATACTATATTACTTTTTGTTTTATTCTTTTTCACTCCTTCTCCCTATTACTTTAAGATTTTGTAAAGGTTAGGTAAATGAGATTGTTTATCGATGAATTGGCCACGTAAGTTTCGGGCAATAATTTAATGTAGGGTTATTATATTTTTATAACTTAAGCAATTATTTTGCAAGTTTTTACGAAATGAAATCAAATTTCACTTATAAAAATTAATCGATCGCTACCCGGGCGAGTGCTCTTATCAACTAAGCTACGGAGGACGTTAGTCAGTCGACGAATTTTTGCAGCGTTCGATTTCATCAATACCCAAGTATTGATGGAATGTATCCAATGGAAATATTTTTACAAATATTTAACCATCAGTTAAGATGAAATCAGCTTAACTTATTATATTTTTATAACTTAAGCAATTATTTTGCAAGTTTTTACGAAATGAAATCAAATTTCACTTACAAAAATTAATCGACTGTGTCACTGTGACTGTTTAATGTAGGGTTTCGTAGTTGCTGATTAGTAATTAGGAACTATGAATTAGTAATTACAGATTTCTAGTTCTTTAAGGGCCAATTAAGATTTAGCCCGTGTTTTTGCCGACACGAAAGAAGAATAAGAAGAAGAAGGGCCTCTGTACTAGGCCGTGCACAGGCAGACAGATGGAAATGGTGAAGCTATAATGGTTTCATGTGGACTACGGAACCTTGAAACCAAGCATCTTAAAAAATATATCAAAGTCTATATATCGCAGAATTTAAACCGTACATTAATGTTAACAATTTCTCTTCGGCTCTCGCGACTTTCCAACCGATTTGGTCATTTAAAATAAGAAGTAGAGGGCGAAATCAAAATACCTTCGTACTCATATGTACAGTAAGTTATAACTTAACACCGTGCGGCTAAAATAGCAAACACTTTAAAATGTAATTTATTATTATTACTAATAGGTACGTATATATAACATAAATAAACTGCTATTACTTACGTAAGAAAAACGTGAAAACGGTCGTGAAAGTTGAAATTGTGGGGCTTTTTATAAGAACCTTCTTGGTAAACAGCATACTTTTTAACAGGTAAATAAGAAACTGATTATACTAGTTATTATATATTCATTACTAGTGCTTTATATAATAGTAGTGGTTTCCCGCGAATTCACCAGCAAGAGTTGGATTTCCCATATAAACTTTCATCCCCCATTTCACCCTCTTATTTTTTTATATCGCGACAAAATGTAGCCTATGTCCTTTCCAGGGTCTCCAACTGTCTTCATACCAAATTTCATTTTAATCGGTTCAGTGGTTTAAGCGTCAAGAGGTAACAGACAGACAGACACACTTTCGCATTTATATTATTAAGTATGGATTTGAGCATATTTGTGTGTATGTGTAAGTTGAGCTGTAATATTTGTCACTTTAGATTGATGAGCACACTCTCCTCACTCCGCCATTACTCCTAAGCCCAAGATTCCATTACAAAGGAAGATGAACAAGATCCCAACATTTTTCATAGAAAAACAAACATAAAGACACTCGGAAAAAAGATAGTTATCACATCAGTCAGCCAGACGTCTCCACAAAGGCACACTTCCCGAGGAATTGGGAAAATAGTGGTAAATTGGAAAACACTGACTATTAGTGTTACAAATGACGCGTCCCGCACAAATGTTCCTTTAGAAATTTTTCTCGGAGTTGCACGGTTACTCGGAGTAGCATTGCTTGGTCTAATTCTTAAGAAAAAGCGATAGAAATCATACACATTATATTAATATTCGAAAATTCAAAATTCAAATATTAAAAATTCTTCATTGCTTCATTTTGGTTTTAAGAATAACATGGGTTGGTTCTCACTTTTGAGTTTTAAAAAACTCGTGACAGGGAGTGCCGCTCTTTCGTAACTAAAGGTACATAATACATGATGAACTATTATGAAAATCATATTGAAGCACAATCTTAGAAACAAAATAACAGAGTTTATAAGAATATAGAACATTTAGTGATAAAATAACAGTAATAATAACTTTTCTTTCGAGTTACAAACAGAACTGTAGGAATGCCAAATCACACATTCAAAAGAAGACTATGAGTACGTTGTACATTCCATATTACGTTAGCACGCTGGCCTCTGCCAACACAGGTCCCAGGTTTGAACCCCGGGTCCCGGAATCCAAAATCGTAGAGGGGAAAATGGAAGTAGAAAGAATAGGACGACCAAGGAGAAACACTGGCAACCGAAAGAGAGGAATGGCGATTACTCCACCGAAAAAACCTAGTTCTTAAAAGGGAATGAGTGAATTAATGACCTCCTAGCCTTACAGCGGCCTTTTGGTTGGCGATTCCTGACTTCGGAGCTGTGTGTGAGTTATTTCTAGACAGAAAAACCCGGAAACAAATGTCTACTCAGTCAGATCAGTAAAGTTTGATGAATCAAAAGTCAAAGTCAAAGTCAAAAATTCTTTATTCAATTCAGGACACAAAATGCCACTTATGAACGTCAAAATATCAATCAATTATGGCCCATATGGGTAATCAGTAAGATTCTGTTAGTTACTCCTAAAATTTTGGCATTCTTTTGCAAATGTAACGCTGTAATTTTTTAGTTTAAAATAATATTTCAAAATCGTGCTAATGCAAAAGCTATCATAATAAATTTAAAAAAAATCTAGTCTGTTTTTACGCCAATTATACTGACACACCGCGTTATTAGTTAGTAAATTATACGCTGTTGGTATTAAAATTAACGTCAAACTTAAATATTTAATTGATTATGGCTAGACCTGGCCATTTATTGTAATAACAGTTCCAAAGTAAATTAGCGCAATCAATAAAATTGAAAAAAAAAAACAGTTTATTATTTGTAAGAGCCTGTATTTTAAGTTAGTTTGTTTTATATTTTACACTTCTACGAAAGTAAATTTCACACACAAAAATTTGAATCTTACTGATTCATCAAACTATGCAAAAAACTCCTTTTTTTTAATTTATTAATTCCTATCCGCTATTAAATTTATCATTCATCATCATATTTGCATATTGATCAACTGAAAAATGCAAATAGAATGACTATTTGCACTTGGTGCGCTAAAATTGCATTAAAAGAATGAGTTTGGCAGAAATGGAACCCGTACCGGGCGATTGCCGAAACTACTCGGACTCGAGACGTTGCCAAAGTCTATCGAAATTTTAAATTGTTCTTCTGTAAAGGAGAAAAGAAACCCTTATAGGATCACTTTGTTGATCGTCTGTAACAATAATATTTTTCCCCGTCAACAGCAATTTTTTTATATTATGAGGTAAGTAGCTTTGTGTGACCTACATCAGAAGTAGGTATTTAATGAAACTAACCGAAAATCCAAGCATATACTCGTACCTATTGTTTACCTTCATTACATACAAAATAATATAATTGGTTAAAATATCCAGACTTACTAATTGGAAATTTTCTAAATAAATTGTAGTCTTTCAAATCGCGTATCGAAAACAACTAGGTAATTAAAATTTTGCGAAAATGCTTTAGAAAATAGTTTCAAACTGAACAAAAACAAAATAATACTGTAAGCTTCTAAGCTAAGTTCCAAGTATTGAACATTATACGATAGTAGAAGGCAAGAAATGTACAGAATCGTTTTGGAATTTGGTTATCACCAGTAGATACCTCAAATTTTGCGCCAATGAAATGGTAGATAAAATGATAATGAAAAATTTGAGATGTCTTAACACGCTCACTGCGGGGCTCAATTTTACAAACTTTCCCGCAGTGCTATAGGAGGCCCATGTGCCCTAAATGTATCATTATACTGGTGCGATTAAGGCCTATCGACCTCTCACCGACTTAAATACTTAAAATGCAATATTTTCAGTGAAAATCAAATAATAAGAAAAAAATTTTGATCGTCAAGGAGCTGAAGAATCATGCTGTCTTATTCTGCGTTCGCCCGAAGATCTGACGTCGGAAAAGCCGTAAAAAAAAAATGTTTAGGAGGCACATCGACCTTCTATCGCACTCAATTATATGATAAAATTATGTTCAAGCTAGTGATGTAACATAGAAAACAAACTATTAATATTTTGAAACACTTAACAAACAAATTAAACATGTATGTCATAAAAATACTCACACATACACATTTTCTTCTTTTGTCACTACTTTTCTGATATGTGTGGTTCTTCTGTAGCGTAGCGTATGATATCAGTGCTTTTGTTTGTATTGACTGTAAGTCTTATTGTATCTATCTGTTCCTTTTGCAACCGTTCGATGTTAATAATTTAAATGAGCCATTTGTAAAATGACAATCCTTTTTTGGCTGGAAGTAATATTAATAATTATTGCTTGTGTACTAAATCTTAAGAGCTGTGGATTGATGTAAAATAATAAAATAGAATAAAATAAAATAAACAGTAGCAACACGTAGATTATCTTATCTTATTATTCATCATCATCATATCAGCCTATTGCAGTCCACTGCTGGACATAGGCCTCTCCAAGACGGCGCCAACTTATTATTATCCCTTAATTATTAGTATTAACCCTATGTGTTTGGGATTTTCTTCTTCGTTGTCACAATAAAAGACTTTACGGCGCTTGGGGGTCAAAAAGTATTCACTGCTGTAATAACACTTGAAAGACAGATTTGCAAATCTTCTAAAAATTTGATTTTATTAGATGCCTGATTCTTAGGGTCTATTCACACTTTACTTATATTACACTGCAACGTTTATTCTTACGCGACATACGTGCAACACTAGATCATAGGTCACAAATCATAGATAGGAACAGGTGCGGGAGGGGATCGAAAAGCCTATCACAGCATAAGAGGTCCACCCTTTATCCGCACTGAATGACGATTTTTCTCTTTCAGTGCGGTAAGGGGCTTATATACCTCTCGAGCATTTTTTGGTGTTTTCGAATTCCAAATCAAAATTAAAACATAATCATATATTTATCTCTGTCACACAATTATAAATCTACAAGCTATGGCCTTCGCACCAGAGGGAGATCACAGTATTTTTCCCCGCACCGTAGGAATGTACACAGACAAGGTTTTTAGGCCTCCTATCGCAGTGAGCGTGTTAAGAAAGGCATTTAAAAACTTTGTCAGTTTGTGAAGACCATAGTGACAAGTTCCATATAATATGGTATGCTTCTATGATTTTGTTTTCAGGTACAATAATGGAGTTTGAAAAATAAAAGCAGAAATTCTGGGTACTGGGTGAAAACAGATCAACGCCTACTTTTCTTATTTTTAGATAACTAAATGGATTAAGAGTATTATGTATTATTGAACGAAAATATTTTTTATTTAATCGTCCAAAAGGATTATGTACAAAAAGTTAGATGTAGGTGCTCGATAAAAAATAGGAAAAAATCTCTATCCAATTAAGACCGAGTGGGATGAACGTTGTTTTTATGTTAAAATGTTAATCTTTATTACATAAAAAGTACTAACTTTTTAAACGTTGTAAAATAAACAAAATAAGCAAGCACTTACAAACTTAGGTACAAAACGACGACCGTCTTGGTGTAGTGGTTCGCGCCACGGACTTCTAAACCAGGCGGTTGCGGGTTCGAATCCCGTAAGGGGCAAATGTTTGTGTGATGAGCACGAGCATTTGTACCTCAGTCATGGATGTTTATAAAAGTATTTAAGTACGTCTGTCTGTTATCCTAGTCACCATAGCACAAACTCACGCTTAGTATGAGGCTAAGTAATTGATGTGTTATATGTATATTTATTTATTTAATTCTTGCATACATCAAACATTTATATTTTAATTCTTTGATCAACTGAAATACACGCTTTATATTTTTCAAAAGGGCTTGTGTTGTGCGACCTCATTTAAGCCTTGTCTTAATTTAACATAATAATGTCAGCAATCTAAATATGCTACAGTGGAAACTGACTTAATGACTGACTCAGCCTGACTGACATATGAACGCACAGCCCAAACTAGTAGGATTTGAAACTTGAAATTTTGTACTGTGATTTCTTCTATAGTGTATGTAATGTGAGAAATAAACATTTTAGGAAATTCACCCCTTAAAGGGGTAAAATTGGGGTAAGTTTTCATTAAAATACATCAGTTTTGAATAAAATCGATACAAATTATGATAAAATGTCGTATTTTAGGATTTTCGGAAATACATCCTCTAAGGGGGTGAAAATGGGGAAAGAAATTTAAAAATATCGACGTTTGCGCAGACGAAGTCGCGGGCAACGGATAATACAATAAAATAATATACTTCTAACTTTCCCCAAAATTAGGGAGAAATTATAAGACCGACCTGGAAAACTTCAGCAAATATTATTATAACTCCATGAGCATATTATCATAATGCAAATACAATACAGTGGCTTCTTAGTCCCTTTGCTTTGAAATCCAAAGTAAATTATTATAATTCAAAGTTTGAATTACAGCTAAGTAATTGTATCTTGTATTTGTATCTTGTGATTTAAAGGTACGATATCACTTTTTCGGTTACTCATTGATCTAGTGGTCAGCACGCTGGGTACTATCCACGAGGTCCCGGGTTCGAATCCCGGGGCGGGCCAAGAGTGTTTGGGTTTTTCTGTCTTGAAATTACTCAGACACAGTTCCGGAGTCAGGAAGTCGGTGGTGTTAAACACCCCCGTGCTTCGGAAAGCACGTTAAGCCGTTGGTCCTGCGCCTGATCTCTCTACGGTCATGTTGGACTGCCGTCTCACCGAATTATGAGAGTGAAGGAACAGAGAGTGCACCTGTGTATTGCGCACACACTTGTGCACAATAATATGTCCCGCGCAGTTGCCTAATCTCTGTTAAGATAGGCCGCCGTAGTCGAAATCGGCTAGGAGGGCATTATTATTAACACTTTTTCACAAAATTATTTGTGTTTCAATTAAATACGGCATCAGAAAGAAAACAAACAAAAAACTGCACAGCACCACAGCAGCTATTTTAAAGTAGTCTTAATGAAAGATTATTAAAAACGTGTTAGTCTAAATAGTCTTACTATGAAAGAAGGTGGTTGAATATGGCCATCATTAACAACAACACTACAACTTTGACTACGAGGTCATTATTGGAATCTTTAACTAAATCACATGCTCCATACTTATAATTTAATGTATAGAGAGCCAAATTTTTTCCATGATTTTGGGTGACGTTTCGTCATTTTGATTCCATACTAAAAGTTGAAGTATTGGTAAGTATATTTACGCTCTTAAACCGTTAGAAAGTTTAAACTGTGTGTTAGGTTTTTCACCCTTGCCTTACAAGCTGAAGTTAATAATAAATGGGAATGGTTGATTTCTAAAATAGAGGGATTACTGTATCTTCGTGCGTTATGCCTAGAGAGCACGTCTTTCTCCCACTTAATTTCTGCGTACAAATAATGAATTCTATTTTGTACTTGTTTTTTGTGAACGAAATACGTAGAAGTGAAGCAACATTTACATTTCTAGATTTTCAGAAGCAATTAGGTTAACGCCGAATAGAATTAATCTTATTTTGAGATTAGATTAGGTGAAGCATTGATTACCTAAAACACTCGCGCACTGAGAAGGGTCCTGTAAAAGCAAAGGTTTATTTTTCTGTTCACAATCTTGCGGTTTTTGGACATATTTAAATTAAAATTAGTTTATGTTTGCTTGGATAACATTGTAAACAATCTTAACATTTATTTAAAAAAAATATTTGAAAATTAGATACACAAAAAACACACAAAAAATAGTAATTTATTATTACGTACGTACTTACAACTTTTTATACCTAATAGAAGGTTTTATTTCGCTAGATTATTTTGAAAAGCCATAAAAATATTGTTTACAACGGACTCAAGACTGGATTTTACTATTAATAGCGTGAGAACTTCTAAGAATCGTGTAGTGTCAAGTGTTACGAACAATGAATTCAAAAGCATGGACAGCTCTATCTACATTTTTTCTATTCACCGTTCGCTTCTCGTCGAGTTGTCGCAAAAACCCAACATGCTCTAACCGGAAAATAGAAGAAAATAAAATGTTAGACACAACGTGACTTCCAGCCGACATGTTTTTCCAAGTTCTGCTATTTCAGCGGTGAATATATTAATTTTGAATAGATAGAACCTACTACGGAGGTAGAGGTAATAATTTGTTGTTTGCGCTTATAGAAAAAGGGAGCTTCTTTCGCTTTTCTTGGGTAAAAATGTTACAAGACTTGCCCTGCCTTGAGCTAGAAAGTTGGCAACATGATAACTTTGAATAAAAGGATTCAAACATTTTAGTAAGTAGTTATTTTGACTTTAAGGCAATATACACGTGATATATAACTATGGTTGGGGCCATAACATACTTCTATATATCTATTTATATATAATTTAAGAGCTTTGCTCTTGTCGGTGGAGTCTTGTCCATTCTTCTCTATTCAGTGTCATTTCCTTGACTTCCTGGTACGACACGACACCTAAGTTTTCCTTGATTTGGTCATGTAGGACCTTCTTGGTCTTCCTCTTTTCCGTCACACGTCAGAAATTGCTGACAGCACTGATTACGTTCTAAGCGCTTAGTCAGCGTATAAAAAACATGGTGTGCAAGGGCTCTAATACAGTACAATCAAGCCCTAACGCTCCACAAAAAGAAACACAAAATAAATAAAACTGAATATCTGTTTCTTACGTTTACGCGAATTGTTGAACTCATTAAAACACAATTTTACGGATAACTTCGCGATTTATTTACATTTTATTTAAAACCTGAAAAAATTATTTAAAATTTTATTTAAAATAAAATGTAAATAAATCGCGAAGGAATCCGTAAAATTGTGTTTTAATGAAAACTGAATATCGTTAGTGCGTAAGACCTAAGGCCCTTTTGCGCTGCAAGTCTGGCTTAGCTAATCCAGACTTGCGTAAATTCTACACATGTAGCCTGTGGAACATCTATACCCAACGAGCCTACAGCGCCCTACGAGTGCAATACAACAACGCATTCAGGGTGCTGTTAGGGCTGCCCCGCTTCTGTAGTGCCTCAGGGATGTTTGCAGAAGCACGCATAGACTGCTTCTATGCGACAATGCGTAAAGGATGCGCGTCCCTGGTGCGCCGGGTGCGGGCCAGCACCAACAGTATCCTGAGCATGATTGCGGACAGGGTGGACTGTGCGTACATGAATCGCTGCAGCGCAATTTCTCACGGGCTTGCGCTGAAGTGAGTCATGTGTTTTTAATTTATTTTAGTCTTTTTGTTACTTTTAACCCTTACTAACATTAGCATAAGATTATTGTTACTAACACTGTGGACTTTGTCTGAAATAAATATATATTGAATTGAATTGAATTGTAAATGGGCTCTCAGCTCAAATCATAGGCGTTGCGCTATTACGGGCTAACTAACCCAGACTGATGCAAGTGGTTCTGCCGGATTGGCTAATCCAAACTTGCGCAAGTGGGCTTCTAACTCAGATAATAGGCCTTGAAAACGAAAAAGTCCGGATCAGCTAATCCGGTCTTGCACAAGTGGGCCTAAGTATATGAGGTATCAAAATGAACTACACTGCAGCATGTTATGTAGTTGCAATAGTTAGAGGCTATTACAGAACGAATATGTGTAGTCTGAAGTGCTGGCCACTCTTATATATCTAATAGGCTTGTACTGTTATTTATTTTGTGATTTAGGTAAAAATAAATATTGGTTATTGCTAATATAACTATCTGTTGCATTGTTCATCACTAATTACTTCCGAGCGTTGTCACAGGCAGACTGGCAGGCAGAAATGTCGAAAGTAAAACAAAATACTTTAGATGCGTTGCACGAATTCCCTTAATAACGTTAACTGATTTTATGTAATTGTTTATGAATTTCATATGTTTTTGGCACAAATTAAAAACACTGAAAAAAGGATCAACCAAACTAGTTTTGTTAATTGAAGGTTTCGTTGTAGGGAAGTATTTTTTTGTTAAATATAAACAATCTGCAGAATAAAATATCTGTTAAATATAAACCAGAAGTTCGCAAGTCACAAGATTACGGCCTAATAGTAGCCAAATTTTGGTTACTGTTAACAATATTTTTTTTCAGTAAAGATGCGATAGTATCGCTAATATTGTCGTTTACGGTGTCATGGTACGGGGGCACAGGGCACTTAGCGGCAGCACCTATTTCATTTCCGAAACGCTTTAGCAAACAAAGAGTTACTTTTTATGAAAACGAAGTCTCTAATGGTTTAATTAAGTGATTCTACCTATAACCTACTTTTTTTGTTGGCACAATCAAGATCCGTTCTTCGAAAGGCACGTTAAGCAGTTGGTCTCGGCTAATATCTGTTGGTATTAGTCGTCAAGCCTTGTCAGAGGCCCTAGGGCGGCTTGATAACATCTGACAATAAGGTTGATCACTTGCCTTAGAGACATCCCTCCACCAATCCGCACTGAGCCCGCGTGGTGAAGTATGGCTCGTACCTCCTCATAGTTGAGGTGAGGCCTTTTTCCAGCAGTGGGATCTATATCGGCTGACTTTACAATTAAGTTTCAAGCCAGTCCATAGAAAATTATATCTCAAATAACTGCTTTAGTAGGTAGGTAGTAGGTAGGTAGATATGTATAAATGTACATAGTATAAAGGTAATATATACAGGATGTCCCAAAAAGAGCGTGCCAGACAGACACGAGATATCTCTCGTGTCTGTCTGGCACGCTCTTTTTGGGCTTCACGCTTGGCCATAGACATTTTAAATAAAAATAACGTGGCCCTAATAAAAGTCTTATGGTTTGGAATACAATGCTACTTTTTTTGTATTTTTCTTGTATGAAGAATACAAGGTGCATTATTTTCCAAATTATGTCTTAACTACTAGTAACTACTAACTTAAGTCATGTGATTTTTAATTTATAGGTCTAAGCTACTAGGCTAAGCTATCTCTAGTGTTCGTTCCTCTTGCGTACGGCTAGGGAGTGGAATTCGTTGCCAGCTGAAGTGTTTCGTAAGCACTACGATTTGGATTCCTTTAAGAAAAGATTGAATAGGCTGCTTCTAGACAGACATGTCACATCCTCGATCGTATTTTCGCTTACCATCAGATGAGATTGCGGTCAAATGTCTGCCTATTAAATATATCTATACTAATATTATAAAGAAGAAAGATTTGTTTGTTTGTTTGTTTATTTGCATCGAATAGGCTCCGAAACTGCTGGACCGAATCAAATGAAATTTGGCACAGAGATAGTTTGAGACACTGGGAAGGACATAGGCTACTTTTTGTCGCAATATAAAATCATCAGGGGGGTGAAATGGAAAATCCGACTTTTGGCGTGAAATGGAAAATCCTTCTTTTGGCGCGGGCGAAGTCGCGGGGAACTGCTAGTTAAATATAAAAAAGTGTCATTATTTCCCAGACTTTTACACTGGAGTTAAGCTATCTCCAGTGTAGTGTCAGTTTGGCACGCTCTTTTTTGGGACATCCTGTATATATGTATAGGTGATAGTATATTTTCTAGAACGCAAACTGAAAACGTATTAATGATTTAAATGTATTTCTTCAGTAAGATCAAAATCAACGAATAAAAACATTTCATCTGCAAACATGCAACGCAACAAAAGCAATCTCAAAATTAGCATTTTCACTTTGAAATGGTAATTAGTGTAATTAACAGCTCTGCTTTGTAAGTACGATTTCAAACGGCAAAATGAGAAACAGATGCTATTTTCAATTGCGTGTGATATCCCACTAATATTATAAATGCGAAAGTTTGTGAGTGTGTATGTTTGTTACTTCTTCACGCAAAAACTACTGAACGGATATGGATGAAATTTGGCACAGAGATATTTTATAGCATGGAATAACATATAGGCTACTTTTTATCCCGAAAAAAAAAGTTCCTGTAGGATACAGAAATAGTAGTTTACGCGGGCGAAGTCGCGGGCAACAGCTAGTATCTTATCTTTCTGTGAGAAATCATAATGAATGTAGGTAGTGTATTGTGATGTTTGCGACCGACAGGTTCATACAAAATCTATAAAAGAATTGCGTTTTGAGTACTCATAAAAAATACTTCAACTACTGGTAGTTAGACACCACAAGACTCATCAATAAATAATGTCCTTCAAGCCGAATTTCAACTACAGTGGCCTATTTGAACAGAGATAAGCCGACTGCACGGGAAATATTATAGTGCACAAGTGTGTGCTAATACGCAGGTGCACTTTCTGTTCCTTCACTCTTATAATTCGGTGAGACGGCAGTCCGACATGACCGTATTGACCGTAGAGAGATCAAGCGCATGACCAACGGCTTAACATGCTTTCCGAGGCACGGGGGTGTTACCTCTACCAACTTCCTGACTCCTGAGATGTGTCCGAGTTATTTCAAGACAGTATAAACGAACACTTTCGGCCCGACCCGGGATTCGAACCCCGTGAATAGTACCTATGATAGTACCCAGCGTGCTGACCACTAAACCAACGAGGCAGTCAAATCAATATTATTTAAACATACTTATTTTTCCAGAGGTAAAAACTCCCCTGAATGTGTAGGCTGAATAAAATTGGTTATATTTAGAAAATGTTAGACTTGCCAATTTCAAACAGCAAAACAGAAATCGGTAATATATTGTAAAAAATAGGTCAAGCGTCCTTGACAAGCAGGCTGTGTTTGACTTCTTTTGTGTGCAATTCGTCTTACTTTCTTTGCTAGAGTAAGTTTATGTTAACAACAGATAAACAATCCACTAGGATACAATAAGTTTTTGTATTTTGCAAAACATGGTTCATATCCAAAAAGTTTGGTAGTACCACAGAATAAGCAATAGTACAAGGCAGTACTGTAAAAGTAAGTACTTAATATTGTTTATTCCATACTTCACGTTAATCTATCAATTTTTTTATACTACTTATCCACATATACACAAACAATTAAACTAAATACACTAGTAAACTAACCTAAAATATAAAAATAAAAAGTAAATGACTTTTTCAAAAACAAAACCATGTCCTTGAGGCAAGAAGGCGAGAATGCTGGCTGCGTTTCCGCGTTAGATAGCAAAAATAATTTTAAAATTGATTCCACTGTCCAGGAACTCTTTTTTTGATATCGAGACCAAGACGTAGGAGGGGTCTTAACCCTTATGTCATTGATATACCAGCAATACGCAACAAACGTTTCGGTCGGACGACGCGCACCGCTTATGGGCATGTACTACAGTAAACAATACCGACCAACCGACGATTAAGATTTTGTGGATGTAATTATTAGGATCCCAGTGATTGACGTCGATCGGCAGTGTACAGTTAAACCAAAGATGGTAACACTGTCTTTGAATGTATGTAGATTTAGCTTCTAATGTATGGTTTCAAATAAAATAAAAAGATCTAGCTATGTATACCTTGCGTTCGGCTAGAGAGTGAATTTGTTGCCAGCTGAAGTGTTCTCTTAACACTGACGAATACTTTCAAGTAATAAGTAAATAGGCTGTTACTATTCAGATATGACCCACCTTTAGCCGCATCGGCGCTTACCACTAGATGAGATTGCGGCCAAACTGCCTATTAAAAAAAGTCCTAATGGCTTACCTCCTCTAAGCTCGCACAGGAGAGTGAAGTTGCCTCCCTCTTCCAGAGGACCCACCACTCCCGCCACGTCCCTCCCAGCCTCATCGTACAGCAGGAGTTGGTGTGGTGGTACTAGAACAATGTGTATGGTTAGACTATGGCAGAAGCTTGTAAAAGGAAAAATAGTACATTGTTATACAACTGGAGAAAGCGACCCATTTCACTCGAGAAGTGTCTGCGCCACAGTGAAATGGGTGTTTAACACACTATTTTTCATTTCGACTGTAAGGAAAGAAATAATGCATTTCTTTTTTTCCATTGTGCAATCGAAGGTGCGTGCCATTTGATATCCGCGACGCGCGCCCGACCGGCACATTTTGGAGTTTCACTTGGTCTGCGAGCGGCGCCAAGGTGGGCGCGCGGTCGTCGCTGACGGCAAGTGCAACGCGCCCCGACAACTTCTTTTTGGAAGTGTTGGTTTACGGCTTTGGGCAATTGTGTGTCCACACTTACGTGGCATAATGGCGGGGAGCTGAATTTTTGAAATGTTGATTTTTGGTAATTGCAATGAATTGGACCAATTGTATTGTATTGTGGCACATCCTGGCACATCATAATTACAACACAAAAAAAGAAAGATGTACCAATATGTTCCCCGTTCAGCATTAGCAGTAATGGCAGCAAAAAGTGCTCTAGAAAAAAATGTGGACTCACCGACGACATTCAGCCGTATTTGAAAGTTCCTCGTGGGGGAGTTCTTGAAGTCAACTCGGCATCTATAAATGCCTTCATCATCGAGCTGCACGCCATCCACCGTCAGCGATGATGGCCGCGACATGGTCACGAAGTACGCACGCCTGCCGAACGCTAGCGGGTCCGACCAGTGCAGCGCTTTGTTGAAGCTGCGCCCGCGCACGTCGAAACTGCGAAGGAATTTAGCTTTTAGGTTCGGTGAAATATAGTCTACAAAAGTCAAAAATAATTTATTCAATTTAGGACAGAAAACGCCGCTTATAAACATCACATTAGAAAAAAAATTATAATAATGGCCCATATGGGGCCCGAACATGTCCCCTTATTTGTTTGGCCCTACTAGTTTAGAATAGTCAAATTTATACCAGCAGTGAATACTATTAGAACATAGAAGGAGTTGAATAGGCCATTTTATACCGTTCCTATCGGTAAATAGTTTACCTCAAATGGACAAATTTAAATTCAAGATTATCCCAGGAACACTGATTGGTTGTTCTTTTGAAGGTGATTCTTCACACATTGTGTGTCCCTAACATACACAATGTGAGGAAATCCCGTCCGGTATAAAAAGGGGACACAACAACCTTTTTACAGTACCAACATCAAATTCTCAAAAGAAAAAAAATCTTTAAACAACATTGACAAAATTGTAACAGCGGTTGTTTAGTGCATGGGGAAATTACATTTTAAGTTTTCGATGTTCTGTCCACACACTTGTTGTAAGCACCAGAAAAACTCTGTGTAGGGCATGATTGTTTATCAAACCATCATACGTTGCCATAAGTACCAACAGTAGGCACCAAGGCACATGTTTTGATGTTTTGAATCGACCTTTCTGTTGCGTAAACGGCTAGAGAGTGAAATTCGTTGTCTGGATACTTTTAAGAAAATAGTGAATTTACCAGACATAATCTATTTCAGTCGCATCGTCGCTTACCATCACGTGGCATTGAGGTCAAATGTCTGCCTATTAATTAAAAAAATGTTGCATCAATTGGCAACTAATTATTTTTTCTGATTTCTTTGCAAGTTGAATCGTACTTAACCCTGTTCCTCAAATCTTATGACCACTTGTGCTGCTTAGTAAATTATCTTCCGATATTTCAGTAACATATTTGTAAACATAACGCAGGAATAAAATATGATCTAAATTCATAGCACCTCAGATGTGATCCTAAATATTTACTTACCTATTTCCCTACCATATAAATAAAACTTGAACTGGGAGCGTGCCAACTCGCTGTATTACATAACTTAACTACACATATAAAATGAATGTATTTTTCAAAACCGCGCCTTATCTGAAGACGTAAGGTGGGCGCACACTTAAGGCTTTTACTATTTTAGTATTTCATACGGATTACATAATCGCCATATAAAAAATATATCGTGACGCTAGTTCATTAACTCATGACAACATTTACAAGCAGTTAATTAATATGTACGTAAACATTTATTTTCGCAAATGATTTTGCTCAGCCGACGAATCATATTTATTATGTTACTTGTAGATGAGGACAATCCCACTTGTACAAATAAAGGTTTTACTTTCATGGATGTTAAGCCGAAGCCATTGATTATCGCAAAACTACGTAATCTTACTTTGAAACTTGAAAGCGTCATAAAACCGATATACATCTACAATAGGACTTCATATTATACCTACTTCTAAAACGTAGGTATATCATATGAAAAACAATTAGTTACGTTGAAACATATTGTAATTGTAAAATGGTCTTTCTAGGAATGCTCATTTCATTGTAATGTTTTTTTCTATTGCGACTTAGTCGCAAATCCAAAAGACGTAAGTGTGTGGCAGTCCTTAAATCCTGTCGTATTTATCACGAGAACAAGCATAAAGCTGGCACACACGATCGCGTCTCTCGCCTCGTTACGCTGCTATTTGCTTAAGGCCGATTACACACGAAAGACTGGCTCCTGAATTTTAAAGTTATGTGTCCGCTGCCAAGGAAGTGTTGGGTACATTTTTTTACCAAGAGTAAAAAAAATGCCTGATAAGTTCTACTGAAAGACAAATTGCTTACCTCAAATAGGGTATTGTGAACTACATCGGGGGTTATTAGACTACGCGATTTTCATAAAGTCTTACTAAGACAGTGTCAGGGGCATGTATGCTTACTACATTAATAAGAGTTAGTCTGTAAGTCTGTCTGTCTTTCACAGTTTGAAAGAGCGAGATGGGACTTAGACTGTCTTAGTAAGACAGTCTGAATATCCCATAATCTAATAATCCATTTAGTATGGATTACAAGGGTGTAAGGCAAGTGACGAACATTACAATCAGTGTGTTGATTTATGTATTACATCATCGCTGATTCCAAATTAAAAACACCAAGATGTTCAGTGGCCATCAGACTTTACATATTTGTCGTAAATCCCACCCCTATTCTAACTTAATTAGATATCACAGTTGTTCCACCTTATGTGCTTACGTAAATCAGAATAAAAATTAAATAGAAAACGCAATCTAAAAAAATTGCATAAAAAAGCGAAGCACCTATCTTTAATTGGCTTAGACTTTTAGTATTCATTTATTTCATTGATCAGTTGTAAATAAAACTAAATCCTATACTGCCGTCCAACTACCCTCATAAAATCTGTAACGGCTATCGTAAATTTAAATATTTAAGCGCCGTTCAAAGGTTAGGCAACTAGTACACTACAGACTTCGTGTAAAATGGCCTAATAGAAGTCGGACGGTTTGCCTTTTGAATTATTTATAAGAGTAGTTGTTACAATAAAAAGGTTATATTATATATGTGGCATATGGACGTTAAATGGAGGTAAGAAGATTATGAAACCGATATTTTCTCGAAGAATCTCTCACAAATTTATAAATATATTTAATTAGTAAACAATAAAGATTTAAAGCCAATAAATCCTCAACAATGAAACACCACATGCGGTCAACTTATTTGTTCCACCGTTAATTAGGGAGCTAGGCCTAAAGGGTTAACGCTCTTAATTAATACACAAAGCTAATCAATGGTCAGATATTGGTCACCGGTAATTAATTAACACAGATTTTCGATCTGTCGCTTTGTGAGTTGTAAATGATGAATGTTTAATAAAACATATTAGTAGGTATAACGTTAGACCTTTATCGCGAAAATATAATAAATACAAAATACAAATATCTTTATTCAAAACAGGTGATTTTTACATTTCTATGTTGCGATCGGGGATTCCTTTTAAGTAAATAAATACTTGTGGTAGAATATTCCCGCTATCCATATAAATTTAACAATAATTGGCTTAAATTAATAATAAATAAAAACAGTATTCAATCAAATTTACTAACAAAAATAAGGTGTTGTATTTATGAATTAAATTAGATATTTTTATTTATTAAATTCAGTTGATCTGATTAATAGAAATGTAGTTTGTATTAATATTTTTTATAAAGTATTTTTGGTAAAAAAGGGTGGGTATTTTTTTTTATCGTTATGTTATTGTCTTGCAAAAAAAAATACTGAAGTGAAATCATTGTTTGATTTGTTTGAAAATATTTTGGAGTAATGATGAAGGGAGTGGAAAGGATTAACATAGGTAAGTATTAAAAGAAGCCTTATTATTTAACCAAAACGCTTTAAACGAAACTCTGTGGCAGTCTTGGCATTACAATATGTCGATTTTTTTATTTGGCGTACACACCTCCTTAGTATGGGGTTTTTTCTTAACAAAAATAACTTTATCGGTTCAACTCTTACGGTGAGGGAAAATATTCACGCGACTAAATGTGTAACCATGATCCAAACTGCTCAGGTTCCACTGTTAACAGGGTCACGGAGGTCAGATGGCAGTCGCTCTACTGTAATTACCTGATCATGGTCCAAAGTGGGCCTTCGCGTGCGAGTGCACAGCCGGGATAACGCTAAGAAGAAGATACAGAACTCTGCAAAATGTTATGGTGCGACTAAGTCGCAAGTGTGTGGCGGCCTAATGCGTCGCCGCGTCTCTTCGCTCGTTAGCACCGAACGCTAAATAAGGTCGCATTTTCAGTCGGTATTCAATAATCCCGTAACTTTCGATTTACTTAAAGATACGCTAGCGAGAAAAAGTTGCGACCCAGTTACTTGGAGGGCAGTGGAAACTTGTATTTAAAATCTGTAGTTTGCAGTATAGTGGTCTGTGTTGAGGCGTAATGCGAAGCTTATAGCTGTGAGGTGGTAGTAAATAAGAAGTCTTCATTATTACAGGCTTACCTTACATTCGTATCGTAGGTATGAAGCATCGAGCACGTAACCTAAGGCGAAGAAAGCGCGATTATTGTCCGTATCTTTTCAGTGCTTGGTACTGATACGAAAAGTGTCAATTTAAGCGTGTATTTTATACTTGATATTTTAGAATATGAGATATTTCGGTTTGATCTATACATATAATAAAACTGTAAACCGATGCGCCTGTACATTGAGTATTTTTACCAAAAACTAATTGAGGGTGATGTTAAAATAGTAACAGAATAGGAATCTACAACTTTTATTTTTTTTGTCTGTTTGTCTGTATGTCTGTTTGTCTGTTTGTCTGTTTGTACACGCTAATCTCCGGAACTACTGAACGGATTTGAATGAAACTTTTTGTCTCGTGTAGCTATTAAGTCTGGGCAAATACTAGCCTATAACTTATTTTGAAGATCGGAGTACCTGACGTGGTAGCTTAGCAGTACAACTAAACTAAGAGAGATATGAAAGTAGCGCCTTAAGAAAAGTTATTCAGCGTGATGAGCATTTTCTATTGCCGCACACAAATTGAAGGTCTGGAGCAACTGATATGGAACCCTAGCAAGCAACTCAACTCAACTATAAGAGATATGAATAGAGCGTCTTAGGGAACATTGTTCAGCGTGATGAGCACTTTCTATTGACGTATATAAATTGAAGATCTGGAGCAAATGATATAGAACCCTAGCAGTTCAGCTCAACTATGAGAGATATGAATAAAGCGCCTTAAGGAACATTGTTGAATGTGATAAGCATTTTCTATTGACGTACACAAATTGAAGGTCTGGAGTAACTGATATAGAACCCTAGCAGTTCGGCTCAACTATAAGAGATATAAATAGAGCGCCTTAGGGAACATTGTTCAGCGTGAGGAGCATAGGCATGTATTTGTTGTAGCAAATTAGCATTAATTTAGGTATTTAAGTGTTTACATTTTGGAGTCATAATTTGATGGTGCTGACCTTAACGCTAAGTACTTTCACCACAGACAGTTTGTCGAAATTTTGTTAAATTACTTTATTAATAATGAAAGATCATAGTGAATTGGCCCTATTTTTTTATACTTCTTATCACTAACTAACGGAAATTGAACTACGAGTGTAAGAATAGTCTTACTTACGTTATAAGAGAAAGGGTAGGGAGGCCTTTGCCCTGCAGTGGGATACGAGTGGATTCTAATTATAATAATAACTTTACGATAGTAGTGACTTATAAACCGATCTTTGAGTAGGCTAGGGACACAATAAATAAATGCTAAACCGCATTCATCTATTGCGGTATGGTTTAAGCCTGACTTTTTTCTGAACACTAAAGTTACCTATATTTTTTACAAACGAATAAAACTGCCTTCAATAAAGTAAACTAAAAAGTTTTAAAAAATCCCTTACACTTTTACTCAGAAAGATATACAACAAAATTTAGTTTTAGTGTCGGTATCACTGCCATGCGTAATTTTCTTACCAGAGGAGGATGGCGAGGTGATAGTAACCTTTAAAAAATTGACCTTGATTTTTCATTCCTCTCTTCTCCTTACGACATGGTAGACTAAGAGATTCATTCCTCTCTTCTCCTTACGACATGGTAGACTAAGAGATTCATTCCTCTCTTCTCCTTACGACATGGTAGACTAAGAGATTCATTCCTCTCTTCTCCTTACGACATGGTAGAAGAGATCTTTTTGAGATCATGATAGCTGGATGGCGACGGGAGTATAAAACATTTTGTATCATCGAGTCCACGCGGACGAAGTCGCGGGCAACAGCTAGTCGTAAAGAAAAATCTTTTAAACAGCACTTTTATTTTAAAATATGTAAAGAAATAAGTGAATTTGTGTTTAAAATATGTAAAGACAAAATGTGTTGAAGAGAAAACGGAGGCATTCATTGCCAAGGGATTTTTACGGAATTTTACTAAAACAAAATTAATGACATTTCGTCCCTATAGGTTATGTGCTCGGTGGTATGAAGCTACAAATTCATGGGTCTGACCGCTTGGCAGCACGTCGGATAGCACGTTAGCTCGACAACTCACGCATGAATAGGTAAGAAAAAAAAAACGCCCAAGTCAATGACTAAGGGTTATAAAGGTCTTGTCCACTTTTTGTATGTAGGCTGGTTTTTTATTCCAAGATATCACCAACCACCAATAAACTATATTTATCTTTAAGCTACAAAAATATAAAACACGTAACCATAGAAATCAGAATTTTAAACGCCTCCATTTTTGAGAAAAAATGTGTTTTGTAATGAGGCATCATCCATTGATCACTTAGCTGTATTTCCTGGCTGTATGGCTATGTACCATTGCCTTCCCACTGGTGGATATATACTACTAGGTACTACCACATATTATATAATAGGTACTACTGTCAATGGAATGTTAATTTCGTTGTCATTGTTCATACGTTAATTGGTATAAGCGAAGGTGCGGTTTATGTACAGACAAAGAGAAAAAATAATTTAAATTTTTCTCTAAATCGGAGGCTTTAGAAAATATTTTAATTATGCAGAAAGGCTAGTTTTTGTAAACACTTTCATATTATATTTAGTTTATTCTGGTTAGAAATATTGACGAATAAAAAACCATTAATCGACAAGTCCTTTGTTCAAGGCCTCTTTTCTAAGTTGAACGTCCAGCTTAGCTAATCCGCTAGTGGACCTTCCATATAAGCTAATATAAGCTAAGCCAGACTTGTGCAAGTGGGCTTTCAACTCAGATAATAAGCCTTGAAAAAGTCCGGAATAGCTAAATCTTGACGTGCGCAAGTGTAAGTAGCTAAATATTGCAGCCTCAGTCTCCGCATTAATAATGAAGAACAAACAGTGTACTCACATTAGGCATTATAAATGACTTGACGAAGTGCTGTACCATCGTCGAGGCTTAGGTCTTGGGTCTTAGTTTTGTTAGATAATTAATAGGTCGCAATTATCTACCAGCCTCCTAACTATTATGTTAAGACATTTTCGACGACAGTCTCGGCGTAGTGGTTTGCGCTCCGGACTACAAAACCAGAGGTTGCGGGTTTGAATCCTGCAAGGGGCAAATGTTTGTGTGATGAGCACGAGCATTTGTACCTAAGTCATGGATCTTTATAATCGTATAAAAGTATGTCTATTTGTTATTCTAGTCGCCATAGCACAAGCTCACGCTTAGTTTGAGGCTAGCTAATTAATGTTTCTTGAACAACTTATATTAAAAAACACTATTTTAACAACTTGGTTCTATTTTAACACTCTTTGTATGATTTTAGACGTGTAAAATGAAATTTAATAAGCGATGTGGCCTGCATTGTGTTGGTTTAGAAGGATAAATACTTAAATCCATTATAATTAATCAACTAATAACCTCTTAACATCAACCCATGGTTAAAGCTTGAAAGTTATCTATCCTTATGATCCTGTCTCAAAGATACTCGTATACTAAATAGGAAATAAATATTAATGAGTGATGGTAGTTAAATTTTCAAGACTATGACACATAATACCTTCGTCTTTACTTAAAGGCTGTAAAGTGCTCGAAACGTTATGTTTTAAATAAAATGTAAATAAATCCGTAAAATTGTGTTTTGATAATGTTTGTTTACATTACTTATATCATGTCTCCTATCAGTCATTAATTCTAAATTAGCCCTCTCATATCTATATAGTAGGTAGTAATTATATTCATCCTCATCCTCCTAGCGTTATCCCGGTTGTGCACTGCACTCGAGGGCCCAGGGTCCGCTGACCATGATCCAGGAAGTGGCAGATCAGGTAATTACAGTGGAGCGACTGCCATCTGACCTCCGTGACCCTGTTACCAGGGGAACCTGACCAGTTTTGGATTATGGTTACACATGCAGTCCCCTGAATGAACAGGTTTCCTCACGATGTTTTCCCTCACCGTAAGAGCATCGGTTAGTGAAACAACTAATGTACATAACTCAGAAAAAGTCATTGGTACATGGTGGCATGTGGGATCGAACCGGTGCCTCCCGAATGAGAGGCAACCCGCTAGCCACTGCGCCACCGACGCTCTAGGTTTTTTTTTTAATTTTACTTTATTAATATAATAGGTAGTAATTATATTAATAAAGTAAAATTTTTTGGGTACTTAACACTAAAACGTTACACAGAAATTAGTTTATTTCAAGCGGATATACTGTTACGTTCAAAGTTATTAATTATAGCTAGCTAATACGACCTCATAACTTTTATTACTATCCTAAGTTAGTAAAGGTCAATCCCTTGAGTCTGAATTGATTTTCATGTAGCTCTATCACGTGTCTGCAGTAAGAGTAAGTGACAAACCGAGTCACATTATCATGTATTTTCATAACTTTGCTCTCTCCTTTTAGGGTAATGGCAAAATGTCGTCACTATTATTTAGCGAAATTCTCGTGAATCCTTAGGGCTCGGGTATACGAGCATCATAATAATTCATAATTCTTTTATTTGCGTTAGAACATGGTATAATATAGATGTTACAATAAATACAGTGCACATGTCTTGCCAAAATTGTTAGCATGCAATCGCAGTTACCTCAACATTTTTAGATCGATAGTTTTTTTTCCGCTGCAAAATGCACATATTTGTAATTTTATAAGTCACTAGCGACCCGCTCTAGATTTGCACAGGTGCAGTTTAAATAAAAAAATTATGACCTATGTCACTCAAGCATAATGCTGTGTACTTAATGTGAATGTTTTTTTCAAATCAGTTTAGTAATTTTGAGTTTATTCGTTTTAAACATATCTACAAAAAACGGTAATTAAAATCCCGACTGCGTGTTGCGAAAAACCCTAAAACAAGAATGTTGTTATACTCGGATACGAGTACAATCGGATACACATATTAAAAATTGTAACAGTCGGAATCCAAAATACAGCATATTTTTAACTTACTAACGGAGTGTATAACTTCCCGAGATATGCCGCATGCGAAATCACGCACTCCTAAGCCCTATGGACTTTAATTATGGTGCAATCGCATGGGACGCATGAAGCTTTTACAGACTATAGTTGCGTTGCGTTGCAACATAAAGGTATTGCGTCAACTTAACAAGCAAACATAATTATTAAAAAAAGAAACCCCCGACTGCAAAATCCATACTAATAATATAAAAGCGAAAGTGTGTCTGTCTGTCTGTCTGTTAGCTCTTGACGCTTAAACCACCGAACCAATTGAGATGAAATTTAGTATGGAGACAGTTCGAGACCTGGAAAGGACATAGGCTACATTTTGTCCTGATATATAAACATTAAGGGGGTGAAATGGGGGGTGAAAGTTTATATAGAAAATCCAACTCTTGCAGGCGAAGTCGCGGGGAACTACTAGTTTAATTATATTTTTTTATCGGTCTTTTCACTGGCTTTAATTTGATACCTACATTGCTATCTGACGAATTCAACGACACCTCATATGTCAAAAAATGTCCAGCCGTTTGGGCTAGAGTTCGTGCCAAACAATTATACATACTACATTCACACATACATACTCTCGAAAAACAAAACCCTCCATCCGCAGTCGGGTAAAAAGGTTCGCGTGGCATTGTTCTGCCGTGTACCCAGCGCCTACAAAGGATGGTCACGTCCGATGGCTTAATGTATTAAGTAAATTCATAACTGCTGTTAATATTTAGTTGATTTGATAATAACTATTCTATCTTAGGGATTTAATGGACCATAAAATAACAACTGAGTACCCTTATAAAAGAAGCGTTGGATTACGTTAGTTTGGATGTTATTAAGTGATGGAAACAGATGACGACCTCGCGATTAGCAGGCATTATCGTCTAATTTGAAAGCTAAAATAAATAAATATTATAATATTTTTATAACTTAAGCAATGATTTTGCAAGTTTTTACGAAATTAAATCAAATTTCACTTACAAAAATTAATTGACTGTGTCATCCGGTGGGACTCGAACCCACGTCCCTTCGCTATCCGGGCGAGTGTTCTTACCAACTAAGCTACGGAGGAAGTTATTCAGTCAGTCGACGAATTTTTGCAAGTGCTAGCTACGCCAGTGAGCCGGCGTTCGATTTCATCAATACTTGGGGAATGTACCCGCATGTATCCAATGGAAATATTTTTACAAATATTTAACCATCAGTTAATATGAAATCAGCTTAACTTATTATATTTTTATAACTTAAGCAATTATTTTGCAAGTTTTTACGAAATTAAATAAAATTTCACTTACAAAAATTAATCAACTGTGTCATCCGGTGGGACTCGAACCCACGTCCCTTCGCTATCCGGGCGAGTGCTCTTACCAACTAAGGGTTCGAGTCCCACCGGATGACACAGTCGATTAATTTTTGTAAGTGAAATTTAAATTAGTAAAAATAAATATTAAGCAACATCACATAGGTACAGTCGACAGTACGCCAGGTTACCCTACATACGTACCCGTACAACTACGAAAACAGCTTTTATTACGTAGGAAATAGAGGCGGTCTCAAAGTCAATGTGGGGTAGTCTAACGTGCAAACGTTTATAAATTACTCTGGTCCCAAAGTGAGTTAGCTTCAGCCCTTGTCTTATGGAGTTCAGAAACAGTGGTGGTATCACAACACCCAGAATATAAAACTGGAGTTCTATATGGACCCGAACGGGGTTCGAACCCAGGATCTCAAGAGACGGAGACACCTTTAAAATCCGATATCCGCACACCGACCACCAAAGTCCACCAAGGTATTGCGATTACTATTGCAATCCTGTATTCTAACTGTCGTTTTTTTTTAACATAAATCTTCTAACTGTCGTTCTTTTATCATAAATCTTCTTAGACGTTTTGTTGATAAATAATAATAATAAATTGTTTCAACAAACACACCAATTACCTATCCCCAAACTAAGCGTGAGCTTGTGCTATGGTGTCTAGGATAACGGATAGAAATAAGTATATCCAATTACACCTAATAACTAAATAACACCCCCGTGCTTTGGAAAGCACGTTAAGCCGTTGGTCCTGCGTCTGATCTCTCCACGGTCATGTCGGACTGCCGTCTCACCGAATTATGAGAGTGGAGGAACAGAGAGTGCACCTGTGTTTTGCGCACACACTTGTGCACTATAATATGTCCTGCGCAGTTGGCTAATCTCTGTTACGATAGGCCGCCGTGGTCGAAATTCGGCTAGGAGGACATTATCATTATTATATCCAATTACTAATCAAAGCACCAAACTCTACATCAAATACCTAGTGTTGACGATTTAATAAAATTAGCGAATCAACAACCTGATTAGATAAAGATACACACATTGACACGAAACTGACACACTCACCTTCCAGTAACCCGATTACCATGATTCGTGACGTCAGAAGACCGAGCTAGCTCGGTTCGTTACTTCAAACACAGCCCAAATAAAACAGGTATAAAATAATATAAATAATAAGTCAGCCTATTAGATCCCACTGCTGGCCTCAACTCACCTCAACTATGAGGAGGAACGAGCCATACTTCACCACGCGAGCTCAGTGCGGATTGGTGGAGGGGTGTATGTAAGGCAAGTGGCAAACCTTACTGTCAGAAGTTATCAAGCCGCCCTAGGGCCTCTGACTAGGCTTAACGACTAATACCACAGATATTAGCCGGGACCAACTGCTTAACGTGCCTTCCGAAGCACGGAGATGCTTGTCATGGACGTCACTTAAATGGTCGGAATGGTCACCCATCCAATCACGACCGCGCCGTGGGTTGCTTAACTTTTGGTATAACTACCAAAGCGCTGCCGCCACTGCGCCACAAGCACCTTCAATAAAACAGGTACGCAAAAGTATTTATCAGGATAAAAACCAGAAGCAAGTGGTTTACAAAATCATGCATCTTTACATAGTGTAAAAAAGCTCCCGCCCGCTGTCTATACACTTAGACCTTTTAAACTACGCAACAGAATTTAATGAAATTTTCGAAAATAGAGAAGACTATTCAATGGTGAGGCTGATAAACAAGTGTGTCACTCACTCACTAAAGTCCATAAAATTCACTGGTTTTGTTTTACGTGCATATTGCACCTCAACTATAAGTCAGAAAATCCCTCATTGTATGCAACGGTGTGCACTTATCCACGCCGCACTCGCCGCATTTCAGTAAAATGCTGACATGACGTCTTCAAAATTCGATGCGATTCAGTCGATGCAGCGTACCATCGATGGTGCTAAATAGTACATGAGTTTGTACACCGATGGCACAAAACCAAAAACCTATGCATGTTTACTAGCAATAAGTTTATTATAAATACATGTTCAAAATTCAGATATCAATCGTCCGTGTTGGTTCTCATTTCCCTCCGCTGCGGCCAAGACACCCTTAGCCGTCACTATGATCAGTCTGGTGAGTCTGCCAGACTGGCAGCGGGTCCACGCCACCTACCTACCGTCCTAACGCTGCTACCCTGGGCGACCTGGGTGCAGCTATCCTACCACATCATCCTTATTATATCTAAGTATCTATTCTTAGGCGGGGCTAGGGCTCTAGGGACTTAGTGTCTTGGGGTAAAGGGACATCTACGCTCACTAGGGAGTTAGTTTCCTTCCTGACCTTATAGACTAAAAGTCGGGACTTCTTCCCGGCCTGTTCAGGCATTTCAGCTAAATTGTAAACAATATTACTTTTTAATTGCCTTCGGTAATGTCGTTGTATTTGTCGTCGTAAGCCGTTTCACATTTGTCTAGTAGTAGGCTTGGTCGAGTAGTAGGCTTGGTCGAGTAGTAGGCTTGGTCGAGTAGTAGGCTTGGTCGAGTAGTAGGCTTGCTGATCTATCTGTGCTGCAAGTAACGAAGCGTGGACCGAACGCGCGATCACCTATCCCTAATTACTTCGCGAAGTATTCCGACTGGAGTAATTGGCTCGTCTACGAACTTACGACACATACTCGTATGTAGCTTACATACGAGTATGTGTCGTAAGTAATCGTTTAAGGATACTTCTTGGAAAACAAATTCGTCTATATTAATTATAGCGACCCGCCCCGACCTCTCACGGGTACAATAAAAAAAAATATATAGAACATATCACTACACAATTATTATACAGTGCGTCCCGTCACCGATGTCGGAGCCTTGGAGAGGTGATAGATGAAATCACCTGCAACATTTTTCTCTATTACATGAACCTCGAAAATAGGCCAAAAAATATCATCTAACCATACAAGTCTACATACTCGTAGCTGATTTTCTAATTAGTACGGGGAAGTGAAAAAATAATTTGGGATTTCAAAGTTGTTCCTATTAAGAAAGTGGTTGCAATTTTGCTTCTTAGTCACCACATGATGGCTCCGAAACCGGTGTCTGGACACATTGTATAAAGAATTTTTGAAATCGGTCTAGTAGTTTTTGAATTTATACTTTACAAATCTAAAAATAAAACAAATCATTCCTATTGCCTTACGATCACAGAGATATTAAACTTAATAATAATACACAAAACGAATCTAAAAGTAATGGTTAAAAATAAAAAAAACAAATTATTAATAAAAATTAAGATAAATTACTTAATACAACACAAAAACAAAAATTATAAAAAGGGTCCTTGTGGTAAGGTTCCCAGGATGCTGGCAGCATTACCGCGCTGGATAGCGATGCTTATACGCTGAGCAAGGTAGCTGCCAGCTCTTAGGTCACAACTGATGTCAACTAGCTTCTTGGAAATCTCTTTGAAAAAAGAGATAGCGTTGGGACCCCACGAACCCCGTGTTTCGACTCCAAAAATAAAATATATTTACAATGTAAAAAAACATCAGCCCCAGCAGAGCTAAAAGGAATTTCTATTATATTATTAGTCTGTTAGACGGACAAAATGAGAGCAAATAAATACAATAGCAGCTCAAATACATTTTATCCACATGAAGCTGGTTGTGGTGAGAATCGTCACGTATATTTTATAGGATCAAAATTTTAATCACCTCATTATAAATATGAAACGAATTGTAGATCTATTGTTGTATGATAGTTGTGTACATATTTAATTAATTGATTATTTTAACATTAATGAATAAATCAAGGCAATTAATTGTATTTATAATGATTTTCATAAATTACAAAAAAAAAATGTGTTAGAAAACTTTAACCCAATTTATCTTCCACCTAATTTGTCAAAGCTAATAAATATGCATTTCTAAATTTACTGTTTTCATTAAAACACAATTTTAAGGATTACTTCGCGATTTATTTACGTCCCAACATATTTTTTTAAGCCCTACCACTGCTTCGAGACAAATTGTGCTAGGGCTGAGAAGAAGCAGCGCAAGAAACTCAGTCACTAATTTCAAAGGCTCTTTTATGTTAAGTTGTTCAATATACAAAATCACAATATTAAGCAGGTACTGATACATAAATAGTTTGTCTATTTCTACACTATATTATAATACAGGTCTCTATTCACTCATTTACTCCATTCACGTCAAAGACACTGCGTTCTACACCTTGAAAGACTATATTTACTAATCTATACATTCTGAGCTAAATGAAACACCATCCATGTATCGACTCCGTTTAGCTTTGTCAATCAAGGCACACTCAAACATCGTTGATTGCCTTCTGCTGTATGTCTTATACACAGCGAGGTTCATTTATGTACGTTGTAACGTGGATTGCTAATTAAAAACATGCTCTTAGGGGATTGAATCAAGATCAAAGGGATACGTAGAAGAACTAATGCAAAAGATGTCGGTCTGTGGATCAGAAAGTGCCATAGGGCATATTTTAGTACGAAGATCTTTCTTTTTACGCGACTGCGTCAGTCCTACCTACCTACCTGTCTATTTTTTGCTAAAAATTTTTGACATATAAAGTGTCGTTGACTTGAATATGTCAGTATTGTAGTAATAATATTAATGTCCTCCTAGCCGAATTTCGACTACAGCGGTCAATCTCAACAGAGATTAGCCAACTGCGCAGGTGATATTATAGTGCACAAGTGTGTGCGCAATACACAGGTGCACTCTCTGTTCCTTTACTCTCATAATTCGGTGAGATGGCAGTCCGACATGACCGTAGAGAGATCAGGCTTAATCAGATCAGGTCTGAGTTATTTCAAGACAGAAAAACCCAACACTTTCGGCCCGACCCGGGATGCAAGCCCGGAACCTCGTGTATAGTCCCAACGCCCTGAAGACCACTAGACCAACGAGGCAGGCATTGTAGTAGTGAAATAGGCTAATATAAATAAAATTTGAAAATGGCGCCCACAAATGTAAAAAGAGAAGGGGGTTTGTTTTTTTTCCACACCTTAATAATTATTATTACTCGTTTTAAATACACTTTTTAATCTCGTCGACATTATCGCAGCTAATACTGAAATATACGCACACATACACGACAATGAACCTATTTTTCTCGCACTTTATCTCCATAAACGTGTACCGTATGAATACAAAAAACGTTCAGAGCAACATTTCTTTTAAGATATCCCTAATGCCTTAGTATATTTGTGTGCGGACTATAAATACAAGTTTACGATCGCCCACACCGTGGTAAATATTTATGAATGTGTGTGTTCATCGTGTCGGCAATGGTTGAATTAGTTTCAGGCACTTCCTAAACCTATAGCTCATGTATCCCTTTCTCTCTTTACGCCATGGAAAGAGCCAAACTACAATATATTGGACGTAAAAGTATTTTTTACAACAGTAACGCAACACAATAGTTATCAAAATCAAAAGTTTAATGACCTCTTAAAGTGCTAATAATTGGGTCCGTCACCCTATATCAACAAATTCTCATACATTTTCACATTAAAGATATACATATAATAATAATCTTTATTTCCTCAACACGAACATAGTAGAGTATGTACATATATAAGCTATTTTGTAGTTTTTTATTATTATTTGCCTTTTATGTACGTCTTTTCTTTGTAATACATTGATTTAATAAAGACTAGGTGTCGCGCGGGCGATGCAAGCGGTGTGTGAGGTCGGAGGGCGGGGTGCGCGGGCGCCGGTGGCCCTCGGGTTTTGGAAAACTATGTCGTTAGTCATCTGAGTGATCGATCGCGCGCGCTCGTACTTGCGTCTCCTTAACGGCACTCGTTTTGCTACATATTTCGTCTTTTTTTTATTCCAACACCTATATATATAAAATTTAAATGTGGCAATAGTTTGTCATGCCAGTGCTAGGTCAAATACCTGTGTTTCAAGTCATCAGCCTCCTACCGTTTCGGACCGAAGATTATACAATACAGAGAGTGACAACGTTAACAAAGATTCATAACAACAAAATAATTTCGAACATTCATACAAGACAAGTTCTATACAATATATATCATTGGCCAGATAAAGTGAGGGCCTCGCTAGGCACCTTTACATAATAAAATAGTCCTCGACTATGCCTAAGTATTTGTACAACATACCTGCCGTCTTCGCAAAAGGTAAACGTTTATCCTTCACCATACCTTGAACAAGCTCTTATGTGCCTTCATAGTAACGTGCGATAAATAATTCAGTTCTTAGCTAGTTTGTGCTCATAGTGGAGCCTTACCGGAAATTATCAAGAGCTATTACATAGTCATCCTGCTGGGTAGACATGGGAAAGATGAGAACAGTATACCCGTTTACAATATTTTTCGTATTAATTTCTTTAGTCTCTGGCAACCAACCAAAGTAATTGTTAGACATTATGTTTATTTTTTATATATAACTTAAGCAATTATTTTGAAAATTTTACGAAATTGAATTAAATTTCAAGTTCCATCGGATGACACAGTCGATTAATATTTGTAAGCAAAATTTACTTAAATTTCGTAAATGTTAGATAAACTTATAAGAAACATCATATCTCAAACATTTACTACAATTTTCTTTCGAAATTGTCTAAAAACTTTAATTACACTAAAAAAACGAAATACTTGAATAAATACAAAAAAGATAAATACTTAGAGATTTGGACCCCAGACACTCATAACTATGAGGTCTACGTCTAATCCATTCGGCCACAAGTCTCATGCTTACCAGTGCGGTAATTAGCGACCATATTCTGCGTTGAACAATCCGAAAGAAAAACGCATATAAACACGCGTTTTCCAAAACTTAAGACAAATCTTCGCTGTTTCACCCTCGACAACCCTAAATACTAAATTTCAACGAAATCGTTAGAGCCATTTCCGAGATTACAAATATAAATATACAAGAATTGCGCATTAAATTGAAGACCGTCTTGGTTTAGTGGTTCGCGCCCCGGACTTCTAAACCAGGCGGTTGCCGGTTCGAATCCCGCAAGGGGCATATGTTTGTGTGATGAGCACGAGCATTCGTACCTAAGTCATGGATGTTTATAAATGTATATAAGTATGTCTATCCGTTATCCTAGTCGCCATAGCACAAGCTCACGCTTAGTTTGGGGCTAGCTAATTGGTGTGTTTGTTGAAACAATTTATTTATTTAATAAAGGTATGCTGTCGTGTATATGCTGGTAAGTAGGTAGGTAAGATGGTAAACGACAATGCGGCTGATGATGGGTCATGTCTGACTAGAAACAGCCTAGATACACAACATAGTGTTTAGGAATCACTTCAGCCTGCCACAAATTCTACTGTCTAATTCCTGTTAAAGAAACTAATCAAGGTGCAGTGTACAGTCTACAGCGTACTTCACTATCGCCAACGAAATGTCGAAAATGTGTAAAAAATTCTTAAAAGCGAGTGTTAGTAGTACATTTTTTTGAATTGTTTGTTCTGGCGTTTCTTTTCACCACTTGCTTATTTGACTATGGCCAACAACACAACATATTTCTAAACCATATCTAGACGTTGACATTTTGTCCTAGATTGTCTTACTATGTAGCGAGAAGCTTCATAATTTCTATTATCTCGCAAATACTCGACCGCGTAGCACCGTAGCATCGTAGCAACGTAGCACCGTAGCATCATAGCGCCGTAGTAGTGTTCGTAGCAAATGAATTAATGAAGTAAGCGCAAATATGCAGTCACATGTGGGATTCCTAATATACGGCCGGTATGTAATCTGACGAAATAAACGGGCTATGGTCAGCAAAAAAAAACTATGTTTGAAAAAAATGTAACAAGTTACTTCATTTAAAATAAAACTTGCGGAAAATCATTCAGTATTTTATCGTCAAAAAGGTAAATTTATTTCTTGTTTAGGTTAGATTTTGGAAAGTACACACGATCGTACCTCAGACTACCCTACTTTGAACTTCAGGCCGCCTCTATTTCCTACGTCATAAATGCTGTTTTCGTAGTTCTTAAATTAATATACTTACTGTAGCCTCGCTATACGTTTTTGTACGTACGCAAAAATTTAGATGTTTTCACAAAAAAGTGACATTCATTCTTAAAATGGCCTAGTGCGAGACGGACTCGAGCACGAAGGGTTCCGTACCATTAACTTACAACATTAGACAGTATAGGCAAAAATAACTTTTTAAGTTTGTACTGTTCTTTTGGAAAAAAGTATATACATATTTTTTTTTATTTATAATTTCAAAAGTATTCATCACAGGATGGTAAAGCTGATAAAAAAGTGTAGTATGGAAACCCTACCTTATTTTCATAGTCCTTTTCAACGATACCCCACACAAGGGGTTGCACTCAAAAAAATAATTCAACCCCTCTTTACATGTATGGGGAGGTAGATACGTCACTTAAAAAGGGGTAATTTGATTTTTTTGTATTTTTAAAAATGAGATCTATATGTGAAATATCCTTGAACCAAGTTACATGCAAATCGGTCTATAAAC
Organism: Pyrausta nigrata; assembly: GCA_949316185.1. NCBI lineage: Eukaryota > Metazoa > Arthropoda > Insecta > Lepidoptera > Crambidae > Pyrausta > Pyrausta nigrata. The sequence continues at coordinate 2,544,963 of OX438957.1, read as the reverse complement.
GTAGAAGATATTCTGCTGTGACAGACTAGGACGGACGGACTGAACGATCTTATAAGGGTTCCTTGTCGGACTACGGAACCCTAAAAACAAACTAGTCGTTCCAGACTTTAGATTGGCCAAAACAATTGATTCAATTTTGGAAAATTGTATTAATATTTTAACAATATACCACACAATGTTATCAAACTACCTATTAATAGGTTTAAATCGCATGTCAAAACTACCCTAATGTCTAAAGGGTATTATAAAATTTAAGACTATCTTGATGAAAAGAATGTATGGACAGTCCAGCCTGCACCAATCTGATATACCTACCTACCTTTTTATTGTAACTTTTATATATAATATTTATGGCAGCTAGTGGTGACTGAGTTTGTTCCGGTGCTTCTTCTCAGCACTTGCCTGATTGTCTGTGTCTAGTCTCGAAGCACCAGAGGACCTAAAAAATAAGAAGACATGTTCGGGCCCCCTAAGGGCCAATATTACTGATTTTTAAATTTTGACGTTCATAAGTGACACTTTCTTTCCTAAATTGAATAAATTATTTTTTAATTTGACTTTGACTTCACATGGGAAACTTAACGTGCTGCCGACTGTACTTAAATGTATAATTTCTTAGTTTTATACGAGAAGGTCAGTTGTAGGCACTGAATTTTAAATACAGCATAATTCATTCGGAGAAAACTTTGGAAAACAATTCGTCAAGAAAATTAAGGACTCGAAAAAACTTTCTGCAAATATTTTGACAACAACAACCAAGAAGGATTTTTCTTAAGTACTCTTTTATAATGTTTGAAGTAACAGCTACACAATAAAAAATACAAAAAAATAGTTTCACTCACAAAATAACGACAAAAATACATTTTGCTTTATTCTCTTTATCTGCAGACTGTACGTGATCCCCTAAGTTACCAAATGAGTTCTGAGATGAAGCATGTCCGTCTGTCCGTTGTAGTGGCCTATTCATCGTGCCATCGCTGGGACAGACTTTCGGCATTAGGATATACTTGTCTCTATTATTATCTCAATCAAAAAGTATTCTAAGCTCGACCATATATTTGTTTAAACCAGTACCAATAATACTTGATCTTACAGAAATATTTCTATGATATAGTTTTAATATTTTTTAAGACTTACAGTGTTATTTTATTTTTTTAAGTTTAAATAAGAATCCAGAAAATCGCACACGGGCAGGATTTGAACCCACGACCCTAACAAGACCAACACCCTTTCCGACTGAGCTACCGTGCAATACAGATTGGGTAGATGTCACTGACGTGACGCAATGACTTATCAAAAAAGCAGGAAAGAGACAGGTCAACTATCGACCGTCTTGGTGTAGTCGTTCGCCCACCGGACTTCTAAACCAGGCGGTTGTGGGTTCGAATCCCGCAAGGGGCAAATGGTTGTGTGATGGGCACGAGCATTTGTACCTAAGTCATGGATGTTTATATGTATTTAAGTATTTCTATCCGTTATCCTAGTCACCATAGCACAAGCTCACGCTTAGTTTGGGGCTAGGTAATTGGTGTGTTTGTTGAAACTATCCCAAATGAAATTTCTATAGATTACGCTACTTACCCATATGCGATAGAGGTTTGAAAATATAACGGGTGCGGTCCAATAAACTTTAGTAGGTACTCTATTTTTAATGGATTTTTTTAAACGATACGAACTAAGCGCTTCTTATCAACATTTATAATGCGCACAGCTAAGTTGTGGAACTCACTACCCGCTTCAGTGTTTCCAACGGATTACAACCACAAGACTTTGAAACTCAGAGTGAATAGGCTTCTTTTGGGTGAGCTCGCTGCATCATCGACTCTGTCTGCGCCACGCCTGGCTTAGTCTAGAGCCAAGAGCAAACCCATTTCGAATAAAAAACAAAAAAAAATGGGTTCTTTCTTGACTCTAGACTAAGCCAGACGTGGTGTAAACAGAGTCGACGGTAGAGCGAGCTTACCCAGAGCTCTGGTATAATATAATGTGTTTTGGTTTTCATAGATGAATTTCATTTAGTAAACTGCGTTACCCCGTTTAGTATAACACCGTTTTACAAACAGACAGAAACAAGACACTACACCTAATTGTGTTTAGTCCAGATACCGAATACCGAGTTCTTGACGTCACTTACACCCCTACCCCCTACTGTGATCCTGGAATTAAACTAGACACGCTTCAGTTTGATGCACAAGACTACAAATGAAATGAAATTTGCACTGAAATTGCATTAAAGAAGAAAGAAAATACATAGGAACTCGAAATAAAAATCTAAACTGTTGAGTATTATGTAGAACATTGGCTTGATTAAGGTTTAAAAAATAATAAACTATTTCATAAAAAACACCAATTACCTAGCCCCAAACTAAGCGTGAGCTTTTGCTACAGTAAACGTTTACAAAAACATTCATTTTCTCTTTAAAAACCATACAGTCACAGGAGAAATTTCATTTTGATATCGATATTATTTAAGTAAGATATTATATAAGTATTACTTAGACACAGCTTCGGAGTCAGGAAGTTGGTGGTGTTAACACCCCCGTGCCTCGCAAAGCACGTTAAGCCGTTGGTCCTGCCTGATCTCTCTACGGTCATGTCGGACTGCCGTCTCACCGAATTATGAGAGTGAAGGAACAGAGAGTGCACCTGTGTATTGCGCACACACTTGTGCACTATAATACGTGCCGCGCAGTTGGTTGATCTCTGTTGAGATTGGCCGCCGTAGTCGAAATTCGGCCAGGAGGACATCAAGTTATTTAAGTAAGTAGCATGTATGTCTATTCATTATTATGTCTTACCTACACGGTCTGCATACTCTCACTTGATACTTTCGTTGATAACTTCTCTCTTTCTTCTTTTGCACCGCCTGTATCTTCTCTGTGTTTGACTTATGGTTGACTGGTAGAGAATGCTTTTGGCACTAAGTCCTCCATTTGTACATCGTTTATCATTTGTGCAGAAAAGTATAAATAAATAAATTTTGGGGAAGTACAAATCTATCCAGAAGGTAAATAGAAAATAGTCCTCTAGGCACGGTATACTTACAAAATGGAGCATAATTATTTTCATACCAAAGCACATCTCATTATCTATAACTTTGACAGTTACATAAGGTGATGTTTTCACATGGTTGGTATTCCGTACGATACAAGTCTGTTGTGTGTGTGTGCCTGTTGTGTAAGTTAGAATATTGGTAATACTATGTAACATGCAAATGAACTAGTGAAGCAGCGTGTAAATAGCCGACAACACGTGGGGAGCGCAATTATGAAAGATTATGTTTGTAGATTAATTATATTTATTCCTATGAAACCCACCCTGTGAATTGAAGAAAGAGAAATGGTTTCCACGTAAGCTCCGAAAACTATTGGCCCACTGACCTGCAGACCAGCTCAGGGAACGCCTCACAGACTCCTCTCGCTGCAGCTCACATCGTGAAGCACTTTCACGAAACAGATAGTCAAATCACTGTTGGGTATTTATAACGAGTTTCTTGCAACTTTCAGCTGTCCATCACGAAGAAAAAACGAACTCCTAACCAAAATTACGTTAGAAGACGCGCCTGTGAGGCCGCAAAAGTAAGGAATGCAATGCACACAATGGCCGGCGCTCGGTGTGGAGTGCGTACAGTAGCCGAAACTATGGCACTGGTGTCGCCAGGTTCAGCGACTCCAAGAGCGCGATCCTTATGGCGGGTGAACCAAATAGCTTCAGGTACTAACGTATAGTAACCATTTGAAAATAACAAATTATTATTAAAGAAATTACCTATTACTTTAGGTTTAGTAAAAATAAATATTTTATAAATTAATTTGGGTCACTTAAGGTGCCCAACCATTAATAATTACGTCTTAATGACCACTTTTTTTTTTTTTTTTTTTTTGGCGTGGTGGAAACGCATTTACGCGCGATACCCCCCCCTGGGGAAGGGAAGGGCCTGTGTGGGACTCCCGCCCTCAAAAGGGCGTCCTACCCACTAAAACCACCACGGTGTTCCCTCAGCTCGCCTCTGTGCCAGGGCCACGGGATCGCTCCGCGCATTCACTACGCGACCCTGGCGGCGATGGCTCCTTGTCGAGCCCCTCCTCGCTCTTTGTGAGTAGTGTGCAGGAACACTTACACACTACTCAGGCCACTAAGTGGCGGATGGCGGACCCCCTAAGTCCGCCATCCGCAGGCCTCATGGTGGACGTCTAGCGCCTGGATCGGCCCTCGGCCGGCGTCTCACCCGTCTGCGGCGGATCGGGTTGGAGGTGGAAATCTCCCGTTCTCGCTCCGCCGCCTCCTTCTGCAGCATGACCTCTTCGCAGAAGTCCTGCACAGCGTTCCACGACCTGTCGCTCTCGACCATAGCTCGCACCACGGTCGGGAGCGAGAGGTCGCCACCTATAACGCCCGTTAAGGCCGCACGCTGAGATTCCCAGGCAGGGCACTCCACCAGCGTGTGGTCCGCCGTATCCTCGGGGCAGCCCGAGCAGTGGTGGCATACGGCAGTCGGCTCCCTCCCCGCGACTCGGTGCAGATACCTCCCGAAACAGCCATGTCCCGAGAGAACCTGCACCAGGCGGAATGTTAGGGAGCCGTGACGCCTGTCCAGCCATCCCTCCAAAATAGGGCGAACTGCCCCGATGGTGCGGAGGCCCGCACTTGGGTTCGCGAGCATCTCCACCCACTCTTCAACAACGGCCCGGCGGAGTCCGGACCGCTGTCGTTCGGTCTCCTGCAGTGTTGGCCGCTGTCCCAACCTTGCCGTCTCCCTCTCGCGCCAGAAATATAGGGACGCGAGAGCCTCGGCCTCCAGTTCCCAGGGTGGAAAGCCAGCCAACACGCACGCCGCTCCATATGAGATCGTGCGGTACCCCCGTATGGCCCTGACCGCCAGCGTTCGCTGCGCGCCATGCAGCAGCCTGACGCTCTGGCTGGTCAGGGCGTCGGCCCATACCGGGGCCCCGTAAAGGGCCATAGACCGCACGACTCCCATATAGAGCCTCCGACAGGCACTCCCCGGGCCGCCCACGTTAGGCATGAGGGCCCCTAGCGCACCCGCTGTCCCCACCAGCTTCGGGACCAGACGTTTAAAGTGGGCCGTGAACTGCCACCTGCCGTCGAGGGTGAGCCCAAGGTACTTGAGCGTACTCCCGACGGCAATGCGCACCCCACCCACAACGATCCCGCTACCCGCCGGTGGCGCCCGCCGAGGCCCATGGAAAGCGATGGCCTCGGTCTTTTCCAAGGCCACCTCCAGACCCAGTCGCCTGATGCGGCCCACCACCTGCGCTAAACCAGCCGTCGCCCGGAGATTGGCCTCTCTGTAGTCCCTACCGCGGGCCGCCATCAGGGTGTCGTCGGCGTAGCAGATCACCTCGACACCTCTGATGAAGGCCCCCCGCAACACCCAGTCGTACCCGATGTTCCACAGGAGCGGCCCTAGGACCGACCCCTGCGGAACACCGCAGGACATGGCATGGGAATGCCACTGTTCGCGCCCCGGGTAGCAGACGCGACGGCCCTCCAGGTAGGCCCCGATCATCTGGCGGAGGTATGGGGGCACACCGTGGTACCGGAGCGCCTCCATGATGCACGTCCAGGGCAGGGTGTTGAATGCGTTGGCAATGTCAAGAGACACCGCCACAACTACCCCGCCCTCGGAGACCGCATCCTCCGCCAAACTCTTTAGCCTTAGGATGGCGTCGACGGTAGACCTCCCCGCTCGGAAGCCAAACTGGGACTCGGTCAGGTCAGGCCCCTCTCGCCCGAGATGGTTGATGAGGCGCGCGGTAAGAATACGCTCGAAGAGCTTGCCCACCTCATCGAGCAAGACTATCGGCCGGTATGCCGACGGCGATCCAGCGCTGCGACCAGGTTTACGCAGCAGCACCAGCCGGCCCTCTTTCCATGGAGCAGGGTACTGCCCCTTCTCCAGGCACGCCGTGAACAAGCGCCGTAACCTGGGCCCGAGGACGTCCTGGGTGAGAACCCAAGCACGTCCTGGAACTCCGTCAGGCCCAGGGGCGCACTTTTTGTTCCGTAACCGAAGCATGGCCGCTCCCAGTTCACCCTGTGTGACTTCTGCTGCAGGGACAGAACCTGCAGCAGCCGGGCTGTCTGCCGCGCGTCGACCCATGGGCGGTGGGAAAAAAATTTCCCGGTGGGGGAATAACCGCGCCACCGTATCCTGGAGCAGCTGGGGCTCCAGACTCTCCGTTACCGGGGGCTCCCAGGGGCGCAATTTCTTGCGCACCGCTAAGTAGGGACGCCCCCACGGATCGCGGGCCAAAGATGCCAGCTGCTCCTCCCTCGCCCGGTCTTTGGCTTGGGCGATGGCGGTCTGTAGGGCCTTTTTCGCCCGGCGGTACTCCTCGTACAGTGGCGCATCGTCCTCCACCTGTCTGCACCGCCGTCTGCGGTGTCTGGTGTACTGGCGTCGCCTGGTCACGCACTCCTCCCGTAGTTGGGAGAGCTCTTGCGACCACCAGTACACCTGGTTCGCCGGCTTCCGTGGGCCAACCCGGGGCATCGCCGCGTCGCAGATGGACGTCATGGCGACTCGGAGCTGCTCCGCCTCGCCATCCACGTCCACTGGTGCGCCGCTTTCGGGCACAGAAGCCCATCCCTCGGCCAGGGCCGCTGCCAGTAGGAAGTCCCTGTCCAGCTGCTTTAAGGACCATCTGGGGCCTCGGGGCAAAACCCGGGGCCTCGTTGCGGAAGGGGGAGACACATCGAACCGAATGTATCGGTGATCCGACATTGTCTCCACCCCCTCCTCTACCCTCCAACCGCGAATTCGGTGCGACAACGCCGGGCCAGCGAACGATACGTCGATTATCGACTCGCCCTGCTGGCGCACGCAGGTCGGCACCGATCCGCGGTTCAGGAGCACTAGCCCCATCCGCAAAGCCCACTCCTGGAGCTCTTCGCCACGGACGTCCGTCGACGGGCACCCCCAAGCCACGCTGTGGGCGTTGAAGTCCCCCAACACCAGGACTGGGTGGGGGTGGCCCTGTCTCACCAGGGCCCCGACGTCGTCGAGGAACTCCTCGAACTCGGCGCGGGACCTGCTGGGAGGGCAATATGCCCCGACTACGGCAGTGTCACCCACCAACGCTAACACACAACCCGGTCGGCTGGCTAATGAGACCAGGGACCGGGAGTGCGCACCGCCGCAGATGACAACGGCCACCGTGCCTCCGGCGTCTCCCACCCAGTTATCCCTGGGAGGGACATTGTAGGGCTCGGCGACCACTGCAACGTCAATAGACCACTGCGCCACGGATTGGACCAGGAGGTCCTGGGCCGCGACGCAGTGGTTCAGGTTGCCCTGAAGGAACCGAAGCGCCATTTAGCCCGCGTCCTGGGATAGTGGTACCGTCTCCGCCTCCATTAGCTCACCGGCACTACCCGGCAGCTGAGTTGGCTGGCTGGGGGCATCACTAGCCCCCGCCTTCCCCTTTGGGCGACGTCGCCGCCTGACAGTAATCGCGGTGCAGGCTTTGCCACCCGCGACGTGGTCCGCCTTCTTCTTGGCCTCCGCACATAACACGCAGTGCGGAGGGGCGCTACAGGTTGCGGCCTTGTGGCCGGGGCGACCGCAGCGGTAGCAGAGGTCGCTGCGGTCCACCTCGGAGATGCACTGGGCACGCATGTGCCCGGCTTCCAGGCACCTGTAGCATCTCGTGGGCCTGGGCTCCAGGAGTTGGACCTGGGCGGACACCCACCCGACTAGCAGGCGTCCCCCCTGCATCACTGCCTGGGCAGCCGCTACCGGGCAGCTGACCCAGATTGTGCCCAGGCCTGACGATGGCAGTATCTTTACTTCGCTCGCCCTGATTTGGTCGGGCGAGCACTTGCCTTTCGCCGCTACGGCTGCGACCACCTCCTCCTTGGCGACCGACTCGTCTAGGCCCGAGATGCGCAGTTCAGCGCATTTCGAGGGCCTGGTCACCTTTGCCACGTCCTCAGGGAGCACCTCTCTGATCTTAGCGGCGAGGGCGTCAGCCTTCTCGCCGCTGGTTGCTCCCGGGACCTCCAGCATGCAAGCCCCAGCTGCCGTCTTCCTTATCCGTACGGCGGGGATGCCGAAGGCACTTAACCCGCCGATCTTTTCTTTCATATGCGCCACCACTGACGCATATGAAGCTCCCTTCTCTGCAGCGCCCGGCTGCATTGTGAGTACCACCGCAGTTGAGCGAGGGGCCCGCAGTTTCGGGGGCTGGGTTTTCTGCGGTTGCGGCTTGGCCGCCGCAGGTATGGCCGATGCCGCAGGTATGGCCGACGCCGCAGCCATTCCCCTCCTCTTTCCGCGCCTCACAACCGTTGACCACCCACCCTCCTTCGTGGTCTGAGGTGCCGGCGGGGGCGGGCGTGGTGGTGGCGGCAGAGGTGTAGGCGCCGCCTTCCCCTTCTTCTTCTTCTTCTTCTTTTTCCTCTTGGCAGCCTCTGGGGCCGCCGCAGGACTAACCGCCGGAGCAACGCTAGCCTGGGAGGACGAAGGCCCGGCGGATGGGGCCTTGTTAGCCGCCTCAGTCCTCCGCTGTGTTTCGGCCGCTAGGGGCGGGCGGAGGATTTCCACAGGAAGGCGCCGAGAAATCGCCTCCATACGGGCATTGACCATGCTCCCGCACTGGAGCATGCATAGCCGGACAATGCGCTCGACTTCGTCGTCGGTATGAGTGCTTGTCGGTCTCGGTGTGGAGGCCGGGGCCGTTACCAATGCAGCATCAGTGGACGTGGACATGCGTCGCTGCTGCTGCTCGCTCAGCGCAGCGACTTGTCGCCGGAGGTCCTCCATCTCATTTCGAAGACGGATGTTTTCCTCCTGCAGCTTCGTGACCTCGTCTGAGGCCGTCCTGTTGAGGAGGATGCCAACCGCCTCCCTGATATCTGCGGCAGCCTCCTTTAATCCACGGATAAACGTGCCCTTCAAGCTGCCGGACTTGGTGGCAACCTTCAGGACTAAGTCCACACCGTCTAAGGCAAGCTGACTCAGGGCCACCGCCGATGGTTCCCCCCCTTCCGCCGCTAGAGCAGCGCGACGTTCACGTGCGCGTCGGGCCATTTCCGATACTTCGTCGGACGCAAATGCTTTACGCTGCTCCCTCCTGTTGGCGTTGAGCACCGCCTTTGAGCTCCCCAGCGTGGCACAGCTTTTACCGCCATCGCCAGGGTCCTCTGTAGTGACCCCCATGTCGCTCTCTGCTTCACTAGCCGCTGGAGTATTGGAGCGCACGAATCGCCCGTGCTTATCCCTCCGCGGCTGCAAAGATCTCTTCCCTCTCGATGCCTGCCGACCCCTCCTAGAAGTCGGCAACTTGGGGGCTGGCAGGCCTTCCTCATCCGAGGATGGATCCACCGACCCACCTCCCACCAAAGCAGGGTCGCGTGGACGCTTCCTAACGGAAGATGGTTCACACGGCCCTCCGTCGATTCTCCTCCTTCCTTCTGCACTCTGCTCGCGCAGAGGAACACCCCCCATTTCCCCAGAATTTGTTTTTGAAATTGAACTGTCCATTAAGTTCCCACGAGTATGGGGGAAATAACAGGTCCGCCCGGGCAGTGCCCCCTGTACCCGGGTAAGCGTATATACTCTAGGGAGTCCGCCGGTTCCCTAGAGGCGTGCCGTTCACGACTGACCACCCGTCAGCCACGCATCCCCTCGCCACTTTTTAATGACCACTAAGCCATCCCAGTCTAAGTAACTTAAATCTATTTGAAATGTCAACTACCCAACTTAGAAATCTGGCATCCAGGTATGTTGCATTATTTCTTAGAATCTAGATATTTCGCATAACTTTAGTTGAAATATGAAAGGTCCCGTATTCAGTTAGGAAAGTCTTAACTATAGCAATACCAATACTATGCTCCTGATATCGAATTTCGGTTACTTAGTTAGTTAAGGCCGCATTGTCCCGTTGCTTTGTTGCAGCGCAGATTTCGCACTTGAAAATGGGTTTTTGTCAATTTCATTAAGTAATCAAAATGATATTCTTATAGTATTCGTCATTGTGTACTGACAAAGAGAATAAAAGAGAAGGCGCCGAAATTATATCACTAGCAAATATTGTCATTATATATATAAAAAACCATCAGTATGTATTAAATATATATTGTGTAGAAGCAGGCCTGTGTCCCCGTAGTAGGCCCCGCGTAGGTAACAAAATCGTATCTACGCGCGGCGACCCATTGGAAGGGGCTAAACAAGTTGGGTGTTGCGAGCGAGCAACGAGACGCCCGCGCGTTTTATTCACCGGCGGCGCACGGCACTATGTGTGAATTACGTTGCTGGCTGGACAAGCATGAATAAAGTGCTAGAAAGGTGCGCTAGATGGCGTAAGTAGCTTCTAGTAGCAGCCAACCCTATCGCGTCGCATGATAGTACTTCACTGAATAGGTTTAGTGTATTATGAGTCATATTCCAGAGTTATAAGAATGAAATTATCTTGCAATGGGTTTCTGTAGGTGTCTAAACAAGAATGTGCTTGACTCAGAGGCGAACTAAATTACACCACATCGTTGACGACATTGAGTAGATATTTCATTAAATTTCATTGCAAAGACATACTTCTGTACGGAGTACTAGTACTTATTCTGTGGTACTGACAAACAGAATAAAAGAGAAGGCGCCGAAATTATATCACTAGCAAATATATAAAACAATACTAAGCATGCAAAAAGGGCAAAGTTAGACCAAACTTGAGGAGAATTTCTATCGAACCAAATTCCTCTCCGAGATCCATAATTATCTTAACGAGGTCCTGAAGTTTCTGGTAATGTAGCTTTGAAACACTCACGATTGAATTCTTATTATAAAAACAAACTTATCAACGCGCTCCTTCTTGACTAAACTTCGCATACATTTGCATAGGCGTCGAGCAAGACAGAAAACCAAGTAACGAAATACCGGGCCAACTCGGGATTCGATCCCAGGACATGGTTGGTAGAAGCCGACCGTCGTTTTGACGACCATCTTGGTGTAGTGGTTCGCCCTTTGGACTACAAAACCAGAGGTTGCGGGTTTAAATCCTGTAAGGGGCAAATGTTTGCGCACGAGCATTTATACCTAAGTCATGGTAGTTTATAAACGTATATAAGTGAGTCTAACTGTTAGCCTACGGTCGTCATTCGGATTTGACATTAAACCATAAAGCTTCATTCGGAAATCGTATCATACGATTATTGAGTTTTGTCGGAAAACGCCAAGTAGTTTACTTAGCATGGTCGATACAACGATGGCACCACTTGTTTCCGTCGTTTTAACATTTCGTTTGACGGGAAAGTGAAAACCCTGAGCAGTCTATCACTGAGCGCCGACACGAACGGTTGTGCCTTGGCTTGGCTATTGCGTTGTATTGAACTTGCTGCGTTTCTCGATTGTAATCCAAAGCCATCCATGTGATCTTCTGTTATTTTGTGCTAAATTGTTTGTGATACTAAATAGACGTCTGTATTAACTAACCGGACTATTATTTCGAGTAAACCACCATGTACGAGCAACCTGACAACGATTCCTCACAAGCCACCGACGACATATATATTAAAGCCAGCGTGCCTACCACATGACAAACGATCTTTACAGTATAAGGGGGTAATGTCGTCACATTCAATAAACTACTCAGAATCTTGAGTGAGAATTCAGCGTCAAACTTGGTGGCAAGTTACCCGTGACGTCACTCTAAGGCGAGCTATCTCGAAATCACATTAGTTGCAAGCTGGTGTTTGCATGCACAGAGGGGTTAAGTCACTTTCTATCTTGTTTTGTAGTTCATCTTATTCTTGCCTTAAATAAACAAGATCTCTTTGGCTCTCGTTTTTAAAAGAATCAAATTGTGCACTTGACAAATAAATAAATCTTAAAATTGTTGTGTGTGGTGATTTTCTTGATTATTAGTCTGTTTAGTGAGTCTTAATTTTCCGTGAAAGGTTTCGGTTCATATTTTATTTTTTGAGTGTCGATTTATTTTTTGTTATATCATATTATAGGTTTTGAGGTACGGAACTCTCAAAATGTAACCAAAATACACTATTATAAAATCCAACAATCTTGAATAATATTAGGGAAAAGTTATATAATAAATAGCCAAGATTTATGACATTTTATAGTTATGAACACTTTATATTTGTCTTATTTTTTATGTTGATATTATTGTCATCTTTTCGGTGGACACAAGAAAATGTAAATTTGAACTAATATTAAAAAAGTTTATAGTTTAAGACACCTTCTTTTGATATCTAACTACAAAATATTAATTTTGAAAGACGTCTATTATTATTTCATTTTATTTTCCAAAAGTGGTAAATTGTTTAATTATCATCCTTATCCCAAAACACGAATGATGGTATTACGTTACTAGCACAATATTAATGTCAAATTAAAAACAAAATAAAAAGAACCGGGGAAGTGCACGTCGCGCGGACTTGTAGTGTAGGTTCTGTACAAAATGGTCCTATACGATACGCAACCCTAAAAATGTATAGTTCTGTCTGACAGTATCATATGACTTGCACTACGTTTATTCTGTGGCAACAAGACTTTTATATTTTTGTTTCAACTTGTCGCGTTCGCTTGCCCTGTCTTGCAGGTATGGGGGACAGAGATAGCTAGATTCAAAAATACATATTGTCTTACCCCCCAAATTAATTTAAAAGAAAAAAATACCAAAAGCGATTAAAAAAAATGTTGTTACAATTTTAATGGAATACAGTACATGCCGAATTTCAGTTTCACGTCCAGTAGTATCGGCTGTGTGTTGAAAGGTCAAAGAGTTTATATATATTGTATCGAATGCCTCGTTGGTCTAGTGGTCAGCACGCTGGGTACTATCCACGAGGTCCCGGGTTCGAATCCCGGATCGGGCCGAGAGTGTTTGGGTTTATCTGTCTTGAAATTACTCAGACACAGCTCCGGAGTCAGGAAGATAGTGGTGTTAACACCCCCGTGCCTCGGAAAGCACGTTAAGCCGTTGGTCCTGCGCTTGATCTCCCTACGGTCATGTCGGACTGCCGTCTCACCGAATTATGGGAGTGAAGGAACAGAGAGTGCACCTGTGTATTGCGCACACACTTGTGCACTATAATATGTCCTGCGCAGTTGGCTAATCTCTGTTGAGATAGGCCGCCGTAGTCGAAATCGGCTAGGAGGACATCATCATCATATATTGTATAAGTAATTAATAAAAATCCGCTAGTATCTATACCTTGAACTCTCTACCCATTAGCTACGACTCGCTGAGACGTGATGTCTCTACTCTACCGGTTCCTTCGATGAAATTTCAATTGTTTGTTATAATACCACACTATTCTCTCCTCTATTCCCATGACAGCAGAGATCATTGTTCCGTACAAATAAACACGTGTAGTTCCAACTGTTTTTCGGGTGATTTCTTGAGAAAGACGCCAATGTTTTGTCTTGTTTCTTGTATTGCTATTAAGAAAAAAAAAACTGTTGACTTGTTATTTGAGATAAGACGTTTTTTATTAAAATTATGGAGTACTAGCGTCTGTGCTTTGTTGGGGACTAAAATAGAGTTTATTAATATTTAACTCAGCGTATTTTGTTAAATTAACAAAATACGCTTCGGTGCGTCGGTGGCGCAGTGGCTAGCGGGTTGCCTCTCATGCGGGAGGCGCCGGTTCGATCCCACGTGCCGCCATGTACCAATGACTTTTTCTGAGTTATGTACAGTAGTTGTTTCACTAACCGTGTTACGATGAGCGAAAACATCGTGGGGAAACCTGCACATTCAGGCAACTGCATGTGTAACCATGATCCAAACTGGTCAGGTTCCCCTGGTAACAGGGTCACGGAGGTCAGATGGCAGTCGCTCCACTTTAATTACCTGATCTGCCACAACCTGGATCATGGTCCACTGACCCTGGGCCCTCGCGTGCGAGAGCACAACCGGGATAACGCTAGGAGGATGATTTATTTTGTTAAATTAACAACATGCTACCAATCTAATGTATAATGTAAGTAGATAATATTAAGAAGATTAGACTTTATTATAATGTTACTCCCAGCGGTACACTCGATAGCAATTTGTTATGACTATTTGCAGCCATTTTGGGTAAACGTTGGGAAAATTTATTATCACTATCTCGAAATATATGAATTAAAATAGTTTTGTTTAGGAATTAAATACCAAAACAAAAGTATATTTTTAAAATGGTATATTGTCTGGTTTTTTAGGCTGGTGTACGTTAAAACTGGATCAATATATCGCGTTTTAAAGCTGTGGGTAGGTAAATGTAAACCATTGTTTGTTTTCCCAAATAAAAATAAAATATAGCATAGAGCTAGCGATGGGCGATTGTTCCAAAAAAATTAATCGAATGAATCAATAATCGATCGTTCGATCTCTCTACGGTCATGTCGGACTGCCGTCTCACCGAATTATGAGAGTGAAGGAATAGAGAGTGCACCTGTGTATTGCGCACACAATTGTGCACTATAATATGTCCTGCGCAGTTGGCTAATCTCTGTTGAGATAGGCCGCCGTAGTCGAAATCGGCTAGGAGGACATCATCATCATCATCATCAATCGATCGTTCGAACTACCGAATGTCGATTTAGTAATTCGAAAAAAAAAATTCGAATGATAATCTATACTGGGTCCTTCAATGCATTCGATCGAATTGCCGCGACTGTGCGCACAGGACAGGCAGCGACCGAATGATTAATCGACGCGACGAATGACGATTCATTCGTTAGTAGTACGACCTGCGCACCGCGCCGCATAATCGAATGACTGCGGATGCTTATCAAATACATTCGATTACAGAGACCACTCGAATAATTCGAATAATTTAGTAATAATCGCCCATCGCTACATAGAGCCCGGGGTGTCCCCGCCTACGTCTTGTTTCGCCCTCAGCAATAACGCCGCCTACATGGTATACCTTTGTGTGTAAAATGCTTAAATGCTTTATTATTTTGTTATAGTATGCTATAAAGGGTTATCTATTTTTCTATATACCTATTAATCGTTGCAAAAATACCCCACGTCCACGAAAACTAGACTCGTGTCCTAAAACAACTCCCGAATAGCTTCCTCGAATTTGTACCAAACGTAAATGCAGCCTGCTTGACAATGCTTGCCAACATAATGGCTGGGTCTCAATGCATAAATATTTCACGCCAAAGACAGCTGGAAATGGCCACGCTATCGCAGTAGAGGCACCATGCTTTTGAACTAGCCAGGACAAATTATTAAAACACAGTAATATGAGAATTTGACGATCGTCTTGATGTAGTGCTTTCGCTTCGGACTACAAAAACAGTAGCTGCGGGTTTAAATCCCACAAGGTGCAAGTGTTTGTGTTATGAGAACGAGCGTTTGTACCTAAGTCACGTGTATTTATAAATGTATATAAGTATGTCTATCCGCTATCCTAATCGCCATAGGACAAGTTCACTCTAAGTTTGAGGATAGAGTAATCGATGTAATTGCTTAAAAAAAGTGCGTTGAATAGTAGGCAAATCATCATTTTCCTTTAATTTGCCTGAAGTTTTCGTTGACATCAGGACAAATTTATTTAGGGACTCTTCACTTTTGCGTAGCCAGAATTTACAGCTTTGATACATAACCAGCAGGCGTACCGCCTATCTCGTTTGTTTTCAAATCGCAATAGGAATAGCTTTCAGAAAAGCAATATTATTCGGTATCAAACTGGAGGTGACGTCTGAAAAGCAGTTATAGTTTTAATAATAGTAAGAAAATGACAAATTTCAATGTCATTGTTTTGGAATCACAATCTTCATCCCCATAGGTTTAAATTAGACAGTTGGCATGCAGAACAAAAAATTAAGAGATATTTTCACTACAAATGTCGTAAAGCCAGCATCTACAGCCACCTACGGGATAACAACCCGTAGGTGCCCTTTTAACGTTACGAACTTAAAAGGTTTACAGACAAATGCGGTGTCCTATTTTTTGCAAGTGACTCAGCATTTTGAAGTTAATTTGATTAATGTTCTCTTTGCACAAAGAAAGAAATACAAACGGCAAACATAATGCCTTAAGACATGCCCAACCAGTCAACCATTCAGCGAGGTAAAAATAATCGTGAAGGCGTAAATCGATAAAAGTATATTCAGTAAGATGCACATTTTAATTGATATGCGTAAACAAAAAACTTAGAAATTAACTGTTATTTAAATTATCTTAAAAAAACATTTCTAAATCAAAGTTTTGTTTTGAACAGAATACAATTCGAACAATTGCTAAAGAATTTTGTAGCAAACCGAGTCCTTTTGGTTTAAAAAATAAAATTCTAAAACAGGCAATAAAAAACTCGGTATAAGGTTCTATAAAACTCATTGCTTTAGAAAACCTTAAAAAATAGCAGAAGCAAAACTTCAACTCTTTTAAAACATGAAAAGCTATACAAATTATGTAACCTCAAAAGAATGCTTTTACGAATAAAGAAACAATATTCCGCCTCTAGAGTTGAGAAAAACTATATTTCAATGCAAAAATGTTTGGATAAATAGAAAACAATTGTTGAAGTGTTATACTGAAGTGTATTTTCAGAGAATTCAAGACGAGAGTTCAACTAGCAATGCATAAAGAAGTTGATAAATCATTTTATTATAAAAAGCATAACTATATTTTATGAGAGTAAAAACCGCAGATATTTTGAAGTTTTACCATTTATTGGGGGACTTTAGTTATAGGTAAATGAAATAACTTTCCCGTTACTAATAATGAAAATTCCACTGCTACAACACTTGTCTATAATGAGATGGAAGTTAAGCCAGATTGCATGGGTGACATGAAACAAAGATTTTAAATCAGCCGTTTCATATTGATTCAAGTGTCATAGCAATGACAAAATCGTTATAAATTCCAACTATGCATGTATATTGTCGCTAAAACTACAAAGTAATTAATAATCATCTCTTATTGAAAACTCATTATCATTTGTGGCCCAGGGTCAACTTTGGACCATGATCCAGAATGTGGCATCAGGTTATTACAGTAGAGCGACTGCAATCTGACCTCCGTGACCGGTTACCGTTAACCGGGGAACCTGACTACTTGGATCATGGCGCCACATTCAGTCGCCTGAATGTGCTGGTTTCCTCACTATGTTTTCCCTCACCGTAAGGATAGCTCAGGCATAAACGCGACGACGCTAGATGCAAGCACCCGTCTAATGACGATAGCTTGCATTATGACGAGCGGTTTACGCGAATATATTAACTGTTACTTGGAAGCGTTAACTGCAAAGAGGGATGGCATAAAGGGACCCAAGAAACCGTTCGAAGTGAGACATAAGAAATATAAATTATCATTTGAGTAGATAACTTTTTCATTTTATGATTCAACAGTAATTTACAAAGCAGGAACACAAAAATCAAAAATATTTTTAGGAATGTGAATAAAACGTTTTGAAGGATTGAAAAACGAAAAAAATAATTAAGTCTCAGTAAGATTTCTGCTCATGGCCACCCTATTTACATCGAAACTAATTCAAGATATCGATCCGCATTGGCCTGTGGACAGTCGTATTATATGTATAACCACACACCATGTTTGTACACACAGACAGGTGCACACACAATGAACAATCATGTGTTTGGAACTTGAATTAATTATGATTTATTTATTTGGTTTGGCAGTAGTAGGGGAAACCGTAACTGTCGGCTATATCTTAGAAGGTTTTGGGTTTGATAATCCAAGATTTCACAAAAAACCGGTCAAGTGCGAGTCGGTCGCCGTACCATATGTTTATGTAATGAGCACGAGCATTTTTGCCTTAGTCATAGATGTATATACGTATATAAGTATATCTGTCCGTTATTCTAGTCGTCATAGCACAAGCTAGCGCTAAGTTTGGGACTAGGTTATTGGTGTGTTTGTTAAAACATTTTTTTTATTTATTATTTATAGGGCTTAAGCTTAAGTGGCAGTGGGCAGAGCACATTGCGCAAAGAACTGATGGCTGTTGGGGCAGAAAGGTTCTTGATTGGAGACCATTTGATCAAAAGCGTAGCGTAGGGCGTCTACCGGCAAGATGGACAGACGAACTAATAAAGGTCGCAGGAACGAACTGGATGCAGGTCGCTTGTAACAGATCACTTTGGAAATCTATGGAGGAGGCCTATGTTCAGCAGTGGACGTCCTGCGGTTGAAAATTATGATGATGGGACAAATATATACAGGGTGTCCACTAAAGAAAGTAATCTTTTAAATACAGGCTATTCACATGCACTTATAGATCAAGAAGCAAGGTCTTATAGAAAATTAATCTTTACAAAAACTAATGACGTTATGAAATGATCTGACTAACCTAATCTCATTGTTTGATGTTTTCTAACTTATTTATTTATACTTAAAAAATCAAACTAAATACACGGGTAAACGGGTTTGACGACCTCTTGGTGTAGTGGTTTGTGCTCCGGACTACAAAACCAGAGGTTGCGGGTTCGAAACCCGCAAGGGGCAAATGTTTGTGTGATGAGTACCTAAGTCATGGATGTATAAACGTATATAAGTATGTCAATCCGTTATCCTAGTCGCCATAGCACAAGCTCACACTTAGTTTGGGGCTAGGTAATTGGTGTGTTTGTTGAAAAAAATTTTTTAAACTAACTTTAAAAAAATATTTATTAAAAAAAATACCGTGTCCTTAAGCCAAGGAGGCGAGAAAGGCTCACTTTATTTTTGATAAAAGCTTAAAATGTACCTTACCTAAGTACCAACATTGATTTGCATGACCTAATAAGTCAAACGTGAGCACTTAATTTTATATGAAACAGCTATATAACACTATTTGG
Organism: Pyrausta nigrata; assembly: GCA_949316185.1. Classification (NCBI taxonomy): domain Eukaryota; kingdom Metazoa; phylum Arthropoda; class Insecta; order Lepidoptera; family Crambidae; genus Pyrausta; species Pyrausta nigrata. The sequence continues at coordinate 2,526,188 of OX438957.1, read as the reverse complement.
CTCGTGAGCCAAAGGTCGTGGGTTCAAATCCTACCTGTGTGCGAATTTTCGGTTTCTTATTTAAACTATATTAATAAGAAAGAACACTGTGAGTGTTAAAAATATTAAAAAAATTATTATATAACACTAAGTTAAAGCCAATAAATATTTTCGATTTCTGATTTCAAAGTCGTTTTTGTTGTCTGTAAGTTTTTTAGACTACGCAACGGATTTAAATCAATAGTGGGAAAGGTTTATATGTATGCGTATTGAAGGCAGGTTGCCAGTACAGGGCTAAATAAAAAAAACATATAGCATTCATTACCACACCAAAAAAATATCTTGTTGCAATTATACAGATCCCTCACAGCGCGCGAGTTCAACTTAGATTAGTCTTGTTTTTTTTTTAAATCTAAGTTGTAAATCTTAGACCAATATAATTTATTTAGTGCTTTATTCTTAACACAAAAATTAGTAATTACTAAGACTTAAATTTAATAAAAAACAAGACATGTATGTTTGACTCGCGCTGCTAGGTTCTGTATAATTGCAACAAAACTAAGGGTACTTTCTAACCGACATAATTTTAGTGTTATAATTATTGATTAATTAATTAATTTGATTGCAAGTTTTTACAAAAGTAAAGGAGACGGTAACTACTGGGCCCTAAACGTAACTAGTTGATTTATGGTGTAAAAAAATGGGCATATTTTTCCTTCCTAAAATACCAAAAATCAGTCTATTTCTCTATATGGAAACTGAGCATTATGAAAAACAAGATTTCAAGAATTCCGTACATAATCGATTAAATGAAACATCGATTTGAGTTAATGCGAATTCACAATTAAAAATAAGAATCACTCGTGCTCTATTCGTGACGACTAACCCAAAAAATAATTGCGTTAAAATAAGTATATTAAACTGTTTTATCTCTTAAAACATGTATTATTTAATTGTGATTGAATTGAATGTAAGTGAATTGAAACATCGTTGCTTAATTAAATAAAATCGATTCTTACTTTTTAGTCTGTGCACCGACACTGACAGCTGCCGTGTCAAATAATCTATGGATCACACGTTTCGTATTTTTTTTTGGCTGTATGGATTGCTCCGAAGCCGTTAAACTTATATACAAAAAAAAAAGTATTTTTTGTCTTGTGCGTATGCGTTTTGAGTGCTTTTCCTCCATAATGCCTTGTTTTTTCGCTGACCACTACTTTGTTTTACGGATTCTCACCCTGCATAACCTGGACGACCCCTGCTTTCAATCTGGACTGGATCTCGCTTACACGTCTGACTTGGAATTGTTACTTTGGATTTTACTGCTGGCATATGGACTGGATATTGACGCTTTAAGTCGCTGTGTAAACCGTGGAATAGCGACTAGTCGCTGTAATGCACTAGGCAGACGATCCCTCAACGATGAGACTACTCTGCAAGTGGTTCAACGTATAAATATCCTTTGCAGTTCAGAAATCAGCTGTTTGTTACATAACCTCACTAAAACTAAACCCCTAATTATTTGGCTCTCAGATTGTCAAAAAAACAGAATTTTCAGTGTAGGTCTACTGAGATATTAATTGACACCATTTTCATCTTATTACATCCTGGCCCAAATTTGTATGTAATCGTTTCCATCTCTTTTGCACATGATATCAACTACTGGACGACACGGTAAATTTTTGTGCGCAAAAATGTTATTTTAATAGGTTGCTACAACGCGTACAACCACGGCATCAATATTGTCACTAATACCACCCTACTCACGTTCCAAAAAGTACTTACTTGCATAATCCCTCGGGAGTACAGATACCATAAATATATTAACACCGTCCCCGCTAATATGAACCTCAAATGATCGGCAATCGATTGTCGCTTGAATGTGGCGCACCGATAATCGGTTTACCATTCGCCTAGGGCTGCGTATTTGGGTCATGCGATATTTTTGTGAAAAAAAAACTTAAGGGTAACAAATATTATCAATCGAATAGATCGCAGAATCGCGCTGAATGCAGGTCGCTTAAGCGTTTTGGAAATCTATGGGGAGACCTATGTTCAGCAGCGGACGTCCTGTGGCCGAGTTTGATAATGATAGCAAAAAAAAAAAGAAATTCTACTACAAGAAACAACTTTATTCTCTTAAAATCATGTGCTATCATAAAATACTTAAATGGTTTTACTATCAAATTTCAAATTACTCTTAAATCATAAGTACAAGATGCTTCAACTGTTGTCATTTAAATTCAAAATGACAGTTCAAATTAATTTCATTAATTTAAGCCCAGCATATATATGTCGTAATCCTAGTTCAAAATCTCCCCAGGCTAGTTCAAAGCGGGCTCCGACGAATTGAATTAGCATCGCAAAATGAATATTCGTAAATGTTGCTTCGATACGTTCCCAAGGTTGACGTACTCGATTAGCATTTCTAGGCTAATAAGCCTTAAAATGTACAGTGACTAGCACATCAGACTATACATTTTGATTACAAAGCCAAACACAAATTTTAATTTGATTGCAAAATCAACAAATTTTGATTTAATACAGCACCACATAACACCATAATAGTTTACCTTGACATGCTGTCGTCCGTATTAAGCAACTCTCATCCTATACGTCACCGTAAGTGTAAAAGTCGAATTACATACATAAAATCCTTACCAGTACATTACTTTTCTAGTGATTGCTATCCAACGTCACAGTGCAAAATCACAGCTACTTATAACAGGGGCAGTCACGCGATATTTCCAGCTCGTTATCAGGTAACGACGCGTATCGAAACGCCGCGAGCGGTGTTTTCTAATTTCCAATATTCACATGTCGGATACCGTGGGACGGTGACTAAGTGACGTGTCGATATTGTGTTTCGGCTCCGTAATGAGGGATGTGAAGATTCATTGGCAGGATTGATATCACAATTAGCAATTTCGCAATTGCGATAAATCTCTGACATTGAAAGAGGCTGTCATTATTGAAACTGATGTAAATAATAATAATCTGTTTTAACAAACATACTAATTAACTCGCCCAAACTAAGCCTTAGCTTGTGCTATGGCGACTAGGTTAACAGAAAGACATACATATAAACGTTCATAAAGATCCATGAAGAGTCATACTTGTATTAAGAGCATCGTTAATGATTTAAGTGTTACAATGGAAGAGACGATGCTCTTAATACAAGCATTATCTTGCATAAAAAGAGTTTTTCAGTTGATGAAAAAAACAATCTTGTTTAAAACTGCTGAAAAAAGGTTTGATGAATCCTTAGCTCAGCCTAAAAAGGGTGAAGCCTTTAAACTACCGCAGTTTTCAAAACATCGAATATTCAACTCTCAAAGTTGAAGTTTGGAAACTTTTTTAAAACTGTTTTAACAAAGCCTTTTTATTCCGTTTTTAAAACTGAGTCGATGTTAACCGGACATTTTGGCTTCGCACAAACAAGTTGTTTTGCGATTTGGAATTGGAACTAACTTTGAACAGAAAAAGTTATAGAGTGAATGAAATATAAGTGCAAGTTATGTTAGCATCAAACCAAAAAGTACCACGTAAAAGACATAAAATGCTCGTGATAACTACATAGTTTAATAAGATAATGTTTTTCTAAAAAAAAACACATTGCAGACATATATACGAGGGTCAAACTGAAAGTTCTTAGAACTGGCCACTTATAAACAATATAATAAAAAAAATATTCTAAAATTTGAAAATAGAACTCTTTGCCAATATTACTGAGTATATATTTCATTCATTTGTCATTTGTTTTACGACTTGGCGGCAAATTGAAAATTGTCTGTGTCACGTCAAAATGAATTTAACACGAGAAAATTTTCGTGCAATGATTTTTTATGACTTTCGATGTCATTTAAGTCAACAAGAAAGTTATGATAGACTACGATTGGCCTTTCACGATGAAGCCCCATCTCGTGCGACTGTTTACAACTGGTTTAATGAGTTTAAACGTGGTCGCACTAATCTCACTGATGATGTACGTGAGGGACGGCCTTCTACGGCGACGACTGAAAATAACATCTGTGTTGTGCGGCGTATGATAGAGACTGACAAAAGAGTGACCTATCAGCAGATTCGGACAAGCTTAGGCATCGGTATGAGTCAAGTGCACAAAATCCTCCACGAACATTTAGCGGTCAGGAAGCTTTGCGCCCGGTGGATACCTCATAATTTGACTAAGGCTCAAAAACTCCATCGTGTGGATTGGTGCCGTAAAATGATTGAAAGATTTAACGGAGGTGACTCAAATGCTGTGTTCGACATACTAACAGGTGACGAAAGCTGGATTTACTGTTATGATCCTGAAACCAAAAGACAATCTGCTCAGTGGGTGTTTCCTTTCGAGGAGTTGCTAACTAAAGTGAAGAGAGATCGAAGTGCGGGAAAAAAAATGGTGGCCTCGTTCTTTGGAAGGATAGGTCATTTCGCAACAATTGTGTTAGAGGATCAAAAAACAGTTTCTGCAGAATGGTACACTACCAATTGTTTGCCACTTGTCTTGGAAAAAGTTCGAGAGAAACGACCTCGCAGTAGGATCCTCCTTCACCACGACAACGCCTCGTCGCACACCGCCAAGCGAACGATCGACTATTTGGCGACATCAAACGTTGAATTACTGGGTCACCCGCCGTATAGCCCCGACCTCGCGCCTTGTGATTTTTATTTATTTCCAAAAATTAAAGAAAAACTTAAAGGAAAGCGGTTTATGAATGCTGAAGAAGCGGTGGCTGCGTATCGCGATGCCATTGAAGAGACCCCTAAGGACGAGTGGGCAAAGTGCTTTTCCCAGTGGTTCCATCGCATGCAGCGGTGTATTGACGTCAATGGACAATATTTTGAAAAGATATAATAAAACTAATAACTGGCTAATGTATTCAGTTTTTGATTTTCTAAGAACTTTCAGTTTGACCCTCGTATTTAGCACAAAGTCCGTCCTTATACAAAAATATTGGGTCGTATTTTTATTATCATTTAAAAAAAGTTCGTGAATTCGGATCGCTTTATAACTGAGAGTGGAACAACTTGACCGACAGATTTTTATTATGATTTATTTTTGATATATATTTTTTTAAATATTTTTTGTTTTTGTGTTAGAGCGTCGGTGGCGTAGTGGCAAGCGGGTTGCCTCTCATGCAGGAGCTACCGGGTTCGATGCCTTTTGCCGCCATGTACCAATGACTTTTTAAAGTTATGTACATTAGTTGCTTCACTAACCCATGCTCCTCGGCGAGGGAAAACATCGCGAGGAAACCTGCACATTCAGGCGACTGAATGTGCAACCATGATCCAAAACCGGTCAGGTTCCTCTGTTAACAGGGTTACGGAAATCAGGCAGTCACTCTACCGGTATGACCTGATCTGTCATATCCAGGGTCATGGTCCAAAGCAGACCCTGGGCCTTGGCGTGCGATGCACAACCGGGATAACGCTAGGAGTTCTAAAGTTCTAGGGGTTTTAAAAAAGTTTATCATCAGAACTTTTTTTGTATTCTTTGATAAATTCCACGTCACTTTTGAAAATGTTGTTAGCAATTTTTTTAACAAACTAGATAGCTAGGTAGTTTCACTTGATCAAGACAACATTTTACACAGAAATGAACCATCTAAAGTAACAATGCGCAAAATATAACGAAATGTTTTGCTACGGGTTCGTTTTGAAAGGCGGCTTTTATTACTAAGCGGGTTTCGATCAGATTCAATCTAACAGATCGGGGGCTAATATCGAAATCGCCTGCAAGGCCAGAACTGTAATATAATGTAGATGTAAACAGTAAGCCAAGTACGTACAACAGCGTGTAGCTATTCCATATCGAATCTTTTTACACGTTAACTATAAAATAAGCCCTATTTGATTGTTTGACATTCAATTGTTTTTAACTGACTTCAAAGGAGGAGGTTTACTATGTATGTTCACTGATTTCTCCGTTAGTCGTAGACCGATTTTAAAAATATTTTTAATGGTAAAGCATACTCCTAAGGTGGCCTCTCTGTCAAGTCAGGATTTGCGATAGGATCCTGGAGAAAAACTAGGTAACTCTTAAGATTTTATAAGCACGTATTCAGTTTTGCTGTAGAATCTTTAGGTATTCAAGTCATAATTTTATGGTGCTGATGATAGAAGTACGATAGTAGAGTAGGAGTTAGCGAATTGCGATTATGGCATTATGTTAAGAAATATGGCTATTTTTTTAAGACTCCAACCGTCTTCAAAAAAATACACCATGATGTTTTTTATAAGAAATTCCGAGGTTGAATAGAGCTGAACACCGCTTGTAATAAGTATAGTCTGTCTCTTTTCGTTTGATGAGAAATGATAAAGTTACATTATCCTAAATTACATTTAGAAAGTGGCTGCTGGTAAATTCAATAAATTAAATGTTCCAAAAGTTCTATGTTTGTTTTCTTGGCGTATTTTGGTATAAGTTTAAATAAGAAACCACAAATTCGCACACGGGTAGGATTTGAAACTGAGCTACCGTTAAGTCCATCCACCCATGCGAAATTCTTGGTCTCTTTTTAATACGTCATTGCGTGACGTCAGCGACATCTACCGAGCTGTATTGCAATTGTTATTTTGATAGTCTACCGTACCAATTTACACTATGCCCAAATAAAGTGTACGTTTGTATTATGGTATTTCGAGATGTCCCGGGTTGTACCTCAACGGATCGCGACACTAATGCCTCGGGGTAAGGTCCCTTGAGGCTGAATAGGGGCTTTTATAGAAAAATATGTTGTTTACCTTTGATTATCTTATTTATGAACATCGCGAAGAAACCTCCACATTCTGCGACTGCATGTGTAACTATGATCCAAACTGGTCAGATTTCCCTGGTAAGGTTAGATGGTAGTCGTTCCATCGTAATTTCCTGATCTGCCACATCCTGGATCATGGTCCAAAGCGGACCCTGGGCTCTCGCGTGCGAATGCACAATGGATAATGCTAGAAGTATGATGATGACCTTTGATTATCTGCCGTAATGTTAGCGAATGGGTTTGTTGTGTTGGCCCTAGCTGCTTAGCTCCAAAAGTAAAATGTATTTATCCCTATCAATAACATGTCCTAATTATCATAGGTCGGAATCAGGTAGAGTTATTTATGTACTTGCAGCGAAATGTTGATATTAAGGTTGACCTTCCCGGGATTTCTTATGGACAATCCCGTGTGGTCATCTAAAGATAGGCAATAAGAAACAAGTGAGCGCATTCGACTAACCAAGGTAAGCGAATGAGCTGTGTGAATGAGTAAACCGATTTATTGCTAATATATAGATTGAATGCGGTAGAAAGAGACAGAATCTAGTACATTCCGTTGAGCGGGGAGTGCTTCGCATTTCCGCTATTGTATTCTTTTGTTTTCACAAGCTATTTTGTGCGAACTACAACTGTGGCAACATCGCGAGTATTGGAATTTTGCAACTTCGGACATCCGATGTCATTGATGTAAGTTTGGCAACGTCGCGCGTGCAGTAGTTTGAATTGTGTAAAAGTAAATAACTTTTTGTTTAAAAATCACGGGATTTTTTCTGCTCTTTAAAATTAATCACGGTATTTGAGGCATATCCACTTTATTCTTTCGCTGCATAAAATCAGTGTAAGTACATGAATAACTCTACCCAATTCTGACCTCTGCTAATTAGACAGGGTATCCCTATAAATATTAAAACATCCTAATATACACCGTGTCCAGAAAATGAAGGATAATCCTTTAATTACAGATCAGTCACATTAAGTCCTGCTATGTAATTTTTTTTATGTGGAAGTCTTTTATAACAAATATTTAATAATATTTGTAGAAATAATTATACAAGAATGAATATTTACCGTCGTGGTCGTGGGTTCTAGTCCCAACCCAAAGACAGTCAATAAATTTAGTGTAAAATTGTATGAAACTAACAGAGGGTGAAATATGTGATAACTCGAATGAAAACCCATCGTAATAAATAAGTATGTAAAAAAACCTAAGTATATAGGTATAAGGAAATAATTGAAAAGAAGAAAGGCACACGGATGTAAATCTCAATTTAATGGCAAACATAATTATACATAATATTCAAATTTCTTCGAATGCCAGATAAATCATTTTTCGGTAATAAGCGAAACACAAGGCTCTCGATTTTCTGAATATTTATCACTACATTTGAATGTCAATGTGCTGAGTGTTTTCGTTTTAAAGACGTTATAGACTCAGAATTGGGAAGTCATTTTGGTTCAATAAAATTAGGCCATGTTTTTAGTTTTCAGTGTACGTAAAAATAAGGAATATTTACATGTCTGAAAAAGTGAAATCTCAGTGCAAAGTAAATTATATCACCAAAACTCAATCAGCTCTACTATCTCATTAACTAGGTCACTTGACAGTCGGCAGCAAGTCAGATTACCCATTTGAACTAAGAAAACAGCTTTAATTACATAAAGAATAGCGAGTCAGTCTTAAGGAAAGTGGGGTAGTCTGACGTGCGTCCGTGTGTAGGTACTTGAGACTTTATCTTAATTTTTTCAAGCCGAAAGTGTCTGTCTGTCTACCGTGCACTACCTATAAAATCGTAAATCAGTGGAAGGAATTAGCGTCTGTAACACACTTAAAATATTAACTAGCACAGACGGTAATAACCATGATCTAAATATTGATCATCTCCTATTTAATTTAAATTTTCATTTGCATATTACATAACCTGTAACTCACTTATAAGATGAAATGAAGATTTATTTATTATTATTATTATTAGTGTTGTGGTACCACCGCTGTTTCCGCCATGATGACACAAGTGCTTTAGTGGAGTGAGAGCACAATGTATGTTAGATGTTGTGCAACATTTATTTATTTACTAGCTGATATGGCAACTTACCTACCCCTTTTAAAAAAAACATATTTTTATGTTTTTTCATATTTTTATTATATATATATTACTATATTTTTTCATTTTTTTATTTATTATCCTATTCCAGCGCTTTGGTAGTGATACCAAAAGTTAAGCAACCCACGGCGCGGTCGTGATTGGATGGGTGACCATTCCGACCATTTAAGTGACGTCCATGACAAGCATCTCCGTGCTTCGGAAGGCACGTTAAGCAGTTGGTCCCGGCTAATATCTGTGGTATTAGTCGTTAAGCCTAGTCAGAGGCCCTAGGGCGGCTTGATAACTTCTGACAGTAAGGTTTGTCACTTGCCTTACATACACCCCTCCACCAATCCGCACTGAGCCCGCGTGGTGAAGTATGGCTCGTTCCTCCTCATAGTTGAGGTGAGGCCTTTTCCCAGCAGTGGGATCTAATAGGCTGACTTATATATTCCAGACAAAGACAAATTCAAAAACACAAAAATCATAAAAATCAATGTAGCCGTTCTTGAGTTCTAAATGGTGTAACTAATACGACTTTCTTTTATATAATAAAGATTAATTATTGCGTCTGGAGCATTACTGTTGTACGAAGCCAAATGCTTAAACGTGGGTTTAATGAAAATATCGTTTACGGATCGGTCTTTTCAGCCAAGAGTGGTGTTTCCCCTCTCACTCAGATGCTGCTTAAATAATCCGTCAAGATGTACAGGCCTGATGATATTGACCCTAAAACTAACCTGTATAGCGGCTTGCCCCCAGCATGACGGAACCACAACACCATGTAGACTCGATCCTCGTGGGAGTCAGGCTCGATATCACAAGGCAGCGAGGCGGTCCGACCCACCACAGCTTCTACGTCCATGGTGGACACTGGAACGAAGTCCACTGAAACAAGCAAAGTCATATGTGATTTATAGGGAATAAGAATATTCTAGTATGTCTAGTGGTCAGCACGCTGGGTAGTCTCCACGAGGTACCGGGTTCGAATCCCGGGTTTGACCGAAAGTTTCTGGGTTTTGCTGTCTTGAAATAACTCAATGAGAAACAGATAGTCAACAGAAATTGGTGGTGTTCATGCCTCGAAAAGCACGTTAAGCCGTTGGTCCTGCGCCTGATCTCTCTCCGGTCATGTCGGATTGCCGTCTCACCGAAATATGAGAGTGAAGGAATAGAAAGTGCACCTGTGTATAGCGCACACACTTGTGCACTCCTTCACTGTAGAGCTTGGCCGCTGTAGTCGAAACTCGACTAGGAGGACATTATGGCAGCCAATCTCAATAGAGATCAACCAGGTAAGGAGGAAATAATATAGCGCTCAAGTGTGTGTGTAATACACATGTGTACGAGTACAGTCTGTTACTTCACTGTCTCTGTTCGGTGATGAGACGGCAATCCGAGACTACCGGAGGGAGATCACGCTTTCCGAGGTACGGGGGTGTCAACACCACCAACTTCCTGACTCCGGAGCTGTATCTCAGTTATTTCAAGACAGAAAAATCTAAAAACTGATTTAGGCCTGACCCGAGATTTGAACCTGGTAGAAGAAAGCGCGTGACAATTAGTAGATCAATGAAACATTAAGAGTGAGGTAAACGGGAAAGCCTGAGGTTTAGTATGTCAGTGAATATACGATATACGATTACAGAATTGGTATTCCCGATCTCTTCACAAAAGAATAACTTCACAATTTTGGCGGTGGTAGACTTCATTAGGTGCCGCCTGGTAGCTTTTAGTTTTATTTTAATCCTTTTTACGAGGGTCAAACTGAAAGTTCTTAGAAAATCAAAAACTGATTACATTAGCCAGTTATTAGTTTTATTATATATTTTCAAAATATTGTCCATTGACGTCAATACACCGCTGCATGCGATGGAACCACTGGGAAAAGCACTTTGCCCACTCGTCCTTAGGGGTCTCTTCAATGGCATCGCGATACGCAGCCACCGCTTCTTCAGCATTCATAAACCGCTTTCCTTTAAGTTTTTCTTTAATTTTTGGAAATAAATAAAAATCACAAGGCGCGAGGTCGGGGCTATACGGCGGGTGACCCAGTAATTCAACGTTTGATGTCGCCAAATAGTCGATCGTTCGCTTGGCGGTGTGCGACGAGGCGTTGTCGTGGTGAAGGAGGATCCTACTGCGAGGTCGTTTCTCTCGAACTTTTTCCAAGACAAGTGGCAAACAATTGGTAGTGTACCATTCTGCAGAAACTGTTTTTTGATCCTCTAACACAATTGTTGCGAAATGACCTATCCTTCCAAAGAACGAGGCCACCATTTTTTTTCCCGCACTTCGATCTCTCTTCACTTTAGTTGGCAACTCCTCGAAAGGAAACACCCACTGAGCAGATTGTCTTTTGGTTTCAGGATCATAACAGTAAATCCAGCTTTCGTCACCTGTATGACGAACACAGCATTTGAGTCACCTCCGTTAAATCTTTCAATCATTTTACGGCACCAATCCACACGATGGAGTTTTTGAGCCTTAGTCAAATTATGAGGTATCCACCGGGCGCAAAGCTTCCTGACCGCTAAATGTTCGTGGAGGATTTTGTGCACTTGACTCATACCGATGCCTAAGCTTGTCCGAATCTGCTGATAGGTCACTCTTTTGTCAGTCTCTATCATACGCCGCACAACACAGATGTTATTTTCAGTCGTCGCCGTAGAAGGCCGTCCCTCACGTACATCATCAGTGAGATTAGTGCGACCACGTTTAAACTCATTAAACCAGTTGTAAACAGTCGCACGAGATGGGGCTTCATCGTGAAAGGCCAATCGTAGTCTATCATAACTTTCTTGTTGACTTAAATGACATCGAAAGTCATAAAAAATCATTGCACGAAAATTTTCTCGTGTTAAATTCATTTTGACGTGACACAGACAATTTTCAATTTGCCGCCAAGTCGTAAAACAAATGACAAATGAATGAAATATATACTCAGTAATATTGGCAAAGAGTTCTATTTTCAAATTTTAGAATATTTTTTTTATTATATTGTTTATAAGTGGCCAGTTCTAAGAACTTTCAGTTTGACCCTCGTAAGTGCTCACACCATGCTCGAAGGTTCCCGCTGAAATCAGAGTCGTGACAATTTTAACTTGTCACGACTTATACTGAGCTTACGGAACTGAGCTTAGCTTATACTAGCTTACGGACCTTATTGGCACATGGTTTTTAGTATAGTATTCCATTCCATTTATAATGTATAATTATCAATTAATTAATCCCATTTATAATGTATAAGTAATTCCTTGTAAGTAGGTGCTTGTGGCGCAGTGGCGGCAGCGCTTTGGTAGTGATACCAAAAGTTAAGCAACCACGGCGCGGTCGTGATTGGATGGGTGACCATTCCGACCATTAAAGTGACGACCATGACAAGCATCTCCGTGCTTCGGAAGGCACGTTAAGCAGTTGGTCCCGGCTAATATCTCTTGGTATTAGTCGTTAAGCCTAGTCAGAGGCCCTAGGGCGGCTTGATAACATCTGACAGTAAGGTTTGTCACTTGCCTTACAGACACCCCTCCACCAATCCGCACTGAGCCCGCGTGGTGGAGTATGGCTCGTTCCTCCCAATAGTTGAGGTGAGGCCTTTTCCCAGCAGTGGGATCTAATAGGCTGACTTAACTTTTAATTCCTTGTATTTCGTTTGCCGTGTGCCAAATAAAAACTATTATTATTATTATTATAGCTACCACCCTCTCACCAGAGGCCGGCGCCAAGCAGCTAGCTGTTTTCCGTCGGTGAGTGCCAGAACCTTCTGGTGAGCTCGTTCTACCGTCAACTCTATCTACGCCACGTCCGGCTTAATCTAGTTCTAGAGTTAAGAGCAAACCCATTTCAAGTTAAAAAAAACGTTTTATGGCTTCGTTTGTATTGTTCGGCCGTACATTTCTACCAGCATACGCTTTTGTGGTCGGCTGTTTTATTATGCGTAACGTGTAAGACTTACCATATCCAAAATGACGAAGGTACAGTCAGCCGTAAATATTAAAACCAGTAATTTGTTCCCAAATTAATTAGAAAGGGTTGACTCCATGTGATTATTTAATTGACTCTGTTAATCTAATCTTTAAGTTAATTCTGTGGGGGGAATAAATGAGAGCAAAGTTCGTTGGAAATATAACTTACCCTTTTGTCAAAATTAAGGATCTGTCAAAATAAGGTTTAGGGTTTTAACAATCTTTTAAGTATAATTATTAATTTGCTTAATTGTTGAGTTTGTATCACAGTACAGTTTAAAATCGTTTATGAATTCAAGATACCGTTTTGTGAGTATAGCACAGTGTAATAAACAAAACTAGACACGACTTTAATTTTTAATTAATTAATCGATGTAAGTAATAAAATATAATGTACGGACTATCTCCTACTTGCTGGTAGGTAAATCTCAAGTTGCATTTATTGAAAAATCATAGATTTTTTTAAACTTTGTAATTTTTCAAAGTTTACATAATCTCCTTAACTAGTGCATCAATAACATTGTAATTTACTAAGACGATCTCATAAAAGAGGCGGGCAACTACAGAATTCTACACTTGGTCATGGCCCGACACGGACTTAGCCATGTTTTAACGAATAGGACATTCCAAGGTTCGCAAAAGCAAATTATATTTAAAATTTGTTTTTCACACGCGTCCAAGGCTGGAGTAAAAAAGCCAAAGTAAAAACTATTTGGCGAACCATCCGTCTTGCTTCCAATCCGTTCTCGTTGCCTATCAGTCAGCGCTACGAAACAACGAGACATCAGCGTAGGTTTCCGTTACCGACTTTATTTTACGAAAGATTAAGGCTGTATTTTACCAGTAATGAGCTAGGACGCGTATCGAGGAATAATGTCTTTGTTCCATAGTTCTCAAAACTCTTAGTTTCATATCATTTGAGATATTTTGACAGATTTGTTGTAATTCGATGTGCCCCTCAGTGCGTCTACACTGGCAGCACCGAGTTCCTTCTACATTTCACTTGGCGATGAAAAAAGTTATTTCTAACTTTTTAGCGCGTTTTGAAGGCGGTTGTCATTTTTTTTGATCGACGCTATAATGAGCATACCGCTTCTTCAATTTATCATTTGATCTATGTTTTAAGTGTTTTTTAATTGTATTTTTTTGTTTCAATAAATTGTGTCAACAGACACAAATTACCTAGCCTCAAACTAAGCGTGAGCTTGTACTATGGCGACTAGGTTAACAGATAGACAGACATACTTCAAAACCCCATCATGCACAGATAAGTCAGTCGCTCACGTACGAGTATTATTATATACCTACCCTTTTATTTCATCACATGCACGTCGTTTCTAGTTCAAAACTAGAATTAGAAAGTTTGATGAGCTCCATTCTGGTAACAAGGTCCATATAACTTCCTCAGACGCCATATACGAACTGTCGTCACGTAAGACCGTAAACGTTTGTTAGAATGATCTTTGAATTATTAAACCGAGCTCAGTATATTTTCGGGTATAAAAAGTAACGCCAGCTCCAACTACCACTTACGCAGTTTTTATGCCAGTGTTAACAATAATTTGGTGTTTATTTTTCTTCCTCAATACTCCACGTTTTTCTTATATGAATATGTCCATTAGATTAAAAGCATAGTCCTTAAGCTATCTTAATTAAGATTTAACATGAAGTTTATTTATTTAATATAAAATGTAGTAACTTGAAATTTTCCATTGTTCATCTTTATTAGCACTAAGAAGAGATTTTTGATAATTCGGCCCTTATTATTTTTAGGCAGTTTTGAAGCTTAATCTACTAAAAATGGTATGTAGCTATTTGATTATAAATTATAATTTATAGATTATATTATATCATTATAGATTATAATTATAATGTCGCAGAACCGACCGGCGTTGGAGTAGGAAGGTTCTCGAATGACCACCACAACCACGTCTCGGGAAACGAGGTGTTGGACGCCCCCCTGCTAGGTGGACCGATGACCTGAGGAAGGTAGCCGGTGGTGGCTGGATGCGAGAAGCGGAGGACCGTGAAAGTTGGCGCCACCTTAGAGAGGCCTATGTCCAGCAGTGGACTGCAATAGGCTGATATGATGATTATAAATTAAAATTGTTTCAGTATTTTTATACACCCAACCTTTAAAGGGGTGTAAAGGGGAGTCGAAAGTATGAGAAATTCGAGATTAGCACGGAGATAGTCGCGGGCATCTGATTGTTATTTACATCCCAAATAACACAACTTTATCTTAACAATACGACTTAGCTCAAATACTTCTGAAAACGCAACGTATACGGAAAAACTGTGCCGTCAGGAAGATCTTTGTAATACTTAGAGCTCGTTCACACGGGGACGATTCGTCTTTTTTCACGATTCGTTCTTTTTTTTGACGGCAGCATAGCTTTTTGAATACCCATGCTTACACGGATCACGAATCATGAAAAATGACGATACGTCTTAAATCTAGTAACGTGTTTTATTTAACGTGAATCGTGAATTTATTGTAACGGATCCGCTGATGCCACCAATTCGGATATTTTGACGAATCGTGAAAAAACACAATTCCGTATGCAATGTGAACATCCATCCGTCATGACGTATCCTGTTTTTGACGAATCGTCAATGACGGATTCCGTGTAAATGAGCCCTTACTTTTGTAAATATAAGCTAGGTATACTGTAAGACCGGTACAGTCGAGTCGGCAAAGATACAACTTTGTAATATTGTACAGGAAATTCTCTGTGGTTGAGAAAACGCTGACATCTTGGTTATTTTCCAGTTGTTTGTTCCTAGATTTTTTTTATTCTTAAAATAATTTAACTTGATGGCACTCTACTCATATTTAAACATAGACACGAAAATAGTGTACTTGTAGTTGTGTAGATAGAAATCAGTGACATCCATACTAATATAATAAATGCGAAAGTGTGTCTGTCTGTCTGTTACCTCTTGACGCTTAAACCACTGAATCGATTGAGATGAAATTTGGTGTGGAGACAGTTACAGACAGAGACCCTGGAAAGGACATAGGCTACATTTTGTCAAAAGGGTGAAAGGGGGGGATGAAAGTTTATATGGAAAATCCAATCTTGCGAGCGAAGTCGCGGGTAACCACAAATAATGTTATATGATATGACATAACAGATTCAAGCAACACACACATCGTCACCGGAAATATGAATTAATGTAAAGGACAATTTGTCGAAATTAAGTTTTATTTACTTAGTTCGATTGCAAATTTTCCGCTCTATCCAATGGTATATTTAGAATTTGGATATCTTTAAAAATGATGTCCTTTACATCAACTAATTTGGTAAAACATAAACTAAAAAAGTAATGCATAGTACGTGTAAAAACTGTGTAGAATTCTTGATTAATGTAACGTAGTATTTATTTTGTAGCTTTTTACTGTAAACACACTAACAAAGTAAATTTGTTTTTCACATTAGCTAAGCTACTGAACTTCTACAAAACTGTTCCTTACATTAATCTCATAAATAAATTTTAACGTTTATTTTTTCAACAAATTAATGTAAAGGAATCTGGTGTTGCTACGAGTCCTTTACATTCTCTTTTACGTTAAGTATTTTAAAAAAACTAAAAATAAACAGTTAATGTTAATGTCGACAGGTTAATGATAAGAAAAAATGAGACCATTACGCTAAACTTTTTACGATATTTACTTAAAATGTACCTTTTACAGCAACGATAAATTAAAGAAAAAACTGTTTTTGTCCTTTACATTAAATATTTTAGAGAAGCTAAATAGTAACCTGGGCCCTTACTTTATGTTTACTATTATTTCTATTCAGTAAATGATGCTTACATTACTTATTTGAAAACATCTTTTCCTAGAACAATAGTTTACTTTAAAATTAACAGGGAATATATTGTTTTCCTTTTCTCTGCCACTACGCGTTAGAGTGAGACATTTTGCGCGCGAATCATCGCCCGGCCTGACAATAAAGCGCCAGAGCAAGCGGCGCGCGGCGACGTGTTTGTTTGTTTTGATTCATTTAGTGTATTTTTAATCCTTGACACGTGCGTAGTAATGGGTTATAGTGATGGGATAAATACTCGTAAATATCCATTTTTACTCGAGTATATATGGATAAATATTTTATAAACATGTTTCTTGCTATAACCCGCAAATTTATGATAATAATAATAGTAAAATGGTAATTTTAATCAAAACAAGTGCTAAAGAGTTTTGAATTCCATATAATTAGCAATAAACAAAAATAATAGATCTTAATTTTATTATTAAATGACCAAGAATTTCGGTTTCGGCTTCGACTGAGAATCATGTCGATGCTGCCGTAGGATGTCCACTGCTGAACATATTACAACCCCATGGTTTTCCACAACGACAGATTGCAAGCGGTCTGTATTTAGTTTAGTGTGATCCTGCAATTTCACAATGTCGTCTGTCCATCTTGCCGTAGGGCGTCCGTCCTACGCTGCGCCTTTGATCAAAGGATCTCCAATCTAGAACTTTTCTGCCCCAACGGCTATCAGTACTTCGCGCTATGTGCCCTGTCCATTGCCACTTGTGCTTACTGATTCGCAGGGCTACGTCCGTTACCTTAGTTTTCCTACGTACTTCCTCATTTCTGATTCGATCTTGTAGATAAACTCCGAGCATAGCCCTCGCCATTGCATGAACTTAAGCTTTTTTTGAGGCCCATAATAGAGACCATGTTTCAGATCCATATGTGTTCACTGGTAGCGCACGTTAATTGAAGACCTTCGTCTTAAGGCACTAAGGTTATTAAGACGAGAAGGTGTTTTTGCGTAGTTTCCCAAACGCTGCCCAGCCAAATTGGTTTCGTCGACAGACCTCTTTTCTCTAAATTGGACCTAGTGGTCCAACTACTACCTAGTTGGACCACTGGGTACCAATCCAAGTACCTTCTTGTCTCAGGTAGACATACTTGTCAACAACTTCGGGAGTTGAGTTCCCAACAGATACTGGAGTGGGTACCACTCGGGAGCTAGACATTATTTTCGTCTTGTCCATGTTCATTTTAAGACCCACTTGTTAGGAGATTCGGTTTAGGTCTTCGAGCATAGTGCCAAGCTCCAGCGTGGCAAGCCGGAGGTATGTAGTGCATTCGCCATTAACGTTTATGCCGAATCCTTTCCATTTCGGAAGCTTGAAGGCGTCTTCTAATATCTCAGTGAACAGTTTCGAAGATATTACGTCTCCCTGTCTCACACCTTTCCGCAGTGGAATGGCCTTCGAGCTCTGCTTCTGTTATCGGACCGATATGGTAGCATTGTTGTACAAACACTTTAATACCTCTACTCGTATACTCTATGTGGCACCGCTGAAGAGACCGTAGCACCGTCCACACTTCGATCAAATCAAAGGCCTTCTCATAATCCACAAACGCTAAGCATAGAGTCATGTTGTACCTACTCCTCGGACTTCTGTAACATTTTCCTTAGCGTATGGATATGGTCTATTGTACTGTAGCCATTTTCAGGAGGTTGGAAGTTATCAAAACTACGTACGAGACAATACGCGATGACCCTTGAAAACAGTTTGTGGCTCAGGCAGGAGTGATATAGATCTGTATTTTTTTAATAAGGTTTTGTCTCCTTTTTTTAAAGAACAACATTTAACGAGTATGGTGGTTACCATACTCCTTTTCCATGCATCAGGCGTGATGCCCTCTGGTAGCACCAAACCAAAGAGTTTGGTGCCTTGTTATTTTTGAGCTGTTTCAGGGCCATCCTAATTTTGTCGAGGCCTATGTCCAGGATATCTTCGGTGTAGTGTCGAGTCAGTATAGCTCTTGGATCGCTGGCCAAGCTATCAACAGGTTTGGCAACTGAGGTATACAACACTAAAAATAGTAATTATATGATGCTATATAGCCGAATTTCAACTACGGTAGCCAACCAACAGAGATTAGCCAGTATTATAGTGGACAAGTGTATGCACGATTCATAAGTGCAGTTATCTGTTCCTTTATTTTCATAGTTCGATGAGATGTATCACCAATATCCCGACTTCGAGCTGTTTCTGAGTTATTTTAAGACAGAAAAACCCAGAAATCGGCTCGAACCGGTGTTTCAACCTGGAACCTCTTGGATATAAGGCAGGATGCTGAAGCCTACATCAACAGGCAGTCTCAGTACACTACAATGTATAAAAAAGCACGAGTGGAGCAAGCGCGAACATTTATTTTCTCTGGGTTTCAGCATCAGATCCTGACTTGGTGACAGTGGGACAACCTCAAAAGTATGCTCTTTCAATGAAAAAACAATTCTTAAAATTAATCTACAACAAACGAAGAACTCTGTGAACGTAGATAAAAAAAAAACGAAAAAATAAAAAGGCATACGGTGGAACATAGAACTTCCTTCTTTTTTGAAAACGGTTAAAAACTTAAATGACAGGTACCGCACCTGTCGCACTTGGTAAAGTAGACCCCAGGCCTAATTAGATATTACATTTTCAGTAAATATCCGATAAAAATGGATAAAAACGAGTATTTATCCATTTTATTATGCATGCATTTTGTTATGCTTTACGAGGTTGTCTTACCATTATTATTTTTAATAATATTTCTAGAAAAATGCTTAGGTTTAATGTGTGTTTACTACCTACATCATCTCTGAGACCCATTATAAATAATATTAATAAATAAATATCAGAACACAGGTATTTTATGTTTTTTTATATTTAAATTACGTACGGAGTAAATACTTTTTGCTGTGTAATAGCTATTTTGGTTAAGCCATAATTAATGTTTTTTTTCTTAATTTTGAAAAAAAAAAACTATGATTTTTACACAGCTATTTTATTCATTATGGTATAAAGAGCAAAACCAGTCGATAGATCGTAGTTACTACAATAATTTCTTAAACTTTTGTTGAAAGCAGCCAATTAAACTTTAGCTTCTTATATTTAGTGTCATTTTCCTTTAAACACTTCGAATAGCGTAACTCGAATACCAAATTTATTGTTTCTTACATTAACACAAGTAAATTTTCTAAGGACTTACATTAAATCTCATTTTTTCATTTTCAAAAAAAGTTAGTGTAAGTGACATTTAAAACAATAAAAATAACGTAAGGGACAGTCTATTTTTAAAACTATAAAGATTAGAACATTTTTAGTAAACTTATGTAATAGAGCTTTAAATGTAAAGAAACTTTGCTGTAGTTGTCATTTCAATAGCATTACAAACTCAAAAATATAACACATTTAAAAAAAAAGAGATCGTTTTTTGGCTCTCCTGAAAATTTGTGGTTTATCCTTTACAGCAATTCATATTTCCGGTGACGACATGTGGGTAGTAAATAGAACATATTATGTCCTGACATGTCCCATGTGTTATTAACTTGATGGGTGACCATTTTGACCATGTTTTATGCTGCATTTCAGAGGTGCACTTGCTGTATTTCAGAATAATGCAAAACTCATAGCAGAGAAACTTTTCCGAATATTCTTACGAAGTGCAAAAACCCAGTATATGCAGGCTGAATATAGTCTAAAAAAATTTATTTTAATAGAACAAGAGATGAAGTTGTGTCATACTAGTGAATCTAAGGGAACTTCGTACCGCCTTAGAACAGATTTTCAGTTTTTTCTATTTTACTTGCATTTTCATATTTTTCATCTCCATAAAAGCCTTCCTCAACTTTACCGAATATTAGGAAAAAAATATGTTCCCTCTGTAGAGATTCTTACGACTTATAATAGACACCTGATATTCTCTGATAATTTAGCATAGAGTATTGCCAACGTGAATTCCCCGCCCCAAATTTTCCACTAGATTCAGTACGGGCGAAAATGTTTCCTCACGTCAAACAAAATAAATAAACTTCAAGCTATTCCTTGAACCACAGTATGACGAAGAACTAGTAGACACCTTCGCTTTATAGTGGTTCAGAGGTGGTGACTGCCTCGTTGGTCAGCACGCTGGGTACTATCCAAGAGGTCCCGGGTTCGAATCCCGGGTCGGGCCGAGAGTGTTTGGGTTTTTCTGTCTTGATATTACTCAGACACAGCTCCGGAGTCAGGAAGTTGGTGGTGTTAACACCCCCGTGCCTCGGAAAGCACGTTAAGCCGTTGGTCCTGCGCCTGATCTCTCTACGGTCATGTTGGACTGCCGTCTCACCGAATTATGAGAGTCAAGGAACAGAGAGTGCACCTATGTATTGCGTACACACTTGTGCACTATAATATGAACCGCGCAGTTGGCTAATCTCTGTTGAGATAGGCCGCCGTAGTCGAAATTCGGCTAGGAGGACATTATTATTATAGTGGTTCAGTTCCCAGTAAGTGCAAGCCTTTCTGAAATGCAAGACCCGCTGAATTTTTTTATGTTCAATAGTTATTGACAAAGTTCGGAAAGTTTTTTTAAATCATTTTAAAGGTATAATTTTAATGTGGATGTCGGATAAAGAAAAACCAATTTAGTGCGAGTCGGATCTTGTGGGTTACGTAACAACCCAAATTCTCCCCATCAATAAACTAAGAGAGAGTTGGTTACAAGACGTGTCATGTAGCTCGCCTTCTTGTGATAGTTTTCTCGATAAAACAGCGCTTTTCTTCACCTCTTTCAAATTCAATGGAAGGACTGAGGTTGCTGATCACCACTTGGATTGTGGTGTTCAAGAATCTAGATTTTAGCCGGATTCCTCGACTCTTGACTCGGCCATTGCACTTTTCTTATTCCGTGAAATTCCTTCACTGGTACGGTGTTATTTGTTTTAAGAACTTCTGCTAAGAGTCTCACGAAGTATTATTTATATTCATTTTATAAATTACGACCAGCCTCGTCTTTGCACTAGTCTAATTCAAAAAATAAAATATAGCTTTTGTCGCTTAAGAATAATGCCCATTTCTACTTAATTCAATTTCAAAGATTTTTTAAAATCAGTTCAGTTGCTACAAATAAACTCCAAAACTATTATCCAAATTAATATTATTAAAGTACAGATTATGAAAGAGGGGTCAGATGATAAATCGTCGTTGCTTCAAAAGTTTAAGTCCCCGTAACGTTGCGTTAAATTTTTTTGTGCGTTTTCAAGGGCTGAAGTACCACTGCTTGCACGGGACGATTGTGGGCAGGCAATGCCAAGAAAAAACATCGTTAGTAATTCTTATTTTAAAAAAAACCCGGCTTAGTGCGTGTCGGGCCAAGCGCAGTGTAGGGTTCCGTAGTTGCCCGTTGAACAGGCATATGTACCAAAAACAAAATCCTTAGAATAAATGATTTTAAGTGACTTACACTTAAAATCATTTATTCTCAGGATTTTGTTTTTGGTACAAAATTTTATCCAACATCCTAGTTCAACAGCTTTAAAATAATAAAGTCATCTTAAAGTAAATTAAGTTCTTTTAAAGTTTTTGAAATCTTATCATCTTTTTTTTTTCGAGTTTTTCAAGCTTTTAGAGGGGGGGACAATTTTTCATTACAAACAAAAATTGCATTTTAAAGTTTAAAATTAAGTTATTCGAGCATTAAATCGAAAAATTATGATAGAAATCCCTAAGTTAGTAAGAACCATTTCAAATACTTACTCAACGATACACACGATGGGGTAGACGACGAAAAAAAAAACATCCCCACTTCACATGTAGAGGAGCAACCCTAAAAATATTTCCAAAATTTTATTTCACCACCTTGTCGGCGTAGTTATTATACATACACCTACAAAATCACAGCTTTCTTCTTTTTGATGTTTTGCTACCTATATGCACCGATTCTTTTTAACATATGTAAGTGTTTTGTACACTCTTAAACGTTTGCAAACTCTTAAGGGATACCAGTTTTGGGATTTGAATAACAATATAATTTGTAAGCTATTTCTTCCAATCTTTTTTACAAAAATACAGCAACACGAGTAAATTCTTAGCTGCAAAATTTTAGCTTACCACAACATTAACCACAAGCTTACTCCCAGCTAATATACAATACATATTTTTGGTATTTCAATTATAGTTTAGTATTATGATAAGTTGCTTCTGTTTGAATTAAGCTTGCACATATTAATTTTATTTCAAAAATACTATGTGTGAATGTTACTTGCATAATCATTACTAGGTGGTATTTGCTTATCTAAAAGTAACATTATTTGTTATTATACATTATTCCTTTCTTCATTTAATTAAGGAAACATTATTGTACGCTTACTGTTAGGTATAAAACTTAAAAACTACTACTGTTTGAATAGATCCTTAGTTTAGGAGGTGGAGACCTGGTGTCTTGTAAGACAGATTGTCTCAATCCACAGCAAGCACCAGTCTCCACAAAAGTAAAACTGTAACCACCATTTATATGACCTGTGCTGACTGTATAAATTATGTAATACTTTTTGTGAAGAAATAAATACTTTATTATTATTAATATTTCTAGTACTAACGGTCTCTTTGAAAACCTCAGACAGACGTCTGTCTGTCCAGACAGGCGGACATAACGAAACTATAAGAGATCCTTGTCTAAAGTCAGCCTATATATATTCCCACTGCTGGAAAAAGGCCTCACCTCAACTATAAATTTATAAATAAATAAATTGTTTCAACAAACACACCAATTACCTAGCCCCAAACTAAGCGTGAGCTTGTGCTATGGTGACTAGGATAACGGATAGAAATACTTAAATACATATAAACATCCATGACTTAGATACAAATGATCCAAACATTTGCCCCTTGCGGGATTCGAACCCGCAACCGCCTGGTTTAGAAGTCCGGTGCGCGAACGACTGCACCAAGACGGTCGTCAAGGAAACTATGAGAAGGTACGAGCCATACTCCACCACGCGGGCTCAGTGCGGATTGGTGGAGGGGTGTCTGTAAGGTAAGTGCCTCTGACTAGGCTTAACGACTAAAACCAACAGATATTAGCCGGGACCAACTGCTTAACGTGCCTTCCGAAGGGTTGCTAACTTTGGTATCACTACCAAAGCGCTGCCGCCACTGCGCCACAAGCACCTCTTATAGAGATCCTTGTCGGGACTACGGAATCCTTAAAAGAGGCTTTCCATTAACAAACCGAGGATCAAACCAATCCCCTTTTAACTCCCAAATCCCGGGATTTCTTAAATCCCGCCAAAAAGACAAACCCGAATCGAAAGCCAGCAATGAAATGTGTTTGCGCTGAAATAAAAAACGACTGGCAACACAGGAATTCAATTTTAAGATTCAATACCGCTATAAAATCCGGGACAAACCATGAATACAATCGGTAGAAACAGGGGGCGTCCGCGGGCACTGCGCGGTGGCAGCCATTTTGAAATTATTGCGGACATTTTTTTACAAATAAAATTTTGTATTGACCAACTTTATACTCTTGAACGAAAAAACGAAAAAACGAAACAAAAAAAGTTTTGTATGGCGATAAGGTTTCAAAAAATGGATATTACCTCTTTCTTTCTTGTTGGCAAATCTGACGGAGAGATAAAACGGAAAATTTGAATGAAATGCCATTGGAAGTTGAGGAAGCATAGGAATTGACCCGCATTTTTGGTTTTTGAAACAAGGTTGATGTTTACTACTTTTAAAAACCGGCTAAGTGCGAGTCGGACTTGCGCTCGAAGGGTTCCGTATTTATTAATTTAATTATTTATTTTGAAAGTGAGATACAATTAATATTCTGTGAACCTTTCAAGCGTCTACCTGTTGCCAATATTAAAATCGAGCAATAAACGGCAAAACAATCAAATTTGTTGTATGGGAGCCCCCCTTAACTATTTATTATATTCTGTTTTTAGTATTTGTTATTATAGCGGCAACAGAAATACATCATCTGTGAAAATTTTTAACTGTCTAGCTATCACGGTTCATGAGATACAGCCTGGTGACAGACAGCGGAGGCTTAGTAATAGGTTCCCGTTTTCACCCTTTGGGTATGGAGCCCTAAAAAGCATAGATCTTAAGCTATCCTAATTAAGAATTAACACAAAGTTTTTTTTTTAATTTAAAATGTTGAAACTAGAAATTTTGACTATGCTTCTTTTTTGCACTAAGAAGAGATTTTTGATAGATAATTATCCTCTTGTTATTCGGCAGTTTTAGAGCTTAATTCACTTACTGGTATTTAGCTATTTGATTAGAAACTAAAAAGTCATTACACAGGTACTTTTGGGTTTTTACGCTTTGGGTATAGTACCCAAATAAAAATTAAAAGAACACCTTTGCCTAGTGTTATTATTTTTTAAATTTGACAAAAAATATTAAAACTAAAATCAAACAAAGCATCCCTCAAAAACGCAAAACTTGGTCACCCTAACTTCCACCCAACGCGACAGGTTGAATTGAACGAAATCACAAACCAAATTAAGGGCGATCACAATGGAATATCGTTCTTATTCCCTTGAAAGAAGAGTTAGCGCAATCGCAAAGACTTGAAGATATTCTGCCAATAAATCGAGGTTAGAAGAATTTGTAACTACATAAAATACGGTCGTGTAGAATGGCGAATGATTCGCTTGTTTTGCATGGGAGCATTCATTACGGTGCCTTCACGGTTGCCAAGAACATTTGCATGCTAGAAGAAGCAGGCTTTGAATTTATGTGGATAGAATTGGTTATATTGAAATACATAGGTAAGCACATGGTATCTGAAATTAATGAGGCGAATGTTGACAAAATGAGAGTTGCTTAATAGTATCTATTTAGAAGACAAATTCGCTCCGACAATAACATTACATAGTAACATACATAGTAACATTACATAGTAACCGGTCATGTTAATACGATATCAAAAAAACATTTGCTCTGCTTTAAATATTTTATAATGGATAAAATTATAAGAACCAAATACACACACGGCCTCACATCAACCTACCCTGATCTGTCAAATTTCCACAACAATATTTCAACCTTATATTGATCACATTGAGTTCACAAGCACCTCTTATAGAGATCCTTGTCAGGACTACGGAATCCTTAAAAGAGGCTTTCCATTAACAAACCGAGGATCAAACCAATCCCCACTTAACTCCCAAATCCCGGGATTTCTTAAATCCCGCCAAAAAGACAAACCCGAATCGAACCGAACCAAATACACACACGGCCTCACATCAACCTACCCTGATCTATCAAATTTCCACAACAATATTTCAACCTTATATTGATCACATTGAGTTCCATATTGTTTAAAATATTGTTTAACAGATTTGGATAAGTTGATGCCAACTCTACATATTTTATCTACAAATAAAACAGCGGTCGCTCTAACCAGACGAGACATAGATAATTTGATAATGTTGGTTCTAACATTTTTATTTAACTGTACGGAATGGTTTAAACCAGTGCTCATCTTACATGTAAGACGTACAACTTAAATGCACAAAAAAGGAAAAACACATCTACGTAAATCTATGACCTTAGCCTTTTCAGATGCTCTAAAAAGATTTATTTCACTGCATTTTCCATTCACATTAAAGTATAAATCTGCTCGCCGATCTTGACGCATGTGTGTCGCGTGCATCTCTCACGTTATCTAAATTGCAAACGCGACGTGGTGACGGCGTCTCATTGCGGAGACTTACACCAAAATACGCAGAGTAGCGATTTGGGAGGAACATTAAAGAAATGGGTTTTGTAACGCTGCTTGGAGCACCTGTTTGTTGTAACGATTATAGAAAATAGTCTAAGGTACTAACCTAAAAGATTTTCTTCAGTATGTGTTTTTAGCGTACTGAAGAAATTAGTTTCTGGGTTTTTCTGTCTTAAAATAATTTAGAAACAGCTCGAGTTAGGAAGTTAGTGGTGTTACCTCAGTGCCTAAAGAACATGTGAAGCTGTGGGTCCGCGCCTGATCTCTCTCCGGTCATGTTGAATTGTCCTCTTTCCACGGAATAAATAATAACTCTTGTAAAGGAACATATAATGCACTTGTCTTTTGCGCACATTATCTTTCGCGCAGTTAGCCAATCTAGGTTGAGATAGGCCGCCGTGGACGGATTTCGTCTAGAAGAACGTTATTATTAATAATTTTGGATAAATGCGAGAATATGGTTCTGTGCTTTGGAGGGCACGATAGTACGTCGGTCTAGTCGTTTGAGCCATGATGAATCTGACACCAGTGTTGTGGCTTAACAATAAGAAGAAAATGATAATTTGAAAGCTATAAAAATTAAAAGTTGTCTGTCCTTCACAGCAGTGTGTCCCTAATGCTCTTAGGGTATCCTGTCTAAATCGTCTTCAGCAGACCGGAACTAACTCGTGTCTACCGAAGCCTCTGCAAAGGACGGCTGCATAGCATAGAGGCAGTTACTATCTCTTTTAGAATTAAATAAAAACACACTTGATTTTTTTGGACTGGACTTGAACACGAACGGTTCCGTACAAGATTCGATTCTTTGTGCTTGTTTTTTATGGTTGTTTACTTCAAAGGGAAAAAGGATCACTTTGTTTGCCGTCTAACGCCTGTCAGTCAAAACCCTTTTTATTCAATTTGAAATTAACATTAAATATTAATTTTTGCGGTCCCTTGAAGCTACGAAAATCAAGCTACCAAGTTAACGTGATCCTCTGGACCGCGTTAACTTTTTTTTTCGCATTTTCGTTTCGTTCTTTTAGGCCCCTTCCTATATAACAGACTCCATCGCGAGTTACACATTTACTCCCTAACCTCACTGTAAGAGAAAGGTGGTCAATTACCTATACTGACATAAACACACACACACACACACACACACACACACTCACACACACACTCACACACACACACACACACACACACACACACACACACACACAGACACAGACACAGACACACACACACACACACGCGCATACAAGTTATAGTTATGCTATTATTATTATTTTTGCTTAATTCTCCATTATTGTGCTTTGCTTTTTAACTCACTGTATTTTGTGTTAATATGTTAATATTTATATCTGATCACATCTAGAGAGGAGAGTACTGTTCTCTGTAACACAGGCATGAAGCCTAGCTCAGATGCCAGTCTCTCACAATCAAATTTCTGTACCTTAAAATTGTAACCTTGCCTACCTTTTGAATTTACTTTGATTGTGGAGAAGAAATAAATAAATTTGATTTGATTTGATTTTTAAAAATTCCGCAAGGAAATCAAATAGGGTACTTCCCATGAAATTCAGCATGAAGAAAAATCTTACAGCAAAGAAGAAGCTTTCAGAAAACAAAGTGGTTACATCGTAGAAAAAAAACTTTATTTGTACGAAGCCCTCATTGCGCGAGGCCGACTCGCACTTCGCCGGTTTTTGTTTGAAGTAAGTGCTAATAGTACAAATGAAGTTAATCTATACTTATACATCCAACTGCTAGGCAAAGGCCTCGGCACAATTATGAGGAGGTATGATACTCCGCCACGCGGGCTCAGTGCGAATTGATGGATGAGTGTCTGTACGGCAAGTGACCAACCTTACTGTCAAGTTAAGTTATCAAGAAGTAATAAAAGCTATCATCATGAAAGATAGCCTTAAAAATAGTTTTAAAAATACATTTTTAATGTCATTGCTACGGAATCGTAATCGCGACAGTTTTCTATTTAGGTGTTTGTTAATCGATCATAACTCTCTAGTGGTCAGCACGCTGGGTATTGTCTACGAGGTCCCGGGTTCGAGTCCCGGGTCGGCCGAGAGGTGTTTGGGTTTTTCTGTCTTGATATTACTCAGACACAGCTCCGGAGTCAGGAAGTTGGTGGTGTTAACACCCCCGCGCCTCGGAAAGCACGTTAAGCCGTTGGTCCCGCGCCTGATCTCTCTACGGTCATGTCGCACTGCCGTCTCACCGAATTATGAGAGTGAAGGAACAGAGAGTGCACCTGTGTATTGCGCACACACTTGTGCACTATAATATGTCCCGCGCAGTTAAAAATTCGGCTAGGAGGACATTATAATGGAGCAGAAAGTTAAAGAAAGTAAGCTTACAACTTCTAACGTGAAAACGATGAAGATGGGTGTGATACATATAGTGGAGGTGGTTAAAGATCTACTTCCTAGTGGTCCACTCCGGGCAACGACATCACAATCTCCAGGTTGTGATGTCGTTGTAGCTCAACGATCCTATCAGCGGTGGTAAGCTCCGTTAGGTTCTGCCTGGAAGCTACCACCCTCCCTCCAAAGCCCGGTGCCAAGCAGCTTGCTGTGTGCCGTCGGTGAGTGACTCCCACTCACCGACCTTCAGTCAGAACCTTCTGGGCAAGCTCGCTCCACCGTCGACTCTGTCCACGCCACGTCTGGCTTAGTCAAGAGCAAACCCATTTAAAAAAAACGGAGAATACAAATCCTCGATCTGCCTAAATTTAAAATAGATATATCGATTACATATAGTAGATATATCGATTTACGAAAATAGCATCCTTATTCAGCATTAAAGTGAAATGTCAAGTGAAAAAGTTATTTTCAAATAGGATAGCACTTGAATATTTTATAATGAGTCAGTCTTCATAGATTAAGGCTCCGCCTACAAGCTTTTCGAATGAAAAATAAAGTGCCTTTACTTGTATTATGATTTTACTGACTTGACTATTTACTGTACTTAATTACAGTTTTCATCATTAATTTCGTCTAACTAAAAAAGAATATTATTATGTACATTGACGCAAATCAGAATGTAAATAACTTATTTACTTCTTTACTAATAATGATTTTAACGTTGGTATAACACTAATAACCACCAATAAATATGGGACGGCTGATTTGAAATGTTTGTGTCTACTTTGTCATGTCACATAATAATAATAATAAAGCTTATTTATTCCGTTATACTTATAAGTTTTTACAATTCAAATGTGTGTTAGTAGTGTTACTGTTACTTACATATATTAAATTTAGTTAATGTTAGTATATTTTATTTAATTTATTTTTGTAGAATGGACCCCTTTTGTGAACAGGCCTCCTCATTACCCATCCATTTCTCTCCGTCTTGGGCCAATTCCATCCAGTTATTTCCTGCTGTTTCAATTATGTCGTCGGCCCACCTTTTTTGTGGTCTGCCCACATTTCTCTTTCCGACTGGTCCAGTCCATCTTGTTGCTAATATTGACCATCTTTTGTCGGAATATCTCGAGACATGCCCAGCCCATTTCCACTTGAGGCGTAAAGCATGTTGGAGAGCATCTGTGAGTTTGGTTTTTGCCTGTATGTTTTCACTTCTGATTTTATGCATTCTCTTCAGTTTCAGTATACTCCTCTCCATAGAGCGTTGGCAAGATGTGATTTTGTTTTTTATTTGTCATGTCACATCACTGTTATTAATTTCCAGTTAATTCCAAACTAGCCGTTTCATATAATAATATACAAGTGTTATGAGTGGCAGAATCATTACTAGTAAGGGGTTAATAAATAAATTGTTTTAACAAACGCACCAATTACCTAGCCCCAAACTAAGCGTGAGCTTGTGCTATGGTGACTAGAATAACGGATAGACATACTTATATACATTTTTATAAACATCCATGACTTAGGAACAAATGCTCATCACACAAACACTTGCTCCTTGCGGGGCTCGAACCCGCAACCGCCTGGTTTAGAAGTCCGGGATGCGAACGACTACACCAAAACGGTCGCCAATGTGTAAAGGTTACGCACTGTGTGTGCATAACTTATTATAACCTTATAACACACACACATTTTAGACCGTTGCTTAATAATAATAAAACGCCGTTGTTAGCTGTCAGCTTTGCATGTAAAGTGTAGATTTTTATTAAAGTAATAACAATTCTACTAACAGAAAATGACACTTTATACAAGTAAACAGAATTTAAATAATCAGATCTATCGATTACGATAGGTTTATAGTAAGATTGGTTAATTAAACTACCGCTAAGCATCCTTATCCTCTTAGTGGTATCCCGGTTGTGCACTTGCGCCCCTCACGCCCCCCCCCCCCCCCAGGGTCCGCTTAGACCGTGATCCAGGAGCAGGTAATTACAGTGAAGTGACTGTCATCTGTCCTCCACCACCCTGTTAACACGGGAACCCGACCAGTTTGGATCAGGGTTACAAAGTCTGTCGCCTGAATGTGCATGTTTTTCTCACAATGTTTTCCCTCACCGTAAAAGCATCGGTTAGTGAAATAACTAATGTACTTAACGAAGAGAGTTTTTATATTTCACATGATTTACTTTAAATTAATACCTTTTTACTTATCGGCACAAATTAAATAACTAAATCATGAATGGCCTTGTTGGTTCAGATATCAGTAACGCTGTCGTAAGACTGGACTTCCGTTTTGAAGTTACTGAGAAACAGGTTGGAGTCAGGAAGTGATTAACTTCCGTAAATTAGAAACCTGTGTATTGCGCACACACTTGTGCACTATCCATGTGGGTAAACGTGCAATCGCTGTGGCAAGAAATACTGCCTCAAAGCTTTACATCCATCAAAGAAGATGTGGAAACCTGTAAACCTATGTTCTGCAAAAAATATCGGCAAAAGATGAATTCCTGAAATACAAATCAACTTAACAAATTGTTTCACTGACTTAATGTGGTCGATGCATGGTCTTGTTTTGTCTTATAAAACTATATTTCCATTATTATTGTACTTGGTATGGGACGCAACTTGTGTTGATACTTTGGCCCCTTCTCATCTCAGGGAATCAGCTTTTAAAGCTGGGTCTGCCGCTGAGTCGGCAGAAAACGCCAAGCGGCGCAAATACGAGTCTCTTGCAGGTGATTATGTGTTTGCACCGTTTGGCGTTGAAACTTTTGGACCGTGGGGACCTAACGCCAAATTACTTTTTAGAAAAATAGCCCCTAAATTAAATACAATTCTGGAAAACAAAAAAGCTGGCTCGTTTCTCGCTCAGAGGCTAGTATGGCTATCCAACGCGGAAACGCAGCCAGCATTCTCGCTTCCTTGCCTCATGGACACGGTTACATTTTTGAATAAGTAGATTTTAAAGTTTTTTTTTAAGTGTACATATTTAGTTAACTGATTATTTTTATGTGATTTAATAAATAGTATTACAATTATTGTACTATTTGTTGTTGATTATTGTGATTTTAAATTAATTAAATATTAGTAATGTTATGTTTGCACGCTAATCAAATTAGCGAAACATGTTTGCACATTTCCATTTATTTTTAACATCTATGTATCTACATATGTTGTTGTTTCTGGCGAACAAATAATTTGAATTTGAATATTGAGATCGGCCCTAAATAAAAAAAAAGTCAGTATACATTCCACTCAAAGCAAAGACCTCACCTCAACAATGAGGTGGTATGAGCCATACTCCACGCGGGCTCAGTGCGAATTGGTGGAGGGGGTTTGTGAGACAAGCGACCAAGATTACTGTGAGATTTTGCTTGCACACAAAATATGATTCACCATGTCGTACGGTGCCATAACTTTCGTAAAAACTTGCAAAGACACAAGCAGCTCCATAATGGTATCAGTCCATAGCCGAACACACGCGGCAACAGCAGACAACATGTCGCCACGACACTTCTGGTTTCTATGTACTAAGCGGCACAAAAACTGGGCTATTAAGTAATTTTCATACAAACATACTCACTTCATAGGGTCACAAATTATAAATGTACTTGTACAACTGAAATCATGTTGGAGTCAATAGATGGGGTAAATGTTCAGTTCTAAGTTAAGCTGTCCAATTAGCTACAGAACCTTATGCATGTCTTCAAAAATGCAATGGAATAACTAACTTTCTACCTTTCATATGACGTTGTATGGAACGCGCAGACAGAGTTACTCTTTATTGTTTTTAAGGTAATATAGTAATTTTTGCACGCGATTAAAAAACGTTGTTGAAATATGAACATTTATCCAATCGATTGACTTAAAAACATTATTACCGTAAGATAAGAACTCACATTAGTGAATCTGTGAAGTAAGGATGTTTGTATGAAAGTTACTCGATGGCCCGATTTCTCTGCCGCTGAGTTTATTTCTATGCAAGCTTCGTGTCGCTAGCTGCGAATCGTACTTCATAGAAATACTAACAATTCAGTTGTGTCGCGTCGACACGTCGTCTGCTGCTGCCGCATGTGGTCGGCTACGATCTTATACCTCAATACAAAAGCCGTCAAGAATTTACCCAGCCTGCCTAACTTCCACTGACTTGCGTGACATCCCGAAGCCACAGCACACATTTTCATTAAAAACGCACATTAGCCCACATTTAGTGGAAGTGTTATCGAATGTTCCGAAGTCGTTTGGACCGAGTCGAGTCGTTATGTTTTACGGCATACAAATGGCGGCACTCGGCGATTTAGTGATGGGACGTTGGCATCCGAATGATCGATTTGGCGATTATTCGAATCGTATTCAATGAATAAAATCGCAGAAAGCCGGAAAGGAAACGATTTTGCTCAAAACAATTTGGCAGACAGAATTTGGTAGCAACGATAAATTTAAATTACGGTAAGTACCTAAACCTACTACATAGATATCAGCAAGACATAACCTAAGTAATGTATTCAATAAATAGCCCGAAATTATGAAATTAGAAACAGCAGACACTTTTTCTAAAAATCCAACTATCGAATAGCAAATAATATTGTGGTATGAACCTTTATCCGTTTTTTTTTTAAATTTATAGGCAGACATTTGGCCGCAATCTCACCTGATGGTTAGCGACGTCGTGGCTGAGAATAGGTCATTTCTGACTAGAAACAGCCTATTTACTCTTTCCTTTAAAGTATCCAGACCATAGTTCTTAGAGAATACTTCAGTCGACTGAAAACTCCACTCTCTAGTCGTGCAAGAGGAACATTCATATAAAAAAACGAATGAATAAATGAAAATTTATTTGCAGAAGACATGGTTCAAATAGGTGGAAATACAGTGCACAGTTCTCACATGCTTTACCATAATGTGGCATGCAAAATAATAACAGTTATGAAATTTAATTAATTGATACAATATCAGTGTCATTATAAAAATAATAAATTTTGTAGTTTTTGTCATATTAGATTAATTTAATCTCAAAACAAAGGATACGTCAAATCAAGTTAAATCAAATTAAAAATGTCCGTAATCTTGTAGAATTTTTTATGGCTAAGCCACTCTATGAGTATGAAGTATGAATAAAACTTATTACGATTTTCAGGATAGTGAAAAAAAGTTTTCGCTATCTCGTCTGGTTTAGTTATTTATGTACTAGCTTGTTCTCAAAGTTTCCCTTAGATCCAATTTCGAAACGAACAACTTTTTTTTCATCAGCCAGATTTATGATCGGATTTTTGTTAGATTCTAAAAATTTACATTGGCATCACTACTGGCATGCTATGAATGCGTGACTGGCTCCGTGTGGTGATTTGGGCCCAACTCGTCACGTCAGGGTATCTTCTGTTTTTAGGGACTATAAATTTAATGCCGATGCAACTCAGTTTGTGAATATTCAAGAGTTTTTACTGGTTATCAGTTTTGTGTATCGATTTCTGAGTAAGGGTGGCTGTTGAGGTTTTATTGAAATCCTCTTATCACAACCCTAGACCTAGACTGTACGAACTGCCCTAGGTGTCTATCCGAATATGGCTCAATCCGATATTTTATTTTGCTTTCCTTATATCATAACAAATTTAAAAAAGACCTAATGCAAAAATTAAAAGTGAACACTTCTAAAAGTCAAAAATAACTCAGCACGTACATGAGTGTTTTTTTTAATCGTTTTTGATAAAACATAATCTAAGAAACACTGCTAAAATCCCGGTTTCAAATTAAAAAAAAAAACAGATCCAAATCGGTTCACCCGTTTAAGATGTTACTACACTACTATGTTGCCACAGACAGACAGACACACATAGCTGCCAAACTTAAAATACCCTTCTTTTGCGTCGGGGGTTAAAAATATATTACATAGATAACTAACTCTTTATGGCATACAAGGCAAATCACCACGGTAAATATTGTACCAAAAAAATCAGTGTCCATCTTTAAATGGTCCTCAATAGCTCAGTTGGGAAAGCATTCGTCCGAAAAGCAAGCGGTCATGGGTTCGAGATCCACCTGAATTTTCGATAACATTGATTGCAAGATAAAACTCATCACAATCGATTTTCGGGGTTCGGAAACAACAAATTTCTGTAAATAATGACATTTGCTGCAAATGCCATTGCTGAATGTGGTCGCCTAACAAGACATTTAAATGATTCCATTACACATTCAGTTTTAGTATCTGAAATTGCATGGCTACATCTTTTCACAGTAAAGCATAGACCAGTAGCTCCTCTCTGTCAACCCGCATAAAACCCGCGGGCGGGCCGATAATAATAGTTTTCTATTGTGTCTGAAAACGATACGTGAAGGTTTAAGTAAATTAAAGAAACAGTCGCATTGTTGACTAGTGCTATTAAATCGTTATGGTTTTATTTGTTAAAGCTTTATGTGCACAACTAAAACTTCGTACAAAATGCATATGTTCTTCATATTTATGAAATACACTAATTGTACTTACATAGCCCTGTTTCGTCTATTTAACTATTATCTGTTTTTGCAAGTAGTCTACATTCAGCGGAATCTTGTGACAATAAGTATAACTACCTCCTTGGTCTTAGCACGTTAGTTTTTTGGGGCCCAACCGGTTGCATTACAATAATAAAATTGTCATTTATAAAGCAGACGGTCTAACAAAGTGATAACCAAAGTTTTTTGTATACGTTTTTGTTATTTGACGACCGTCTTGGTGTAGTCGTTCGCGCACTGGACTTCTAAACCAGGCGGTTGCGGGTTCGAATCCCGCAAGGGGCAAATGTTTGTGTGATGAGCACGAGCATTTGTACCTAGGTCATGGATGTTTATATGTATTTAAGTATTTCTATCCGTTATCCTAGTCACCATAGCACAAGCTCACGCTTAGTTTGGGGCTAGGTAATTGGTGTGTTTGTTGAAACAATTTATTTATTTATTTATAGAAACAATGGCGGACTTAATGTCTTGAAGCATTCTCTACCAGCCAACCACTGGGCGAAGCAGAAATAATCGGTGTTTCCTTCTCCTTTATCTCTTTCTAAGTTAATAATATTTATGACAAGAGTTACTGCTTCTAATACATTGTGGTTCACATTACGTATTCACGGCCGCAAATGCAGCTCGCTAATGCACCGACATCTGTATTGTTCAAACAATTGCTACCAAGTTTTGTTCAAGTTTAGGACGTCTGAAATCGACTCGATCATAAGGAGTTTGAAAAGAGGCCATTTGTGCTTATTTACTTGCAACTAATAATTTTAAGTAAGATGTAGTATGTAAGATGAAAGAGTAGGTACTACCACCTCAGTGCCGTGACCCTGATTAAAAAAACAAATTTGTAGGCGTTATTTGTCTCACTCATAATTAAAGTTGCTTACAATCCAGTTCCTAAAATGCGGTCAATTGTCTGACTTTATTTAGATACTCTAAAATGAGTCGTTCATTCACCCACTCTAATAACAGGCCTAACCTGTGCAGTGACTTCTAGGTAGTCGGTGTGCTACTCACGATTAATTTACATATCATTCACTCCTGAATGAGTCGTTCATTCACTCACTCTAATCACAGGCCGCAGTGCAGTGACCGCGGCTAAGGAACATTAGCAAACCGCCCTGTATCGTCGGAAACGTGAGCATCTACCATTTGTTCCCGAGCGCATTTCCAAGCTACAAAGATATAGAAGCAATGGGTCCGACATTCTTGACAGCTCTTTGAACCGTAAAATAGATTATAACGATATTACAGACAAAGAAGAAATGCCAAAACCGTTTTGGTTATTCAGTACCTACTCACGTCAAATTCAAATTCATTTATCAGGCACGCAGATAAAGTAAATAGTAGGTACGGTACATAGCATTAGACCAAGTGCGTGCTAAAAAGGTGCATGCCACGATACTGATTTTCAGCAGGGACCTCTAGGACGTCAATAGTCAATAATTATTTTTTATAACTTAAGCAATTATTTTGCAAGTTTTTTGCGAAATTGAAATTAATTTTGCTCACAAAAATTAATCGACTGTGTCATCCGGTGGGACTCGAACCCACGTCCCTTCTCTATCCGGGCGAGTGCTCTTATCAACTGAGTCAATAGTCAAGTTGTGTTTTTTTTAAATTCAAACGGTGATCTTGAATGCCTTAAAAATGTTTGCTGATGAATTATTTTGAATGCAAAACAATTCCGATACGGAGATTTTTAAATAAAATTTCATCTCCCATTTTAAAAATATATATATAATAAATTCTAGCCAAATCAGTTAAGCGGCTTTAATTTAAAGAGGTAACAGGTAGACGACACACGTTCGCAATTATAATATGAGTATGGTTAAGGCATCTATCTACCCTAAAATACATGTAGATACAACAAGCAACCCGGAAAATCTAGTTGCAATATTTCGACTGTACAACCTCGTGAGAAGGTACAAATTGACATCATTTTCCACATCAACAAGCTCAAAAATATAACCTCAAAACCCCAAGGCAATTTTCTAGACACATCCAGTCTCCCAAAGCACGTTCTCTCAAGCTTATTGGAGCGGCAGTACGTTAGCTACCAATCGAAAAGTATGCATCTAACCTTATTTATATGCGCCGTATCCCGTACAGCTTTTAAACACACAGCCAATTCTCAACCTTATCGCACTCCGAATAGAGGCTGCAAGTTTCCGGACCTAGCCACAGTTAATGGCCCGACTTGTTCTGGCAACTTGAAACTTATAACGAGGGCGATAAGGCCCTGAATAGATTGTGCCTGCAATTTCACTGCAAACAGTGATAGATAAATCTGATACGTATGTTTATGGGGGTTTGTTTCGAAATTGTAAATTATTGTAATAAGATTCTTTTGGGAAATGGTTTAATCGTTGCTGTTTGCAAGATTCGATTAACGTTGAATGGAAAGATCAATGCTAACTTTGAAGGAACGAATGGTAACGGTCTCATCATCGTCATTTACACAAAACCAGGCCTGTGTATCTTCCCGCGTACGTAGCAAAAACGTACCTACGCGCGGCGACCCCTTGGTAAGGGACTAAACAAGTTGGGTGTCGCTAGCCGGCAGCGACACGCTCCCGCGTTTTATTTACCGGCGGTGCGCGACACTAGGTTGCTGGTTGGACGAGCGTGAATAAAGTCCTAAAAAGATGCGCTAGATGGCGTTAGTAGCTTCTTGTGGCAGACAACCTTATCGCGTTGCGTGATAGTACGTCATTGATTAGGTTTAGTGTATTATGAATCATATTCCAGAGTTATAAGAATGAAATTATCTTGCAATGTATTTCTGTAGGTGTCTACACGAAAATGTGCTGGAGTCAGAGGCGAACTGAATTACACCATATCGTTAACAACATTGAGTAGATATTTCTTTGAATTTCATTGCAAAGTCATACTTCTGTACGGAGTACTAGTACTTATTCTGTGACAAAACTAAGAAAATGGTTAGAGTGAGTACAAATTGTTACATTTTTGGGACAAATTAAGTCTCCGGCCGTCATTTAGAGTCAATGAAAAAGGCAATTTACATAGTGAAGCTTAAACGAATGTGCCCATACAATGTTGCAGTTAATGAGAAATGACACCAATCATTAAGTCATAATGCTACGCGATTAGAAAACGAAAAGCACGTCCGTATTAGTGCATGCGTTCTCACGGTTTGCAATATCCATTTAGTTTGGGGCTTAGTAAATGGCGGTTTGTTTAAAACAATTTAACTATTTACCTATTTGATATCAGTTTAAATAAGAAACCAAAAATTCGCACACAGGTAGGATTTGAACTCACGTCCTTTGGCTAAACGGGCCAACGCTCTTACCGACTGAGCTACTGTGCAGTC
The DNA here is from genome assembly GCA_949316185.1 of Pyrausta nigrata. Classification (NCBI taxonomy): domain Eukaryota; kingdom Metazoa; phylum Arthropoda; class Insecta; order Lepidoptera; family Crambidae; genus Pyrausta; species Pyrausta nigrata. The sequence continues at coordinate 2,487,678 of OX438957.1, read as the reverse complement.
TATCCAGCCATGTGAAATTATTGGTCTCTTTTGAATACGTCATTGCGCGACGTCAACGACATCTACCCGAGCCGGTTAGCCAAAGGAAGTGCGTTCAAATCCTACCGGTGTGCGAATTTTTGGTTTCTTATTTAAACTTATATAAATAAGAATAAGAACAATGTAAGTGTTAAAAATATAAAAAACTATTTGATATCAAATACTGTAATTATGTATCATAGACCCAATTTTTATCAAAATCAGACACAGAACGTCTACTTTAGAATATAGTCCTCCCGCATAGAATTCCGAATTGACCGATTGCAAGCAGTCTGCATCCAGTGCAACCCTGCGAACTTTGCAAGGTCGTGTGTCCGTCTTGACGATGTAGTAGACGTTCTACGCTTCACTTTTGATCTATAAATGGTCTCCAATCTAGAACTTTTCGGCCCCAAACGACCGTCAATTCTACGCGCAATGTTCCCATTGTCGCTTGAGCTTACTGATCCACAGGGATAAATCCGTTACCTCTTCTACGTAGGTATCTCCCAATTCGAACCCATATTCAAATCAATCCAACTAGAACTTCGTCTTAAACTAATCTATCTGTCAATAACTTTTATCAAAACATAGAAAAGTCGGCAAGTGGAAGTGCCAGAACCAGAACCTTCTGGGTGAGTCCACCATCGACTCTGTCTACGTCACGTCTGTTTTAGTCTAGAGTTAAGAGTAAACTCATTCCAAATAAATAAAAAACACTTAGCATAACGCTCTCCAATTCCATAGCTACCGTATAAGGCCATAGCTACGAGACCATGTTTCGGATCCGTATGACATCACTTGTAACCATTATACAACATTTTTAAAATGTATTTGATTTGACAAGATCACGAGTAACTGGCGATAAGACACCAATGTGTAGCAGCATAAAAATGTTTTTTAATAAAAAAATCACAGCATTTAACCCTTCTTCAGGCGATGCCGAGCTTTTATATCGTAATATTTTAACAACAAATGAGATCACGCGCGAGCGGCGGCATAACTTTATTAAAAACCTACCTGGCTACGAGAAAAGTGGAATTTTGAGTTAATACACCGTTTTAATAACTGGGAATGTGCATCCTCACGGGACGGATGTATCTTTAGAGATATTTATGGATACTGCATCGCTGAAGTCGAGATTAGGTGGGGCCATATTTAAGGTGTTGGAAGGATAAGACATTTTGTATTACATAATACAGAAAACTTACTGCTATTGAAATTTAAGTTCATTATTTAAGTCGATTTTTTTTAATAAACTAAATGTAACAATTACTTAACAAGTGATATTGTCTGGCACGCTCGGTGACCAGAGTACCCAACTTAACATTGTAAGCTTGTTCTTTAATGTATTTCTCATTTAAGTGAATTTATGTAAATTCTTATGAGAATATTAATGTCTTTAATCCTATATTACTTTTAAATCGCAAGTTTCTTCAACCATTGAGGAGGTTCTATATTCGCTTGATTTAATAATTGATTGATTTGGTTTAGTAGAAGAAAGCGCGATAACTTGATGATGTAGTATTGTATTAAACTAATTGCAAGAAAAAAAAAATATGGTACTGTAACAAGATTTGTATTTACGAAAATACTAAGCTTGAATTTACATTTGCATAAAACTTTGAATAGTAGGTACAACAAAACCAGAAAAAAGAAAAAAATAAAACACACCCGTGCAATAACTAAAACTAAAGGAGAATCAGAGTTTAAATAGCTGCAAAGTTGCTATCTCTCTTGGGATAGAGGTATCTCCAGGATGATTTATGGCCGAGGCACGGGCCGGATTAGAGTTGTAACTGAAGGTGGCCAGCGGTCCAACTGTCTACCTGGGGACCGAACTTTGGGCAGCGACGTTCAACGGGTTAAAGTTTGTTTATAAATAGAAGAACGGATTCGGTACTGCCAAATATAGTTTACAGGGAGTTGTTTTGGTCAGCCTCCCCCGACTCAGGGATGATGGTACGAGTTATGATAATAAAGCAGAAATACCTAAGCTTGAACGGTGCATGTACATTTATATGACATAAAATTAATTAATTGTAAGTAATTAAATATCGATTTTCTAAAGTTTTTTTTTTAATTATTATATTATTACACCTCTATATTTATTTTCTAATATTTACTTACAAACAAAAATATTTAACTAAATATACACTAAACTAACCTAAAACTTAACTAAAAGTAAATATAAAAAGCATCAGCCCCAGCAGTGCCGAAAGGAATGGTGCCTATAAGGCTGGCAGCATTGCCCCTCTGGATAGCAATACTGATTCTTTGCCCAAGGTAGCTGCCAGCCTTTGGATCACCAGTTGCATCAATTAATCTTTTGCAGAGAATTTGTAAAAACTAAGGGTACAGGGACCCCAAGAGCCCATGGTCTCTACGCCAAAAAGCACAAATATGTAGTTCTCATTAAGATCTGAATATTTGCGCCCCTTTAAGCACTCTGCAGAGGCTGCCGCTGTTATGATAATTAAAAATATATATATTTTCTTCAAATAATATTAAAGATCTAAAAGAAAACCTTTTCACAACATGTCTTATTTTTTTTACAACGGATGGGGACACTCACGCTAGCTACAGCGCACTAGCTACGAAACGCTACGACGTAGCTACCGATAAATTTTTTGACTCGCTCGCAAGGATCGCAATAATAAATTGATTTTGTAGGTTTTCCCATGAAAAATTAAGGTATTTTGTATATTTGAAAATATACATATATTTGAATATATTTGAAGTTTTAATATTTACTATACGGGCATTGTTTTCTGGCAGTATATTTAATCGATTCTTCTATTGTCAGTCAGTCATCTGGAGTGAAGCCATAGAAGTTCGCGTTTACTGGTCACTATACAATTCACTCACATCACATACTATTAAGAATAACTATAATGATACCTTAACCACAGAAAAAATAAAAGGCATAACACACTGATATAGTAGTTAGCTATTTCAAATATTGTACCCTTTACAGGTATAAAATATTTTTTTATTTATTTAGTCAGGCAACAGATTACGAATAATAAATTGTTACAACAAACACACCAATTACCTAGCCCCAAACTAAGCATAAACTTGTGCTATGGCGACTAGAATGATGGATAGACGTACTTATGTACGTTTATATACATACATGACTTGGGTATAAATTTTCGTGCTCATCATACAAACATTTGCCCCTTGCGGGATTCGAACCCGCAACCTCTGGGTTTGTAGTCCGTAGCGCGAACCACTACACCAAGAGGTCGTCGAAAGGACGTAACAATTATAGCGCAAATTCTTTATGTGCGGACACGGAGTTATATTTCCGGAGATGCGTTGCTTGCCGGAGGATATTTCGTAAAGCAAGTATAGGTATCAACAGTAGACTTGTGTAACTCCTGAGTGAATGACAAAAATGATATATATCTTTTCAAAGAAGCTAATCACTCACTAACTCACTTGCATCCCAAACATATCTTTATCTCTTTTGATATACGACTCCTTTTGAGCAACTGAATGAAATGAACTGAACTACAGGACTGAGTGAGACGGTGTTACTGCTCGCTAGTATGTGAAAGAGAGGATGATTCGCATCCTGTATCACTGAGTCAAAAGAGCCGAAGATATAAAAGAGTGATATATATCACAATCTCACAATAATATGAATCACTCTTTTCTTTTCATTGATATATTTTGCGCATCTATAATCAACAGCACAATGTACACATCGATTCCCTTAAACAAGTTACCTATGGATATATTCTAAAACATTGGCTAATTAAAGATATACATAGTGATGTGAACAGTCGCACATACCAAACTATATTTTTTTTATTCCAAATTCCCCTCTTTTTAATATTAATGAGCCTCGAAGGTTTAACTTATTAATTTTCCATTGTAAAATTCAAATTCAGACGAATGGAACAACCAACCTATTCACATTCAATACACAGTCCTGATTGAAATCACCTAAAAGTGGAAACTTAAAATGAACGAATGAGTGAATGGCTGGGCAAAGCTAACCCGGGCAAGAATAATAACAAAAGAGCGAAATATCAGGTGTTGCGTTGTTTGTATAGTTTTATTAACTGGAAAGTTAGTTGTGCTACCTATCTCCCCTGGGATAGAGTATCTTATGATGATTTATTATCGCAATGCGCAGATTAGAGAGAAATACTACTCTGCCTATCCCATAGGAGTAACTTTGCGTTAGGAAATAGTTTGATTATATCACAACTTAAGTTAATGCAGTAGGTTCGCTTCAAACCGTTAGTCAGAATCCTGCCGAAAATTTTATGGAACAACATAATCCTTTTTCCGTCGCAAAAACGAATAAGTCGAGCTTTTTACCAAATAAAATGTAACAATCTAAAATTTGTCTATATGTCTACACCGAAAAATCTATGTATAACGTAAAATATGTATATTCTTCACCTAAATATATACGTAATAAATACAAAAATGCATTGAAGTTCCAACCCAACACACAAATTTTAAAAAAAAAGGTTGGTGAGTAGTAAAACATTTGTCCTACTATGGCGGTACGAAGTTTGCCTTGTTAGTTAGTTGATTATTAAATACGAGTTGACTTCAGACCTTTATATCTATTTAAAAACTATATCAACAGCACTAAAAATAAAATTTTCACACAAAAATTCATCGACAACCTGGTGGAACTCGAATCCACGACCCCTCGCTATCCCGGGAATCGCTCAACCAACTGAGCTCCCAACAAAGCACGTTAGACACTCGACGAATTTTTATGTTTTTTTTTTATTATTTTTACTTACAAAAATAACTTCGCAATTGCTTCTTTACACAGTATAAAATGAAGTCGTTGGCTGTCTGTTCTATTAGTTTTAAACTCATCATTATCATTACTAGCCGCAGGACGTCAACTGCTGAACGTAGGCCTCCCCCACAGATTTCCAAAGAGATCTGTTACAAGCGATCTGGAACCAGGCCTTTATTAGGTCGTCTGTCGATCTTGCTGGTGGACTTTCTTCGGTACGCTTTTGATCAAATGGTCTCCAATCAAGAACCTTTCTGCCCCAACGGCTATCAGGCCATCATCTTTAATCTACGCAACGGATTTTAATGCAGTTTTCAGCATAGATATGAAGGTTTATATGTACGAGTATAATACATGCATATTGCACCCGTTTGGCGCCTGCGCAGGTCGCTAGTAGATTATAAAAACCAGTTATATATATCCTGTTTATACAGGTCCAGGATGTAGCAGATCAGGTAATTACAGTGAAGCGACTGCCATCTGACCTCCGAGACCCTGTTAACAGGAGCGCCTGACCAGTTTGGATCAGGGTTACTCATTCATACTCGCCTGAATGTGCAGGTTTCCTCATGATCTTTTACCTCGCCGTAAGAGCATCGGTTAGTAAAACAACTAATGTACATAACTCAGAAAAAGTCATTGGTATATAACGGCACTTGGGATCGAACTGGTACATCTCATGAGTGGCAACACTAAAAATAGAAAAAATCTAACGTAGATGGCTCAATTTACTTGCTCCCACGTGTATTAATGCAGTTTCTTGCATTACGCTAACGTTGGAAATAATAAGATCTTACTGTGTCAATTTTGATTGTATTCTACGTTTAATAGTGGCAGGAGTTTGAATACTGTTTTGAATACGTCTGTATTTGATATTGTTAAATAACGGATTGGCACGAGATTTGGATTGTTTTTCACACAATTATACTCACTTATTAATATTATAATTGTTTTCATAATTTAAGCATTTTTTTGTTTCTGGTGGGGCTTGAAACCACGACCTCGCGCTATCCGGGCGATTGCTCTTACAACTGAGCTACAGAAGACGTTAGCGAGTCGATGACTCTTTTTTAAATGCTTGTTACGCCATTGAGCCGGCGTTTGATTTTATCAATACTTTGGGAATCGTGGGTTCGAGTCCCACAGTTGATAAATTTTTGTAGAGTTAAAATTTTAAAATAAACAGAATAAGCTTTAACAACTAATTTCTTTAGTCTACGCCTAAAACTAATTAATGTTCGCAGTTCCCTAATCTGGATAGAACGGGACGCGGCATTTAGGAAACACCGGTACATAGAAAATTTGAGTTAAAAATTAAAGTTGTATTATTCTGGAGTAAGCATTTTCTAATTTAGCAATTTATCTGTGGATTTGGGTGTTGATAAACTATCTAATTTTATAAAGAAGTTGTGAGTGTGTTTGTAACACCTAGCACATAACCTATAGAGATGAAATGTCAAAAAGGACTTGTCCTCTTTTTGTATGGAGGCTGGTTTATTATTCCAAGATGTCACCAACCACCAGTAACCTATATTTATCTTTAAGCTACAAAAATATGAAACTCGTAACCATAGAAATTTGAATTTTAAACGCCTCCATTTTTGAGAAAAAATATGTTTTGTAATGAGGCATCATCCATTGATCGTTACTTGTATTTCCTGGCTGTATGGCTATGTACCATTTCCTTTCCATTGGTGGATAAATACTACTAGGTACTACCACAAATTATATAATAGGTACTACTGTCAATGGAACGACAATTTTGCTGTCAATTTTTTTTCATGCGTTAATTGGTATAGGCGAAGGTGCGGTTTATGTACAGACAAAGAGAAAAATTAATTATTTTTTTTCTCTAAATCGGAGGCCTTAAAAAATATATTAATTATGCAGAAAGGCTAGTTTTTTCGTCAACAAATGGCGTAATTTAGTTCGCCTCAGAGTCAAGCACATTTTCGTGTAGACACCTACAAAAATCCATTGCAAGATAGTTTCATACTTATTGCTCTGGTATATGATTCATAATACACTAAACCTATTCAGTGACGTAATATCACGCGACGCGATAGGGTTGACTGCTACGAGAAGCTTCTAACGCCATCTAGCGCCTCTTTCTAGTACTTTATTCATTCTCGTCCAGCCAGCAACGTAGCCGCGCGGCCGCCGGTGAATAAAACGCGCGAGCGTGTCGCTGGCCGGTAGCGACACGCAACTTGTTTTAGCCCCTAAGTAGGGGTCGCCGCGCGTAGGTACGTTTTTGCTACCTACGCGGGGAGATACACAGGCCTGACGATGTAACATGTAACTGAAGCGAATATAAAAAAAAAAAAACTAGTACAACAAAACCACATCATTTCTGACAGGCAAAGGCTACTTCTGAGTGACGTAGGACTTGATTCCAATGGGCACATTGGAATCAAGTGTCTTAAATTAAATTTAAGATCAGTCTCTCTCTTTCTCTGCTAATTTATACCAAAAGAAACAGACTACAATCATTCAGAAATGTCAAATAAAATTATGCGTTTACTTACGTATTTTTACAAGCTTTTGTTATGTCTTCATGGAATGACATCCTTACTAAATTGTCTATGGGCTTTGTAATTTTCTTAGCAATTGATAGCTGTTTATTCTGACGTTTCTAAATTATTATAGTCTGTCTCTGTATGTTTGTTTGGCAGAAAAAGAGAGAGACTGAACTTAAATTTATTCTTAGCCATGACACATTTTAATCAAGCTTATAGATGTTAGTGTATTATTCTTTTTAATTGCGCATGCCTAGCCGGGGCGGGTCGCTAGTACATATACATATACTCGTAATAAATATTAAGATATCACCAAATAAGCTAACAATTCCAAGTATAATAACATAATTACGGCTTCATCGGATCTAATAAATACAAAACGGCTGACTAACCAAACTAATCCATACCAATGGGAAGGATAATACATAGTTGAAAAAGGTTCAGTAGATGTGCTTTCAACTACCCTCTGTTTTTAAAAAAAGGTTGTGCACTATTATTAGTTCACAAAAGTAGGAGGTGAAATACTTAAGTTGTGTTTTATTTTTCTCAGTTAAATTCGTCTGTAAATGTTAATTTAAGTAAATTTTGTATGATGTTATTCACTTGGGATTGGTTATTTTTCAATCTACAGAAAATTAATGTGGAAACCCGTATTACATCTAGATCCAACTCAAATCTAAGCAGTGTCAGCCTCTGCTGCCCGGAACCTCTGTACCAGGGCACGGGCGGAGCTGGCTGGGATGGGACTTCTATGATGGGAGCTGGCTATGTGGAACACGTGTGTGTGTGTGTGTGTGATACCATGGGTGATACATCCAATACCTTTAACGAGCAATTCTTGTGTATTTATTTAAATATATTTAGGTATTAACTTGGTCTTTGACTAATCGTCAGAGGTCCAGGCTGGAGGTCTGTCAGAGAGCAATGGAGCGCAGTATGCTGGGCGTAAATTATCTGATCGCATCCGAAATACCGCACTTCGCTCTAGAACTCTCATTATTGATATCTCCAAGAAAGCTGTTTAGTTAAAGTGGGACTGGGCCGGACATGTCTGCCGCATGCCAAACGACCTCTAGGCCAAGATATGCACCAAGTGGGTCCCTTTAAATGGGAAATGGCCACGCGGTAGACCCAAAAGGCGGTGGCGTGACGAGCTGGACTCATATCGAGAAGACTGGGAGGCAGGGGCTCAAAATCGTAGAGAGTAGAGAAAGGGTAGGGAGGCCTTTGCCCTGCAGTGGGACACGACAGGATAATAATATTTATATGTGATCTCTGAAACGGTTCTAACGATTTCGCTGATATTTAGTATGTGGGGGGGCATCAGGGGTGAAAAGTCGATCTAAATTAATCTAATGTTTGGGACAACGTGTGTTTCCGAGTTTTCATGCATTTTTCTTTTATAATTGTTCGACGCAGAATATAGTCCCTAATTTCATTATATAGTATGAGCGTCGTAGCTGAGTGCATAATACGTATGACTAATAGTACTATGTGACTGGGGTTCAAATCTTGCACGATGTCAATTTTTTTTTTACTTTTTTTGCATTTATTCAAGTTTATAGCTTTTTTAGTTTTTTAAATAAGACTAACGAATTATAAACCATTTTTTATTAAATATGAGTAACAGAGCAAAGCTCGGTCACCCATCTACTTTATATCATAAAATGAAGAAGATATATTAATAAATCATACTATTGGTGAATTGATTATACAAGAAAAATTCTAGTTTCATATTAGTACTTACTATCGATATCCATTACCGATAACAATAAATCACTCGAGTGCCTACTGTATCAGTATCTATTATGATCAACATATTTGTATGGGCAAGAGCAGAAAATTGGCGTTCTTTATACTCTTATTATATTAGTGTGGGTCTTGAATTAATGATCCGGGAATGTGGGTCTTATGTGCTGGTAATAGGAGCGAAAAAAGAGTAAAGACGTGTCAATCTTTATAATGATCCCATTATTGGTGGGGTCCAATGTTTTTGGATGTCAGGACAGCTTTTCTGAAAGACTATTTGGGATTCCGCAAATCTGTTTAAAAAGTTCCTATGGTCCTACAGGTCCTTACGTGTGTAGGTGTATCTTTGACATTTCGATGTTAGTTTTTATGCTAATACAAACAACAACAAATTAAAAAGTGACCATTTCTATTCTACGCTGGACTGCCCTTGTACTTGCGGATCAAAAAGTTTTCACTATGATAGTAGTGTGTACACCTTTAGCTAGATGATGTTGACTTTATTAAGTACTAGTGGTTCCCCGCGACTTCGCCCGCAAGAGTTGGATTTTCCATAATAAAAACTTTCATCCCCCATTTCACCCCCTTAATGTTTTTATAACGCGACAAAATGTAGCCTATGTCCTTTTCAGGGTCTCGAACTGTCTCCATACCAAATTTCATCACAATCGGTTCAGTGGTTTAAGCGTCAAGAGGTATCAGACAGACAGACAGACACACTTTCGCATTTATAATATTAGTATGGATATGCATCTTCTTGTACTTATTGCGTCAATAAATGTAAAACATCAATAATGTTGCAACAATCACACCGATTTACCTAGCCCCAAACTAAGCGTTAGCTAGTGCCATGGCGACTAAGATAACGGACACTTATGGTACTCATCACACAAACATTCTTTCAAATGGTCGTACTCACAACACAAACATTCGCCCTTTGCAATATTTGAACCCGCGACCGCTTTAGCAGTCCGGAGCGCGAACACTACCACTACTTCTAGTAACTATCATACAATCTGTGAAACTACACCAAGACGGTCGTCAATCAAAGGCTCTATTGTCGTATTTAATTTTTCGATACAATTTCAGTTTTCGTTTTGTCACTGCCAACTTTACGAGAGAATGAGCTGAAATTTTGAAACGATGTCTGAATGGTTTCGTTCATTCATTCACCCTTCTAAAACCCGAGTTCACCTATTTTTAAACAGCCGTTTAACCTTGATTGACGGTTAATTTGACTTAGTTCCTGTACAAAATTTATCAAATAATATTTTAACAGCTGCTTAAAAATTTAACATGTGTTGGTGAACTACCCTCCTATTCTCGATGGTTTGCAGTTCTCGTATTTGTCTCTAATAGGAGGGGAAATAGGAGGGGAAAGATGCTGGGACACTTGATACGACACGATGAACTAATCAGAGTGATTATAGAGGGAAAAGTAGAAGGGAAAAGGAAAAGCGGAAGACCAAGAAGGTCCTACATAGACCAAATCAAGGAAAAGTTAGGGGTCGTGTCGTACCAGGAAGTCAAGGAAATGACACTGAATAGAGAGGAATGGAGAAGACTCCACCGACAAGAGCGTAGATCTTAAATTATAGACAGATAGATAGATAGATGGTGAACTCCAAGCAGAGACCCGAGTTCACTAGATAACTTCTACACAGCCGGTCAACCTAGATTGGCGATTAATTTTAAAACGGCTATTTAAAAACTAAACATTTGTTGGTGATTTAATTCTAAGGGTCTAGGTCACCAACACATATTTAATCTTTAATCAGCCGGTTTAGGATTATTTGGCATATTTTATATAGGAATTATTTTATATAGACTCTATACCGACATTTCAAAGTGTAACCCTTACAAGCATTTTTTGAGCAATAGAGTAGTCAAAGCATGGAATGGGCTTCCAGAAGATGTGATCTCTGCCCAAAATATCAATCAATTCAAAAACCGACTTGACACTTATCTCAACTCGCTTAACCTTATGTGAAGAACTGGATACAGGCGGCTATCAGTTGTCTCAACTGCTTGCCTGATAACTTATAATAATAATTATGTCAAATTAAGCATCAAATGAAGATCACCGACTGTTTAAACCTTCACATATCATATTTCTAGACACAATAGTAATAAATTGTTATCAACCTGTCCTTAGGTCATATGGAGTTTGACAGGTTAAAACTTTATGAACTCGGGCCTAAGTATTAACGCGAGGTAAAAGGCTACCAAAAGCTGGTGTAATTAGTGCAACACTCAAAGCCATTTACCGACACTAATGCGCCGAAAATTCTCAAACAAAGCTCTTTAAAGCCTGTGCACTCGAGCGCAGTGGCTGCGTCCGTCCGTCCGTTTTGTTTGAAGTCGATTCTACAGCCTTTGCTGGCCAGGGCACGTAATTGCCAGTACAGAAGTGTTATTCTGGAAGGCTTTGTTAGGTTTTTGACTAAGCTGTTCACCTCAATTGAAACTATCGCGAGTGCAATGAGGAGTAGGTACGACTGCCTCGTTAGTCCCGGATTCAAATCACGGTTAAAGTGAAAAAAAAAAAAAAAAAAAAATTAAATCCTAAAATTTATCAATCTTTATTTCTTACCAAATAACTAAAACAAATCTATCAAATTTTACTGTATAAAATTATTAATAACGTTGTCGACTCTCCTTATTTACTAAGAAAATTATGTTTGAAATTTTAAAATTTAAAAAAATATATGTTCAACCAATTATAGATGTAATAGCTTTATTAGTACGTTAGAGCTTGCAAAAAGTATAACGCGGCTTATAATCACATCGACATATTTCACGAAAGTCTTACGCGCTATCGATATTTGTTAAAAAGACCCCTCGATGCAGTTGATGCAGTTGCACCATAAGTACCTTGTACCTTAGATCAACCATGCCGGTGGATGTTGCATGGAAATGACAGCATTTTCACCATTCAATTCAATTTCATTCAATGCCATTACAAACCATTTTGTTATAAGTTATCATGTGTTGCGAATCAGTAAAATGGGTACCTAACTGTCACTTGAAGTGTCAGTCGAAAACTGTTGTGTTTTGAGTGTTTCTTTTTTTGTCATGTTGTATTATATCCTAGTGTAATTTATCTAAGCATAGTACTATGCATAAGTTTATAGGTACAAATATTGTGTCCCTTGTCTATTTGTGTTTGTATCTCGTCAACATTATAAATAAACCACTTGTGGAAACTTGTAAGACTTCAGCACTAAACATTATCTCTAAACTAGATGTAATACTAACAGCTGTTTGTTTCCCTAATAAAGAAAAATAAAATAAATTAATACACAATTTTATCGATTTGGTCACCCTCTTTTTTACCCTCTTAAAAGGCCAATTTACAAAATCCTTTTTTAGTGCTCACATGCACTATAAGCCGTAGTAGCATGGTGTGAAATTTCAAGTTCCTAATCCCAGTAGTTTGGCCTGTGCGTGCGTTGATATGTCAGTCAGTCATAATTTCTTTTGTTACGTTATTTTGAACGTTTATTAAAGTTACAAGTACAAGGAGCGTCGGTGGCACAGTGGCTAGCGGGTTGCCTCTCAAGCGGCAGGAGCCGGGTTCGATCCCACATGCCGCCATGTACCAATGTATAATGCTCTTACGGTGAATGAAAACATCGTGAGGAAACCTGCATATTTAGGCAACTGAATGTGTACCCATGATCCAAAACTGGTCAGGTTACCCTTAATAGGGTCACGGAGGCCACATGGCTGTCGCTTCACTGTAATTACCTGATCTGCCAAATCCGGGATCATGGTCAGTAGGTCCTCGCGTGCGAGTGCACAACTGAGATAACACTAGGATAAAGATGATTAGAGCTACAAGCAATTTTGAAAGTTTTCCATACGTCAGTATAAAATATATTATTTCTTTTTTGAAAGCTATGGCTATTGAAACTAGAATTCAGTTAGAAGATATCTAGTTAGAAGGAAGATCTACCACTGTGTTACATGAATCTGAATATGTGTTACAGAATAGTACCTCCAAGAGATGTAGGTAGTTACCATGGACGAATATTCGTCGATGTAGTTACTTATAAGTCAGAAAGGAGTAAATAGTTAAGCACAGTAGTTCTTCCCTCGAGCAACGGGCGAGCACAATGATTTGTGCATTAGAAAAAAAAAGTCTTATAATTATTTCAGTTCAAAGTCGGTGAAGAATCGCAGATTCGAAAAAAAAAAATAGCCTATACACTATCCACTGCTGGGCAAAAACCGCACCTCAACTATGAGAAGTGATGAACCCTCCTCTACGCTGGCACAGTTTAAAGTCAGCCTAAATACCTATATCCCACAGCTGGGAAAAGGCCTCACCTCAACTATGAGGAGGTACGATCCAGACTCCACCACGCGGGCTCAGTACGGATTGGTGGAGGGGTGTCTGTAAGGCAAGTGGCTAACCTTACTGTCAGATGTTATCAAGCCGCCCTAGGGCCTCTGACTAGGCTTGACGACTAATACCAACAGATATTAGCCGGGACCAACTGCTTAACGTGCCATCCGAAGCACGGAGATGCTTGTCATGGACGTGACTTAAATGGTCACTTATCCAATCACGACCGCGCCCTGGGGTGCTTAACTTTGGTATCACTACCAAAGCGCTCCCGCCACTGCGTCACAAGCACCTCAGCTGGCACAGTTTAATAAAACAATACCAAAAACAGAATTAAACAATCCATACCACAAACGTATTTTTTTGCTGTTTATACAACTAAAATTAAGGTTATGATATGTATTATAGTGTCTAATGTAGTATAGATGTGGTACAGAACCCTTCGTGCGCGAGTATGACTCGCACTAGATTTTTTTTATTATAGAAACACAAGCTAAAAATGCACTGGCCATCTTTATTTTCTTTTCCACACCTCGACGACCTTTCAAGGCCCCGTTTCATAATTGTATTACCTAATTATCCCATTGAGCAATAAAACTCGACTAAACCCCGCTCAATGGGGCACTTCGGACCAAGGGCACGGAAACAGTCGCGGACACACATTAAACGATTACAATGGAAAAAACAGCCCTCGCACGCGACGGCCAGGGCTGTCACCCTGGAGATCCTAAAATTAAACAAAACAAAAGTTCATTAGATCGTTAACTGAACTAAAAATTCGATTATTTTGATCGTAAAAGTATATGTCGTAGGGATTTTGTCAAAGACGTGATATTATGTATAATTTCACTAGTGAAATTATAATTACACTGATTATTGTCAATGACGACTGGTTCGTATAATTTAACGGGCTCTTTTCAGTGATATTGTAATTTCACTGGGCTGCAATAGTGATATTATAACATATCTACGTTTATTATGAGTTGAGTTTGTGGTGGCAGCCCCGCGTGTTCTGATCGGTCAATTGAGTTAATCAGTCGCAATACACATTTATAAACATTGGAGTGTGCCTTTTTAAATATGAGTTCATTACATATTTTTGATGTTTTCATCAGGTATTTAGTTGATCATTCTAGTCAATATCTTTAAAATGACTGATCGCAAGCATTTGGAAGTGTTCAATACTTGTAGTTCAAATGGTAAAGAAAATAGACCAATCAGCGATCGCTTTGATAATCTAACGGCTTTCTTAAACAAGTGTTATTGTTAAAATATCACTGCCTTACAATGTCACTGTATCGATCTAATGAAATTATAATGGCACTGAAACTGGCCAGTTAAATTGTAAGTAATTCAAACGATTGACAATAAATCAATGTAATTATAATGTCACTAGTGAAGTTATAATATCCCTGCGACATATATACTGTGCGGGACAGCTGGAGTGGATGAGCGGAGTGGACTGTAGAACGGTAGGCTGTGCGCTGGTTCACGGAACTGTACGAACTCCGATAAACGGTGGCTCCAGGTAGTCGCTGCACACTGCTATAGACGGTGGGTGGATCGTTGTTCGTCTAAGTGGAAGACTGCTATAAATTGGTGTAGAAACGGTATCCAAATCGTAGAGCGTTCGGTATTCAATAATCGGTGCGGAGGTCTTCACTGTACTAAATTCACTGTAAAGATTCGTTCGGAGGCGCTGGGAGCTCTTCTGCTCTTGGTAGTGCTCGGTATGTTACCAGAGAACTGATTCAAAAGTCGTCCTGTACATATACAAGAAGTAAAGTGTGTGGCAAGGTAGCCTAGCAGCGGTACAGCAACAGCCAGCTAAAAGAACTGTTCCGATTTCAAATTGAACCCCCAATGGTGATAGGAGTTTGCAAGATTTATGTGCAAATATGTAAAATGATTTAAAGGAGTTTTTAGTAAATTCACAGAAGTTTTAGTTTAGTTTTCTTTTATATATGTTTTCATATTAAAAATTCCACATTCAGGTTTAAGCGTATTTGAGTAATCGGTGAACCTAAACAAAAAATCGATGAGTTCCTAATTGTTTTAATTTATTTAAATAATCGCAAACTAACCGAACCAAAACTCAAATAAAACCACAGTAAAGCTAATCTACGCTTAATAACCTTAGGTAGATGTATCAAATCAGTACAATGTATCGATGACTGTACTAAGCTGATACACCTACCTAATTATTACGTTCCAAGAAACGAAGGAAAGTAAACAATTATTAGGAAATTGAAGTTTTTTTTTTGTACTGGAACACAACAAAGCCATTGTTAAAATTAGGCAAATAAGGAAAATTGCAAAATCAACAAGTTTTACTCACGTTGGAAGATTGATTTATTTCACAATTTGTACCTTTATAGGTACTTGTGCTTAAAAAGAAAAAAAACATATAGCGTTATCCGTAGGGTCCACTTGGGACCATGACACAGGATATGGCAGATCAGGTAATTGCAGTGAAGCGACTGCCATCTGCCCTCCGTGACCCAGGGTAGCCTGACCAGTTTGGATCATGGTTATACATACAGTCACCTGAATATGCAGGTTAGTATGTTTTCCCTCACCGTAAGAGCATCAGTTAGTACTCGTAGTGAAACAACTAATGTAACTTACGTAACTCAGAAAAACCATTGGTAAACACGCCCCACATTAACCTACCCTGATCTCTCAAAGAAGATTAGCATGAGTCGACCCAATAGATAGAGAAACCGTACTAAGTGAGATATAATTATGAAAAATATATTAGCACTTGATGACCATCAGAGGCGAGAATGTTCATTTTTTCAAGTGTAATAATATATTTAGATTGCAAAGTTAATGCTTGTCACTTAAAAACAATAATTTATTATAATTATGAAATACAAATATCACTTTATTGGCGGGCTTTTGTATGATTTTATGGTAATTTACAAAGCTCGGAATCAAAAATTAAAATATTTCAGAATGTACAAATGAATAACAACAAAACGTTTTCAAGGATACAAAAACAAAACGCACGACGTGAACTTTGACGTATCAGTCAAATATGAAGTTTATCTTTTACATCAAATGTCAGTTTTGACAGGATCTTAGATTATTTTTATTGATTTGAAAGTTGATGCGAGGCACTTGAGAACCAAACCGGCTAGCCACTACACCACCGACACTCCTAAACGCGTATTTAAGGATGATAAAAATTTAAAAGTTAAGGTAGTACAAATAAGAAAATCAATAGGAGCATCAGTGGAGTAGTCGCTAGCGGGAGTTAGGAGCTTTTGGTCACTTTTGTCATTTGGTCACCAGCCAAGTGGGGCAGCCCACTCCGGCGGAAGGTACCGTGGTTCGATCCCACGTGCCGCCATGTACCAATGACTTGATTTTGATGAACACTAAACAATGCTCTTACGGTGAGGGAAAAAATCGTGAGGAAACCTACACATTCAGGCGACTGAATGTGTAGCCATGATCTTAACCGGTCCGGTTCCCCTGTTAAGTCAGTCGGTCAGATGTCAGTCGCTTCACTGTATTAACATGATCTGCCATATACTGGATCATGGTCCAAAGCGGACCCTGGGCTCTCGCGTTCGAGTGCACAACCGGGATAACGCTAGGATCAACACTGTTGATTGTTGTTGTTGTTGTCGTCGTATAAATGCTGAAATGCCCAAAATATTGAGGAGGTGACAACCCTACTTCATTGCTTATAAAGGGCGATTGTTATTGTGGGCGCAAATCTTTTATGGCCCGTGGACATTCGACTATTTTAGGGCGTGGGCATATATTTTGACAGCCGAAAACCTTTTAGGAACACGACGACTTTTCTCACCATTTCAACTCCATGCTCGAGGAATTTAGTCAATACTTTAATTTCAGTCAACAACATTTTCTAGATAAGATGCAATCTATTCTACAGTTGAATTCGTTATCGTAATGTATGAAACTGACATGAGAGGAACTCTCAATCGAGAATTGGTCTTCACGAACCTAAAATAATTTTAATAGAGCTGTTATATATCATCGATCAACATGCTAGGAAAAAAAAATACGGTCGGTAGCGCGTCAGGTTACCCACGTGAACTACGAAAATAGCTTTTATAACGTAATGAACAGTGGCGGTTTCAAGGTCAAAGTGGGGTAGTCTGATGTGCGGCCGTGTTTACAATATTCTGTTTTGCAGCTTTTTCAGCACTCATTTAACAGCTTTCTAATTCTAAAGGTCGCTGCGTTAATCTGGAGATAGACGGACTCGGCAAATCTTTAAGGAGCCTTAAGACTACGGAACCCTAGAAAAGGGTTAAAATACTTAATAAAAGAGAATACCTGGGTCAATCTTTAAAACGGGGGCACTCATGTGATCGCTCTGGCGCTCTTTAAACACTAATACCTAACTTGAATTATGTTATCATATTTAAAGAAATGATGTCCATAGAGTGTACATCACTCCTTTAAATGAAATACACAATTACAACCAAACACCAATATCCGAAAAGCGCCAGAGCGATCACACAAACACGCCCGCTTTGGAGATTGACCCACCTGCGACTTACCTTCCAAAACTGTTAACAGACAGCCCTAACAAGAGCTGACATTAACGAAATTATTTTGGCACGGTCAATTGAACAGAGTTGCAGAAGTGTTTTTAAAAACTTCGGTCACGACAGTCCCTTGGGGAAGTCGGAAACTTATGTTGTCGGGCTTCAGAAGGGCTTTTTTTATTTCTATTTTTCTTTATTGTAATACAACAGATTACAACATAACTTAAAAAAGTATAACTTAGGTATGTTAACAGTATTGGACAAGAAAATATATTTAAGTAAGGACTAAATACGAGCTGATGCAAAGTTTAGCGTATAAGAATTATCAGAAATTCATGTGATAGTAAGTTAAAAAAAATACCTAAATTGCATATTATTATATATATATATATTTTTTTATATAATTATGCCGTTAAATATTCTGTGTGTAACGTCTACGTGTAATTTCAAACGTCTAGCTGTGTGTAATGTGTTTTTCTATATCCACCTAGGATATAAAAACACATTTTATGCGCTTAAAATCAACTTTATTAAATCTACTTAACATTTGCTTTAAATCGATCAACAAATCAACTATTTTAAATTAACATTGGTAAGTAATAATAACTTAAAATTGTTCCTCATATTATTCTAATTTCTTCAAAAACAAATTCTACACACATTGCCGGCTGCGCGTTCGGTATTGTATAGAATACCTAGGCAAAGTATAAAATGAATATTATTTCATACATTACCTGATCGTTTTAGGTATTCTATACAATGCCTAGGCATTGTATACAATACCGGATTATACACATTGCCGGTAACAGATATACCTAAGTAGCGGCAACAGAAATACATCATCGGTGAAGTTTTAACTGTCTAGCTATCACGGTTCATGAGATACAGCCTGATGGCAGACAGACTGACGGACTGTCTTAGTCCCGGGTCCCATTTTTACCCTTTAGGTACGAAACCCAAAAATATTTTAGATACCCCACTTTCAGCTGAACCAATAAGCTCGTAAATACCCAATACAATCCGACCAAAATCGGCTTTGTTGATGAACCCGACCTAGCCGATATCTGTATGCAGATAACCTGGCCTTATTAAAAACACCCTTTGGCTTGAAGTGACCAATTTCAGGATAAATCCATTGCCTGCCTGCGGGTTGCCAGTATCATGGCGCCGTACGTAGATTAAATGGCCAGCTACTTGGGTATGGAAATGAAGGTCGCGTATCACTGGCATGAAGATAAAACAGCGGGGTAGGGCGGTGTGGCAAATATTTACAATGGGGCTGTGGCACAAGCGAAGAGATGCCGTGTATAGACTAGTAGGTACCTGGGCGACTGCTAGTACTAGGTGATAAGGCTTTGCTCCGTTATTTCTATTTAAATTCGTAAATCTTGTTTCAAAAAATAAATTGAATAAATAAAAAAATAAACAAAAGGAAAAAATATTTGGTCATCGAACCCACGTCTTCTAGATTTCTTTAGTCCATTGTCTTACGCACTGCGCCACGACGCTCGATTTAACCGGTGCGAAATTAGCGAACAATGTGAAAGAAAAACGCATGAAAACTTGAAAACACGCGTTTTTTCAAAACATAAGACTAATGTAGGTCGATTTTTCACGCCCGATAACCCCCACATGCTAATTCAGCGAAATCGTTCGAGCGGTTTCCGAAAATACAAATTAAAGGAATAAAATAGGTGCCTGCGGAAAGGAAGACGTACGGGGGGCGAGGCAATCTAGATGTCAGCGGGGACCGGTGGTGTTGCGAAAAAGGGAACTTCCCATGATTTAGAAACCAGTTCCGCAAACATAAAGCTTGAAAGTAAAAAAATATGGAAGTCAAATGTTTCCAACCCGACAAATAGCTACTTAAAAATCATGTGAGTAGCAAATTCTAGTACGTCTATCTAGGCTCCACTAGTTAACAAGCAAACATAATTATTGTAAAAACAAAACACAAAACACCCGACTGACTTAAATTTTTAAATGTTCTTTTCACTGGCTTTCATTTGATACCCATATTTCTATGGTAAGGGAAAAAATCAACCCCCCTTCCCCATTTGTTTCCATTTGCGGGCGCCGTTTTTGAAATGTATATAGCCTATGTCACTACTTCAATTTTGAGCAATTCAACGACCCCTCGTATGTCAAACAAAACTGACCAGCCGTTTCAGCTGTAGGGCGTGCTAAACAATTATACATACATACATGCTTTTGGAAAGCATAACCCTCCTTCCGCATTCGGGTAATAATATAATATATAAATGATAATAATAAGCCGTTGTGTTGTTAAACTTTTCAATATTTTACTTACCATCCGGCGAGCCGTGTGCATGCTTGCCTGAAACAAAAATTACAATAATTAATTATTGCTTATTATGTGATAAGCATTCACTATCACTGTGCAATCTTAAAATTAGATATTGCTTCAGAGTTTAGGAAGTGGATTACACGTGGAAGGCGACAATGATAGGTGGAAAATTAGTCAGGTCTGAGCACTTATAGCTAGGTACTTGCCACATCAGCTTTCAGGGGTTCAGGTATCACTTCACGGGCCACAATCACTCGAAATGTCTGTAAGGAGCTTCACATGATACACACGCGGCGAAAGCGCTCTGGTCTGTCTAGTACATGTGTCATAGGGAACGTCTCGATGTCGACTCGATCTTCGGGGTTCTCACGGTACGTTTTAAACAAATAAAAATAAGGCAGGTATGCGTGTGAGTGTGCGCGGCGTAGTATCAATAGGGTACACAAACAAATCAAAATATTGTAGTAAACATATCGCCCGCCCTAAACACGTCAAGTGTTTACGAGAAGGTTAGGAAGCCAAGGGAAAGGAAGTTCACTGGACAGGAAGACGCACTAATTTCGTCAAAGATCTCTTTAGGCTACCGGTAGGAGTTTTAACATCTACCACACGAACAACTTGGTCTTGGCCAGGGTATAAATTAATAATGCGTCCACGACGCCACTGCAAAGGGGGAAGGTTGTCATCTTTTATGAGTACTAGCTGACCCACTTTAGGAGGATTACAAGGAGAGGTCCATTTATTTCTAATTTGTAATGTATTTAGGTATTCTAAATGCCAGCGAGACCAAAAGTGCTGGGTAATTTGTTGGGTTAGCTGAAACCGTGTAATGCGATGCAATTTTACGTCTTTATAAGGGTACTAAGGAAGTACAGTTAAGGGTTGTCCAATTAAGAAATGGCCGGGAGTTAACACTTCGACATCATAAGGGTCCGGAGAAAGTGGGCACAATGGGCGTGAATTTAAAACTGCTTCAATTTTAGCAAAAACAGTGGTCAGCTCTTCAAACGTAAGGGGGGTATCGCCTACTACTCGTTTTAGGTGCGATTTCGCCGATTTAACCGCAGCTTCAAAAGACCTCCCCAATGAGGGCAAACAGGAGGATCGAAAACCCAGGATATGTTCCGCTTTGAAAGCTCAGAACTAATAGCCGCCTGGTTTTGAGACAGGAAACACTCTAACTCTTTCAGGTAATTGTTGGCACCGATGTAATTTCGACCGCAATCGGATCGGATTAGGCGAGGTACACCACGACGCGACACGAATCGGAAAAAGGCCGCAATGAAGGCTTCAGTAGTTAGGTCTGACACAACCTCAAGGTGAACGGCTTTAGTCGAAAGGCAGACAAATACACACAGGTAACTTTTCACTAACCTTTTGTTCCTATAGGCCTGGACTTTGGTGAAAAAGGGTCCTGCAAAATCGGTACCTACACCGTCAAACGGTCTAGCAGCCGTGACGCGGTCTTTAGGTAGGTCACCCATGAAGGGTTGAGATACAGCCGCCTTGAGACGATAACAGGGAAGGCATTTAAAAATCACATGCTAAATAGCTCTGCGTGCAGACAATATCCAAAACTCTCTATGTAACATGTCAAGAATTGCATTAACACCTGCATGAGCATTCTCGCGATGGTAATGTGAAATAAGGATGTTCACGAAATTACCATTTTTAGGCAGAAGAAGGGGGTGGCGCGCATCAAAGGATAGATCGGAGTTTTGTAATCGACCTCCAACTCGAATTAGGTCACCGTTATCCAGAAATAAATTCAATTTTCTCAGGGAGTTAGTGATAGGATCGCCACGCCGTAAGCGATCAAGTTCATCAGAAAAGGAGGTAAATTGAACAATTTTCACCAAAAACAAAAGGGAATCTCTCCGTTCCTCAGGGCCTAGGTAGGACGTGTAAGATTTAGGAAATAAAAACCGCCTTAGGTAACAAGTCACGTTTATTTGCTTGTTGAAAGAACTATACCGCTCTAATAAGAATGAGGGATCCGGGGTAGGAACATCGGCAGAGACTACTAAACAACGTAGTCCAGGTAGATCACTACTTAGGTTAGGTTCCGAAATACCGGGCCAGTTGTCAGGAGACTGCGTCAACCACAAAGGTGAAAACCAAAGGGAGTGGTCGATCAGTCGGGTGACTGACATACCTCTCGATGCACAGTCACTAGGGTTCATGTAGCCTGGGACGTGCCTCCATTCACTAGATGTAGGACTATTATTAATCTGGGAGACACGATTAGCCTCAAAAGTCTGAAGGAGGTGAGGAGTGGTTTGTAACCATCACAACACGATTTTACTATCCGGCCAACTATGGATTGAAGTCATATGAAGAAAGGGACATATGGTTTAGGTCAAGGTACTCGCGCATAAAGGAAATATATCTCTCTCGAAAATTAGGATTGGCTTGCAAACGCTTCTCAAGATTGTGGAATCGCCGTAAGGCATTGGTTTTAGAATCACCGAGAGGTGGACGATCATGAAGAAAAGGGAGTCTAACCATAAATCGACCATCGCTTTCACGAGTGGTAGTTGCTTTAAAAAAGGTTTCACACTCTATATCCAAGGGGTTCGTAACTGGAGATTGGGGGACCTCTTCGATTTTCCAGAATTTTTCAACTATTTGTGACAGCGAGACTCCAGTCATGGGGGGTTCCAAATCAGTAAATCCTCCATAAACAGGACCACACAGGACATAACCAAATATCGTCGAGATAGCAGTAAGGCCATCAGGGGACACAAACAACTCGGACCTTAAAAGGCGACCAATGACGTCAGCTCCAAGAAGTACACTTATAGTACCAGGTTTGTAAAATAAAGAGTCAGCAAGAGGAAGGTGCTTAGTACAGGTAATTACACTTTTAGGTAAGTCTACCTCTGGAAGGGTACCAGCAATCACATCAACAACTATTGCACTGGTAGAGATTTCTGGAAAGGCAGAATTAACTGGCTTAAATGAAAAGGATACAATGCCCGGGGAATTAATTGCTTGAACATTACCTATTCCACGAACAGGAACTGGAGAAGGAATGATAGGTAAGTTCATGTGGTCAACAACAAGCTCAGTAGTAAGAAGGCAGCCCTGAGCACCAGTGTCACATAAGGCACGCGCTTCCACATAATATCCAGACGAGGGTTTAACATGAATAATAACAAGGCCGTAGGTAAAAGAACGAGAGAATTGCGATGTAAAGATGTAAAAGCGGGTATAGAAGGGGCGCTATCTAGTCAGAATTGTGGGGCCTCATTGTACTTATTATGAAATGCACGTTCATCCTGGGTTCTTTGACCTAGAGGGGCATTATAAGTACGGTTACCGCTGGGTGCAGGTGGGGATCGCCCGCCCAAACGGGGAGGTGATGCTCTACGGGAATCACGAGGTGGTGGGGTGCGAACACGGTGCCATTCAGTACGTGGGGGTGACGCACGGTCCGTTAAGTGACTTTGTGGAGATTGCCGTGGTTGGTTAGAAGCTAAGGCCGCGACGTCTCGGTATGAGCGCTCGCGATCGTAATTCACAGGAGAGGAGTCATCATAACACAGTAACGTGTGATGACTGGAACGACGGCACGTGCGACAGCGATAATCTCGCGTGCATTGGGATATGGAGTGTTTATCCAGGCATCGATAGCACAGTCGGGCTTCTTTTACAAAAGTAACACGTTGACGTGTAGGAAGGCGAATAAAATCGGGACATTCGCGTAAGTAATGCGAAGTACTATTACAAAGGTGACATTTAGATGTCGTCGCAAAGGTAACAAAGGCTCTCGCAGGAAGTGGGGAACGCGCGTTAGGTTTAGGCAAACGAGGGGAGCTCACAGTAGGGGGGGTAGTAGTGTCAACGACAGAAGCACTACCTTCATTGTCGTGGTGCCTACATTCATCCTCAAGAAAGGTAATAAGATGATCAAAAGTAGGGAGGTGATTAGGATTATCGCCATAACGACGTTCAAATCTCGATTTTAACTCTTAAGGCAGTTTAGCAAGGCATAAGTGAACTAATAGGTATGACCAATGTTTAACAGGAAGTTCCGATCTCTCTAAGCATCGATAAGTCGAAAGCAGGAGTTCAGGAACGACACACGTAACCCGGAAAGTTTAGGCGTTATAATAGGGAGCATCATTATTTGAGCTATGTGGGTATCCGCTAAAACACGAAGGTTATGGTACCTACGTTTTAGGAGGTCACGGGCCTCGGTGTAATTGCCCGCCTCAATCTTGAGGTGTTGTATCAATCGACGAGGTTCATCCGACAAGGCTCCCACTAAATAGTGTAGCTTCAAAGTCGGGGTAAGGCTAGGCTGGTTGTCCACCACGCTATCAAACTGGTCTATAAAACTGATCCAACTATCGGGACGGCCATCAAACTTAGGTATAGATAGGTCAGGCAATTTACTAGCCGGGTTATCAATAGCCAGGGATTTATTCTCCTTGAAGGGGGTGCTAGTACGGGACGTCTCAAATTGGTAAGGTCGTATTTCGTCTAACTTAATTTTTAAGTCGTCTATTTTGTCCCTTACTACGCGCATATCGTTCTTAATTTGCACATATTCTTGTTCATAAATCGCAGGATCGAGATTACCTAACAGCTTGGAACAAGCGGCAGAAAACTTATCGCACATTA
Source organism: Pyrausta nigrata (assembly GCA_949316185.1). NCBI lineage: Eukaryota > Metazoa > Arthropoda > Insecta > Lepidoptera > Crambidae > Pyrausta > Pyrausta nigrata. The sequence continues at coordinate 2,462,798 of OX438957.1, read as the reverse complement.
GCGGCAGGTCGGAAAGACGCGCTCGCATACGATTTGAGGAAAAGGTCTCAAGAACTCGGTGGGAATCATCAACCCAGTCACTAATATAACGGAGTTCACCTATAGCTTCACGGTATTCAGCTGTATCCGTATAAAGTACGGCCCTTACGGTCTCGTTGCCGGTTTCGATATCCGACATTTTATTTACTTTAAATCGCAAGAAACAAGGTAGGTAAATTAAACTCACAAAAGATTTCAATAGGATGCGTAAAGGAACAAATAGTAAGGGACGGCACAGATGCACCGGGTATAGCAAACGTAACTCGTAAACAACTCGCACGCGGTCACGCGGTAATGGCGTGATCAATAGGGAAACAAAGCGCTCGCGCACCTCACTTGCACTCAAAGGGTAGGTAATTAACGCGCTAATCGATTTAATCGACACTTATGTAAAAGGGGTTGTACTCGAATGGTATTAAGGAATTTACTGTAAATAGATTAGGTATATGACGAGACGTTTTGTTCAAATTACAAAGGAAAGTAGCAAATAAATAACTCTCAATTAAACAAATTACGTTACTAATAAGGGGTCCTAATAAAAAACTACGCTCTGCTACCAGAATGTTTGAGAGTTTAGGCAGTGGATTACACGTGGAGGGCGACAGTGATAGGTGGAAAATTAGTCAGGTCTGAGCACTTATAGCTAGGTACTTGCCACATCAGCTTTCAGGGGTTCAGGTATCACTTCACGGGCCACAATCACTCGAAATGTCTGTAAGGAGCTTCACAGGATACACACGCGGCGAAAGCGCTCTGGTCTGTCTAGTACATGTGTCATAGGGAACGTCTCGATGTCGACTCGGTCTTCGGGGTTCTCACGGTACGTTTTAAACAAATAAAAATAAGGCAGGTATGCGTGTGAGTGTGCGCGGCGTAGTATCAATAGGGTACACAAACAAATCAAAATATTGTATTATTCCTATAACAGTGAAGCAACACAGCACTTGACAATTTCGACAGGCTTTGCCAACGTCCGGGTGGCTGAGTGGTCTCGGCAATCATCCGGAATGCGATAACCGCGGGTGCGATTCCCGCCTCAGGCCGATATTTTTAAGTGCGATATCAAAAATTGCGCTACGCTTACTTTACATTTCACGTACCTCTCATGACTTGAACCAAAAATAAGGTGCCGGAAAAATGTGAGCGGTAAAATTGAGGTTATAATTTATGTTCATATCTTCGGGGTGTCTGTGTACCCTTTAGAAATTAGACAATGAACGAGCCTGTCATTTTATTATATCGGCGCCATGTTTTGTGGCTTCAAAGCCCCACAATGGTGATGTTTCTACTGTTTAGAAATTATATTTAGACAACATTTTATGGAATAAAAGAAATAATTTATGAAATTATTTGCAATCTTTGCAAAATAAAAACATATTTGAATGTATTCAACCCCCAACATATGTGGGAGTATATTAGTAGGTAATTATATCTTAATGTAAGTACATCTAATGAATTGAAATCCAAACGATTTCAACGTACCTACGTACGATGGACTTCAGTAACAGTAACCGTGTTCCAAGCTGGTCAGGTTCCCCTGTTAACAGGGTCGCGGAGGTTAGACGGCAGTCGCTCGACTGTAATTACCTGATCTGCCATATCTTCGATCATTGATCGAAGTGGAACCTGAGCCCTTGTGTGCGAGTGCATAACCAGTTGTTACACTATCCTATTTTTGGCATCCTAACTAGGATCCTACTTAGGAAATAGAAAGATGTAATCACAGTTTATATCCTAACTAGGATTGTTAACTAGTTAGGACACTTAAAAAAGCATATTGTAATAAGTGCTTAGGAAGAAGAATAGCTTCAGTTAATACCAGAGTTTACAAACGTGATAATAACAGTTTCAAATATAATATACCAAAAAAGCAGATAAAAAGGTATGGAGTGCCATATTTTAAGATAGACCGATCGAAGATACCATCAAAACAACTCAATTCTAAAATTATGCAATATAAACACCAACTTTTAACAACACTCAGCACTTCGTCAAATAAGCGAGCTATAAGTCCGTTCTTAATTTCTTCAATCAGTCATGCTTCACAGACTCCAAAGAAGCAACGCTATTAATTTAAATTTGTAATCTCTAAACTATTAATGAACTTGACTGTTTACTTGCATAAACTAATCTGTAATCTGTTTGGCAATTGTCTGCCTCAGCTACATTCGGTATAAGTTTGTTTGGATAGAAAATGTAGTGCTAACAAGTGGAGTGCAATCAGCGGATAATTAAAATTTATTCAGTTTTAAGGGCCTATTTCGTTCAAATGCCTGATTAAAACATATCAGCAAGAAAGACTGAATAATTCTGTTCTCTTACTGTGTGTTGGAGATTAATATGGCTAAGCAAAAAACTTAAACTTATAAAAAAACGCTGAAACTAATATCTAAAGCTAAATAGAATAGGCATTTTAATAGGTACATGATTTTAATATAAAATACCTTAAACACAGAATACTTAATTTTGTTTTTTGATAACTGTAAAAATTTTTGCTAAGCGATAGAAATGACTGTCATTGTGACAGTCATTTCTATCGCTTAGCAAAAACTTTTAGTTGGTTTAAATCAGAGGACTTACTCCCGTTGACGACGTCCGTCTTTTCGAATGTACCCATCCCTGTTACTCACGCTAGAATGACAACGCGAACGAGTAATCAAAAAACAAAATTAAGAGGACACGCGGTCACGTGGCATTTGAAGAATAGGTATTGAAATAAAGTGTTGCTGTCTCGATTCAATCACTGGCGGCCGCCTAAGCAAGAAAAGTACAAATCTCTGACGAAATCGCTTCTCGACATCGACATCGACATTTGACCAAAACAGCATTTCGAAGTCCCCTATTTCCTCGCCAAAAATTTGACAAATGAAAATATTTTTTTCGGAAATAATTGATCAAAGGTTTGGACTATGCTCCCATGTTTTATTTTTAGCGTAAATTTCCAAAGATTTTTCAGGCGAGCGTCTGAAAGTTAAGGAAGAAATTTGGCAACTGTCTTAGTTTTTGAAGGCTCACATTCCCTTTGTTAACTCGAATATGAGAAAAAACGAAAAATAGGAGCATAGCTGCGGTAAATGTAAATTATATGGTAAAATAAAGTTTTGCCTTTAGCCATTATCCAGGGAGAAAAGAGGGGACTACGTTTGTATGGAGAAATGGCGCCTGGTCTTTCGCCTTAAGTATTCGGCTACAGATGTGTGTAATAGACTAGCTACGCTTTACAAACTAAAAACCTAAAGTGCGACAAGTTCTTGCGTGACCTTCCTGCGATCGCCAGAGGTGCGGGGGCGAGACACGTTAGACGTCAGCGGGTGACGGGTGATGTTGCGGGGAATTTCCTTTTTAATTTTTACTCGACTGCGGAAGGAGGGTTTTTACGAGAGTATGCGTGTATGTATGTATAATTGTTTGGCACGCCCTACAGTCCAAACGGCTGGACAGTTTTTGACATATGAGGTGTAGTTGAATTTGTCAAAATTGTGGAGAGTGACATAGGCTATTTACATTCAAAAAATGGCGCCCGCAAATGGAAATAAAGGGGGGAGGGGGATTGATTTTTTCCTTACCATAGACCCCAGTATCATATGAAAGCAAGTAAAAATACAATTTCTCAAATATATAATAATTTTTGCAGTCGAGTATTTTTATTTTTCAAAAATTATGTTTGCTTGTTAATAAAACACACGCGCCGTGTAAATGCTGCACACATGTCATTGACGGAACAGTATGCCTAAACGCGGTAGACTCAGAAGAAGAAGAGATTTCGGGGAGTTTTTGGCGGGTAACAAACCGTGATGGCTAGGCTTCGTAATTTTTTAAATTCGTTTTTCGTGGTCATTGTTGTGATTGTGTGGTGAAATAATCTTAATAATGTGCTGCAGTGGAGAACTAATGAAGTAAAAGTGAGAAACAAAGTAAGGCGCTCCTATCTGATCCGGTCTGATTTCCCACTCAAAATTTGAGTGAATGAAATTTGAAATGTGAACCATCCTCGCATTTCAATGATTTAGATTGGGTTAGTTGATAGTTTAGTGTAAGTGTAGTTTAGTGTAGTTAAGTGTTTATGAAGAAGTACTAAAGAAACTAAAGGAAAATTATTCAAATAAAAATACTGAAGACGTGGCTGTATGGACTTGATCCTTTGCCTAATTGTTAAAAAAAAGGACGTCGTGCGGTGCAAGGAGGGTCACGCACGGACTTGTCGGACTTATAAACATGGCGCAACATTGAACTGGTACTTTTTAGATATATTAACGGTTATCAACAGAAGATAATTTATGATAACATTAAAGTTTTTGCAATAATGTTTAAGTAGTACACGCTACACTTTGACCTTGAGACCGCCTCTATTCCCTACGTAATAAAAGCTGTTATCGTACTTTACATGGGTGACGTTACCTGACGTGCTGCCGCTGTACGTACGGATAATTGGATTCAAAATCTAAATGTTGTCATTGTCAAAGACTTGAAAATATACTAATCAACACTGTCTAGGTATATTTTGAATATATTAATACTATGTTTTGTATATCCCTAGACACTGATGATGCATGTATATCGCGGCTGTTTCATTTATTATTTACACATAATATGGTTGATCTAATTAACCTAGTAAGTAAGGATCTTTCGACTACAGATCATTCAGTATCCAGAAATACAATGACATTAATTCCGCTCGTTTACCAACAATTTCAGTAGGTTTTAAATCAAAAATAGAACCTCCGCAAAATATTCAAACACTCAAAACCGTTCAGAAATAAGGTTAAAACGGAAAAATATCGTTCATTTTAAAAATGGAACTCACGAGCGATCTCAAAGTGCGCTCATAATAAACAGTAAAAAGTAGGAATACCGTCTATAATCTGGGGCTGTGTCACCATCACTCACACGATAATGTTTGCATTCCGACCATAAAATGCTGCCCTGTTTCTGGGCGGAGGGCTGGACGTATATCGATACTTGTTTATTTCGCTGTTCTTAGCAATATCGATAAACTGTAACCAAGGCGCTACCCTGTCAAATATTGTCCTTATTTTTCGCCCCAGCTTTAGCTGAAACCAATAGGTCCGACGATGTTCCTTTAGACAGTGTTCTTGGCCCTTAGACAAGATGCAATCTTTCTACAGCGAACTTCGTTATCGCCAACCGCAATCGCCATCGAAGTGTCAAAAAGGGTGGAAGAAGAGTCACAGAGAAGCCTATATCCAAGAGGCCAGTATAATGATAATGCTCCATTTTTAATGGGTTTGGTCATACCCTTAGACTTAGCAAGACGTGGCGTAGATAGACAGAGTCGACGGTGGAGCGAGCTCACACAATAGGTTCTGGCAATCATAAAAAAGTAAAAGTCATAAAAGTCATTTATTTATGCATGTAGACCCACTGGGGGGGGGGGGGGGGGGCACTTATACACGTCCCAACATATATTTTTTACCTACCACTGCTTCGGGACAAATTCTGGGCTAGTGCTAAGAAGAAGCAGCGCAAGAAACTCAGTCACTTTTGTCAAAGCCTCTTTTAAAAATAATATTTTGATACAGAAATTAAAATTTTACTGGTGCGAGCTGGTCCACACGTTGACATCATTCAAATAATCGTCTACCTTATAATAAGCCTTTGCCATTAAAGTATCCTTAATTAATGATTTAAATTTATTAATTGGTAATTCTACAATATGTTGTGGTAATTTGTTAAAGAAATTGATACATTTCCCCATAAAAGACTGACCAACCTTTTGAAGCCTGAATTGTGGAACAGCAAGTTTATTTTTATTTCTAGTGTTAAAACAATGTGTATCAGTTTTCTTTGTAAATAAATGCAGGTTTTTGCGCACATATATAATATTTTCATAAATATATTGAGAGGCTACCGTTAATATCCTTATCTCTTAAAAAAAAACTTTTAATGAATCTCGAGGTTTGAGGTTATAAATAGCACGTACGGCCCTTTTTGTAGTACAAAAACTGATTCGATATCAGCAGCTGAGCCCCACAGTAAAATACCGTACGACATCAAGCTGTGGAAATAACTAAAATATACTAGTCTGGCCGTTTCAATATCAGTCAAGCGCCGTATCTTTTTTACAGCAAAAGCAGCTGAACTAAGTCTTCCTGACAAGGCCACGATATGAGGACCCCATTGTAGTTTTGGATCTAAAGTTATACCTAAAAATGTTGTTGAAACTATAGTATTTAGCAATTTGTCTTTTATCAAAACATGTGTTGAGGCCTGTCTGACATTAGGCAAAGTAAACTTAACACATTTAGTTTTATTCCCGTTAAGTAATAGGTGGTTAACGGTAAACCAATGTAATACTTGTGAAAGAGTATTATTCACATCGTCAAAAGTATCTTTCCCCCTTGGAATTTTGAATATAAGTGAAGTATCATCAGCAAATAATACTATATCACAAAGATCTTCCACAAAGTGTGGAAGGTCATTTATATAAATCAAAAACAACAAAGGTCCCAATATCGATCCCTGGGGCACACCCATTGTCAGAGGTGCTCCAGAAGACTCAATTCCATTGATGCAAACTTTTTGCGTTCTACTTTTTAGGTAGGATTTAAGTAAATTTTATGAATTCATTGAAGCTCCATAATGTCGTAATTTTTCCAATAAAGTTTTATGTTCCACACAATCAAAAGCCTTTGAAAGATCACAGAATGTTTTAAGAGAGCGACCCCCGCATCAGCAGTAGTTCTACCTTTAGTAAAACCAAATTGTTTTTTGTGTAGTAGATGTTTTAAAGAATAGTGTGCTAGTAATTGATTGAATATTACCTTTTCAAATATTTTACTAAGGACCGGCAGAATTGATATTGGTCTAAAATTAGAGGGGTCACTTTTGTCACCGGATTTAAATAACGGTATTACTTTACTCAATTTCATTAGGCTTGGAAACTGTCCATCGCTGAAAAAGTATAAAATTAGATTTTCAGAATTTTCATGTTTGGAAAGGCGTAGTCACACGTTACATATACCTACCTACCGTAGCACTTTGACAACGTGTGACTACGGCTTTCCAAACATGAAAATTCTGAAAATCTTGTTTTATACTTTTTCAGCGTCGTTTTTTGTCGTAGTTGGGTTTTAGTTTTTTTACTTTTTATTATTTGTACTATTTTGGTGTTAAAGTGTATTTGTGGCGCATAATATTAACAAAAGTTAAATTGATGAACTAAGTATTCTGATAAAAAAAAATAATAATAAAAATAATAAAAATGTTAGTAATATATATTTAAAATGTACAAGTAAAGCGCTTTCAAATGATACCAAATACGGCATATTTATCTTAACTTTATTTTTTTACTCTGTATGTTTTGTCCGCTAGAGGGCACCATATTAGATTTTGTGAAACCCCATATAGCCTATAACCAGCGGACAATTAAGACGCTTTTAAAGATATGTCATTTGTCGAATTCTGATAAGTAGTTTAGAAGTTACGAGGGAACAGTTGAACATACATACATACATACATAGCCTGTCAAAATCATAACCCTCCTTTTACTTTGCCGTAGTCGGGTAAAAATTATTGCTAGGTGAGGAGCTATTGTGCTGATAATTGATTTAATAATATACACAGATAGTCCCCATAGATCCTCAGTCTTCTTCATATTTAAATCTAGAAATGTTTTTGTAATTACTTCGGGACTGACATGCCTAAAGTACAGTGGAGAATCGCACTCATCGACATTGGATTTTAGAATCGACTCGGCAAGTTCTGAAGAAGAGGCAAGGTCTTTAGTCGTTGAAGGTGCAATATTGGAAAAAAATGACTCAAAGGCATTTGCAACTTCTGGGTTGGATGTGATCAATTTCTGTCCGACTTTTAATGAGAATGTGCTACTTTTTGATTTATTTTTACAAGTTTCTTTGTTTATTATGTTCCATGTAGCTTTTGCCTTATTATTTGAATTTAAAACTATCCTACGAATATGGTTTGACTTTGCTGTAGCACATACTTGTTTAAATATCTTAGAGTATCTGTTTACATATTCAATAACTTGTGGATCTTGTGAATATTCTCTTATACTATATAAGTCATATAATTTAATCCTACTTTTATGAATTTCTGGTGTAGCCCAGTCATTAAATTTACATTAAGCCTGATTTGTCTTAACCTTCTTCAGTGGGAAGATTTTCTTAAATTGATTTTTGATTAATTCAAAAAGGTCTTCATATAATTTATCAACACTAGCTAATATTGGGTATAGTTGAATTTACACTATCACAAATAGTATCCCTAAATCTGCCTAACCTATTTACTGTGACAGGCCTATAAACATTCTCCACAACACTTGAGGCATGACTGTGTTGAAATGAGACCTTTTGACCTCTATGATCAGAACTGAGATTACGTAAGATACATTTATCATTACGATTGCGTGGGAATCACAAATAATATTATCTAAACAAGTTGCCGTGCTGGGAGTCACCCTGGTAGGTTAATTAAAAAGATAAGATAAATTAAAAGATGCAAAGAGATTTAGAAATCGGGTAGATATCTGTGTTTGAATTAAAATATAAATATTAAAATCTCCACAAACAACTATTTTTTTGTTTGATCTGCAAACTTTCTCCAATGCTTCTTCCATAATGGGTTCAAAAAGTTGGTAATTTGCATCTGGGGGACTATACACACATCCATCTAGTAGTGGTCTGCCTTGAGAACGAACTACCGACCTTATAATTATCAATACTTATCATTAAATTATAATTTTTACACCAATGCTCTGTAAGACAGATTACATTTAAATCTTGCAAGACTAATAATATTTCAAGTTCTTTGCCAGCCAAGCCTTGTATGTTTTGGTGAACTAAATTAAAACTAGACCTGGCTTTTGTCTTCCCTCTTAGTTAAGAGTCTCAGAGGTTGTCAAATTTACAATATCTAAATTAGTATTACTACTAACAAGTTGAGAACCATGTGATACGATGGTTTTGTTAATCAACAATTAATATTGTATGCTAGCAAAGTAGCTATTCGTTTTTTAATTCTAGTAGGCAGGTGTAAAGAGCCGCCATTCAGTGAAAATAAATTGTTAGTAAACTTATTTGTATCAAAGAACACAAATTTGACACTATGACGCTGGGTTAAAATAAATAATAAAATATTCAACAAATGAATACAGTTATTTTCTTGCGCCGTATGATTTTTTGAAAATGGTAAGGCCCAAAAAATTATTTTGTGAACGTCTAAACTGGACAATAGTGAATATTTTTTATAATATTTTTTACTGAGTTTTGGACTATCTCCTAACATAACTACAAGTATAGAATTTGAATTTAGGTCACTACTTTGAATACAGTTGACTATCTGATCAAAGGAGGCATTGGGCATACAATTATTTATAATATTACAATTTAGGTTCTTATGTAGTAAGGAACCATAACCAACCCTTAATTTATCAGAAAAAACCATAACATTGTTACATTTGTTGCTGGAATTTTGTGAACAATTCTTGTTTTCAAAATTATTTGAATTACTTGATATACATTTTGATTGATTGAGGCATTTTTGCAAGCCAAGCTCTCTTAGTTGCTGGGAGTCATTTGGTAAGCTTAGATTAATATTGGGCAGTGAAGTAAAATCTGTGTTTGGGGTGCCCATTTTTAACAGCTTATTAGCAGCCAGGATATGCTCCGATATTTGTTCCTGTGATGAGTTATAAATAAAATAAAATAAAAATATGTTTATTGCAGTAAATCTTTGTTACAAAATATTGTTGAGAATTCCCTTTAAGTAATCTTATGATACTTGTGTTGGGAATGTCCCGCTCATACAAGGGATGAGCGGGACATTCCCAGGATTACAAAAGATTACAGAATTCTATGACAACAATACAGATTTTTACATACTATGTATTTATAATTGAATTTAATGACAAGTTATATTTACTTGTAATTGAATTTAATGAATCTTGCAACCTTGAGATATCAGTTTGCAATTTTCCTACTATCTGATCAAATTTGGACCTGCTTTCTTGTAAATTATTTTGATATATTTCTAAGCTGTCTAGTAAATCTGATTTTTCCTTTCTCAGCTGTACATTATTATAGAAACATTTCTGTTTTTTATTATATATTATTTCTGTTTTTATTAATCCCACTCACCAACGAAACACAGCAAGCTTCTTGGCGCCGGGCTTCGGTGGGAGGTTGGTAACTACTAGGTGGCACCTAACGGAGCCTACCACCGCTGATAGGATCGTTTAGCCGCTATCACAAACTGGAGTTTGTGATGGTTATCTTTTCTTATGCGTAGGAAGTAAGTCACGAAGATTTTCTAATATTTCACATCTTTCATTTCAGCTTTTAATCAAAATTTACCAATTTCAAAAAAAATTGCGATCTGTGCTACACCTTAGCAAAAACCCAATTAAGACTACCTTACTATCGATATTCAAATGGTAGACAGCACCCCATCACTAAGCAATGATTTGTACACGAACACGCCCGTTCAAACGCGCACTATTGCCATAGTCATAAGGTTGAATTTCTCAATTAAGTTCCTTTTAGATCCTGGAGCAATATAGGTGTTATTTCTCATAGGAGAACTAGTATCATTTGTTGCGACTTCTGCAAATGCACTTAGAGCTAAGTGGAGATGACATTTTGTATACTTGGTTGTTTTGATTTATAATTACTCGTAAGTATCGTTTATTAGACACAGAAAAGATTTGATGATGAATGTTAAGAAATATAATGGAGGGAATTTTGTATTCAGTGTAAGTTCATACCTAACATAAGATATTATAGATATTATATTAATACTAGTGGTTCCCCGCGACTTCGCCCGCAAAAGTTAGATTTTCCATATAAACTTTCATCCCCCATTTCACCCCCTTAATGTTTTTATATCGCGACAAAATGTAGCCTATGTCCTTTCCAGGGTCTCGAACTGTCTCCATACCAAATTTAATCTCAATCGGTTTAGTAGTTTAAGCGTCAAGAGGTAACAGACAGACAGACAGACACACTTTCGCATTTATAATATTACTATATAAGTATACATACTGCTACCCCTTGACGGCCTGTACTTAGGCATTTTATAAGCCTTCAGCGAAACTGAAATAAAAATGGCGAATAATAATAATGAGAAATTAAAAAACGCAGTTTTTAGATAGGTACAGTGGGCTCCGCATCAACCTACTTTAACTGTGTCAAAATATGTCAAATGATATAGAACTCTATGTGATCGACATAAGGTTGAAATTTGACAGATCAGGGTAGGTTGGTGCGGGGCCCACTGTACCTATACCTATACAAAGAAAGTTAAAAAAAAAACAAATCCCATCATTTAGCAGATGTGGCAAAATATACTCAATATTGAAAACTGGGAATAACCAAACTGATGCACCTACCTGTTTATTTTTGATTTGTATCATTTTTGTGGCAGTTAGTGGTGACTGAGTTTGTTCCGGCGTTTCTTCTCAGCACTTGCCAGATTGTCTGTGTCTTGTCTCGAACCGCTAGTAGGGCCCAAAAGATAAGACATGTTCTGACCTCATATAGGCCAATATTAATTTATAAAAGTTCATAAGTGGCATTTTGTGTCCTAAATTGAATAAATTTGAGTTTATGAATTTGACTTTAAATATCTTAACGGGCGGCATAGCATTTAAAAAGTTAAATTTAAAAAACGATTAAGTTACTCGTAAATCCATCAAAGAGTCTTTATTTGTCAATGCACGAAAGTTTTTCCTTTTAAGTTATAATTTTTAAAGACGTAACGCATAATGTATTAATCTTATCAACGTCAGTCACATTTATTGCAAATTGACTTAGTTACTTTGACAGTGAGATTATATCTTTCTCAGTACTTTGTAAGTCTTTAATACAAGTTCTCAAAGTTAAGTTACTTTAAATAAATAGTAAGTTAGTGACTGCTAGAAGTTTTAGTTTAAGTGGTTTAGTATTTTAAACATCTGTCGTCTCACCGAATTATTAGAGTGAAGGAACAGAGAGTGCACCTGTGTATAGCGCATACTTGCGCGTGCACTTTAATATCTCCCGCGCAGTCGGCTAATCTCCGTTGAGATTGGCCACTGTAGACGAAATTCGGCTAGGAGGACATTATACCTACTTATGTATTTTAAACAGTTTAAAGTTACGTGGATACTACCTAGCGTGCTGGATTTAGCGATGGGCGATTATTACTAAATTAATCGAATTATTCGAATGGTCTCTGTAATCGAATGTATTCGATAAGCAACCGCAGTCATTCGATCATGCGGCGAGCAACACCTTAGCTTGCGGTGCGCAGGCCGTACTACTAACTACTAACGATAATGAATGAATCGTCTTCGTCGCGTCGATTAATCATTCGTTTGCTGCCTGTCCTGTGCGTACAGTCGCGGCAATTCAATCGAATGTATTGAAGAGCCGAGTATAGATTATCATTTGATTGTCAATTATTATTCGATTATTTATTATTCCGAATTACTAAATCGACATTCGATAGTTCAAATGGTCGATTGTCGATTCATTCGATTATTTTTTTTCGAACAATCGCCCATCACTAGCTGGATTGCCGTCTCACCGAACTATTAGTATGAGAAATATTAGTTAGAATCATTATAAGGGAGTTAGTTAAAGGTGAGCACTAATCTCATTGTTGAAACAATGATTCCCTCCCTCGTTCACCCATAAATATTTAATACTCGAACACAAACATCATAAAATATATTCCCCTGCTTGGTATTCCGAGATCAGAACCCGCAGATATCGTGTCTAGAATGAGGAGCTCCGATATTGTTCGTTTTTCCCGAAAATTGAGGGAATTGTCTTAAAATTTGCTTTTAAGTTTTTAGTAAATACGCTGCTAAATTGCATACAAAAATGGTAAGAATCATAGGTTAGTACATACAGCGTTCGTACCTTTTCAGGCACGAACCAATTACTAAATGGTAGATAGCAGTTTGTTGGTTACCCTACTCTGGAACTTTGTGTTTAACCGACTGTCTAATAAAGAAGTTAACACATCAAAAATGGGAGACTCTTCACTCGGGCATTTTTAGTAAGACTATTTTATTTTACCACAGTATTACTTTTTTAAACACCCATTTAGCCATGCGTGTTTGTCATAAAACATAACCTCCACTTTATTGAGGGATCAATAAAAACAGTGAATAAACGCACAAAAACACGCGTCCCAAATAAAAGTTATTTATGCACGAATAACCAGATAAAATGCCCCTTGGTACTGACTGTAAAAATACAGTTTGGAAGATAGATAACTTACAAATGTCGAGACCACTAATGCACGGAATCGTACTTTGATAAGCCAATGACTTTTTCTGAGTTTAAATCAAATTTCATTTACAAAAATTAATCGACTGTGTCATCCGGTGGGACTCGAACCCACGTCCCTTCGCTATCCGCGCGAGTGCTCTTACCAACTAAGCTACGGAGGACGTTAGTCAGTTGACGAATTTATGCAAGTGCTTGCTACGCCAGTGAGCCGGCGTTCGATTTCATCAATACTTGGGGAATGTACCCGCATGTATCCAATGGAAATATTTTTACAAATATTTAACCATCAGTTAAGATGAAATCAGCTAAACCTTTTATATGTTTATAACTTAAGCAATTATTTTGCAAGTTTTTAAGAAATTAAATCAAATTTCACTCAGAAAAAAAAATTTTTTTCTGAGTTACTCGTATACACATTAGTTGTTTCACTAACCGATGCTCTTACGGTGAGGGAAAACATCGTGAGGAAACCTGCACATACAGGCGACTGCATGTGTAACCATGATCCAAAACTGGTCAGGTTCCCCTGGCAACAGAGTCACGGAGGTCAAATGGCAGTCGCTCCATTGTAATTACCTGATCTGCCACATCCTGGATCATGGTCAGCAGACCCTGGGCCGTTGCGTGCGGGTGCACAACAGGGATAACGCTAGGAGGATGATGCTGTGCATTGCGACTTGCGGCTTGCGTCAAGCCGCATGCGGCTCTGGTGGCCACGCGGCTATCTCGGAACCATAAGTATGTATGATATGGCTGCATGCGGCCATGACGCATCACTCGGAAAGGGTTCTATACCATGGCCCATGGCCGCAAGCCGCATTGCTCGAAGGTCTGCCTTAATAAATACGATGATGATGTCAAACCACGAAGACCCAGCCACGACTTATTAAAGCTAGTTTTGTCAATCAATTAAAGTTTGATGTCAATGTTGACATTTAAACTGCCATTTCCTTTAATTGCAGCGTCTGTTAGCATCTGTTATCTATGTCATACATAATATAGGAAGCAATAGATTAATACACGTAAAGCACAAAATAACTGTAACGTTTTTTCTCTCTGGCTTTACAAGGAATCTCACACGAAATCTCTGCATGCACAGTTTTTAACTTCTATTATCCAATAATAATGTCCTCCTAGCCGAATTTCCACTACAGTGGCCAATCTCAATAGAGATTAGCCGACTGCGCGGAAGATATTATAGTGCACAAGTATGTGCGCAATACACCAGTGCACTCTCTGTTCCTTCACTTCCATAATTCGATGAGACGGCAGTCCGAAACGACCGAAGAGAGAATAGGCGCAGGACCAACGGATCAACGTGCTTTTCGAGGCACGGGGGTGTTAACACCGCCAACTTCTCGACTCCGGAGCTGTGTCTGAGTTATTTCAAGATAGAAAACAACCCAACACTTTTCTGGGATTCGAACCCGGGATCTCGTGGATAGTACCCAGCGTGCTGACCACTAGCGTGCTGACTATTAACGAGGCAGTGATCCAATATCAGATCTTAAAATAATATCAAAGCTACAATAATATACTTTGTTTGAAGACAGTTTCTTTGTTCAGTGGATCGGCTGAATGTTTCTATCTTATATCATTGTCCCTTGGTGCTTAACTGCCCACGGCTGTGAAAATACAACTGAAGGCTTTAAGCTTTTTAGTGTAAGTAAGTATTTCAATTGCTGATAAAGGTGCAACCCAAAGTTTGAGAGACATGTATGAGCAGGAATATTCGCCGGACGACTTAGTGCAAAGCTTTTAAAGATTTAGTTTAAATAAGAAACCAAAAATTCGCACACGGACAGGATTTGAACCAACGTCCTTTGGCTAACCGGGCCAACGCTCTTACCAACTGAGTTACCGTGCTTGCCATCTAACCATGCGTAATTCCTGTTCTGTTTTGAATACGTCATTGCGTGACGTCAACGACATCTCTACTCGTACATCTAATAATTTGTATTGTTTATTTATTTTATGTTTTTAAATTTGTCTAATAGTAATTGGTGTCTCTTATTGATGTCTTGGTGTAGTGGTACGAATGAATTGGTTCTCTCAAAAACAAACTAACAGCATCACAGCAACTTTGAAACAGAGACGACTCCGCTGGCTGGGCCATGTCTATAGAATGGGTCCCAACAGATTGCCACGTGAGGTCATGCTTGGTCAAAAAACTGACTCCAAAAGATCTGTGGACCGTCCGATGTTGAGATTCAAGGACTCCTGTAAGCGCGACATAAGTTCTTTTCAAATCAACCCTGACACCTGGGAGAAACGCGCCATAATGAGACCAGAGTGGCGTCATGATATATCCCTTGGCATGTCACAGCATGATGAGGCCTGGCTGGGACACCTAAAAAGGAAAAGACTTCAACGCAGTGCCGCGCCTCCCCTTGACTCTCGATTCATCTGTGACAGGTGTGGCAAGAGGGGCACCTCTTGCCATATCATTACTACTACTACAGACTATAAAGTCCGATGGCAGCACGGCAGTGCCGGAGACGTTGCACCCCCCAAAATATATCCCTGTGATGCTGCAACAATCATCTGTAAAGATGCTGTGGCCAATGATGGTGTAGTGGTTTACGATCTGGATTACAAAACTAGGGGTTGCGGGTTGAAATCCCGCAAGAGGCAAATGTTTGTGTGATGAGCACGAGCATTGTACCTGAGTCATAGATGTTTATAAACGTATACTATACGTTCGTCTATCCTATACGTAGGTATACTTATAAGTATATCTATCCGTTATCCTAGTCGCCAATCACAAGCTCACGCTTAGTTTGGGGCTTGACAGCTAAATTGTGAGCTATGAACCTTGCATCGGACCATTCATGATACCCTATCCCATATCCCTTTTTTTATTTAATTCAGCACCTAACTTCTTTACCTATTTCATTTTATTTTGATGGTTTTCACCCAACTTTTAAACTGTCCTCTGCCTTAAGGTTGTCTAAAAGAAAATGCTTTCAGCAATAGGACCCCCTCATTTGCATCATTCTCTACGAACATTTATATACACATCTACTGTGAGTGCTGTGCAATAAAGAGTATCTATCTAACTAATTAAATACAGTGATATAATAACTAGGTTACTAGGATAACAGTGCAACAAGTTTTCCTTCAGGTCACGTAGCCCAGATATAATACTTTAGCCGCTGTCAAAGTTGGCTCCAAGTTTGTATGTACTGGAACCAAGTAATTTGTGGCTGTCATACTTTTGATAGCAGTTCCAAACCTACGAAGAAATAACTAGGGATGATGGAAAACTATGAACAGTTTACGAGTTGTACCTTACCATGTTATTTTCTGGTTTTATTAACCCTTAAGTATTATGTTTCCGGATACAATAGGCTATCAAATGTTATCGGGACGCTAGCGTCCTTACGATAAAAAAGTAAAGTTAGCCTACATAGATCCCACTGCTGGGCAAGGGCCTCACGTCAACTATGAGGAGGTACAAGCATTACTCCACCACGCGGGCTCAGTGCGGATTTGTGGAGGGGTGTCTGTACGGCAAGTGACCAACCTTACTGTCAGATGTTATCAAGCCGCCTTAGGGCCTTTGACTAGGCTTAACGACTAATATAAACAGAAATTAGCTGGGATCAACTGCTCAACGTGCCTTCCGAAGCACGGACATGCATGTCATGGACTCCACTAAATGGTCGGAATCGTCACCCATCCAATCACGACCGCGCCGTGGGTTGCTTAACTTTGATATCACTACCAAAGCGCTGCCGCCACTGCGCCACAAGCACCTCGATCCCGTCCTTATGATATGGGACGTTAACATTTGACCGTAATCTCACCTGATGGTAAGCAACAATGCTGCCAAGAATGGATGTGATAAATATTGCAAGAATCCAAAAAACAGGCAAGCGCGAGACGGCCTCTCGCCCTCAGGTTCCGTACAATCTGTGTTATTGCAACAAACCACAAAATCCGTTTGCGAAATAAAAAGCTTTTAGCAACATTCTACCGGAGAACCGGCTACTTATAAGTGCATGATAAAAATTGCGAGACTGTCACATATTATCACATATTTTATAATAAATGCGAAAGTTTGTGAGTGTGTGAGTGTGTATGTTTGTTACTTCTTCACGCACAAACTACTGAACGGATATGAATAAAATTTGGCACAGAGATAGAGTATAGTCTGGAATAACATATAGGCTACTTTTTATCCCGAAAAAAAAACGCAGTTCCTGTAGGATACAGAAATAGTAGTTTACGCGGGCAAAGTCGCGGGCAACAGCTAGTTTATAATAAATCGAAAAAGACATCTATACAACTGTGACGGCTTCAATTTGAAGAAAAAGAAAAAGAGAGCGCAAGAGAAAAAAATAAAAAGAGGAAATGTAGCTCCATAGGATAAAAAATATGGGCAACTACGGAATCATACACTTGGGCGTGATCCTAACACGCACTGGGTCAATTCTTTACTTTATGTTTGTTAAGGAACCCTATAAATATCGAATAAACCTCTCGGATCTCCTTTATACCTTTTTTAAACCCCTCTACTTCTTCACAGTCGTATACCTCATGACTGAGGTCGCGATCATTATGTGGAATGAAATACACAGTTATTAATGGAGTGGTTTGCCATCGCCTTCTCCATTTCACACACTAGACAACTAGTGTGCAGGTTTCCTTACGATGTTTTCCTTCCCCATTAGGCTGCGATATATTTTAAATAGATTGTACTTTTTTTTTAAACCCAGTGGTACAGGCGGGAATCGAACTCACGATCTCACCAAAGCAGTAAAATGTTATCTACTCGACTATCACGCCGCCTTTTCATTTCATTTTCTTTCATTATAATTAGTTGGTAAAAGAAGCGGTTTCACTTTGTTGCTATTTTCCACTTGCAACTTCGCAGCTTTTCCTGAAACTCGCTATTAAAAAACTTTTGACTTGGGAATATTCCACCCGTTTTGAATTTTTTTCTCTTAAAAACGCTAATTGGTTAAATCCGTTTATAACACAAAAGAAATATAAAAAAAAAGATCTTAAGCTGATTGCCGGAATAAATTATTATCTTGAGCTACGATAAACATTTTTTTTAATTTTATTCATAAATAGCATATCTTTACTCATTATTATCAGCCGTACGACGTCTACTGCTGAACATAGGCCTCCTCTACTACGAAATACATTATTATTCATTATTTTGTCTCATACTTAGACAAGGGTTCACCAACACATATTACATTTTGAAGCCGGTTTAGCCTTTTTTTACATATTTTGTATGGGAATTCTGTCAAATTAACCGTCAGTTGAGGTTTATCGGCTGTTTAAACATTGGTAAACTCGGGTCTTATAATAAAAGCCGAGAAAACTAAACAGTATATACGTACATATATACTCGTACCTACGTATAATGTCCTCCTAACCGATTTTCGACTACAGTGGCCAATCTCAATAGAGATTGGCCGACTGCGCATGAGATAATATAGTGCACAAGTGTGTGCGCAATACACAGGTGCACTCTCTGTTCCTTTACACTCATAATTCGGTGAGACGGCAGTCCGCAATGACGGTTTTAGTATGGTGCAACTCGGCCTTATCTCTTTATAATGATAATAAAAATAATAAGATAATAATAATGATAAGATACATACTCTTTATTGAACACTACACACAGTAGACACTTACAAAATTCGTTCAATTAAGGCGGTCTACAAACAATGTCTTCCAGACAACCTATGATAACGAAAAAGGTATTGCAATTCAGCCGACTCCGATGATCATGAGTCACATAATGACAAGGATGCCGTAAATAATAAAGAGTATTTGAAGATACGTTTTCCAACCAAAACATAGATAAAAGAACATCTTATAGGATTTCAAACTTTGTTGTTGCATTTGTAGTGTGCGAATCGCTTCATAATCAAATTCCTTCTTGTTTACGTAAAACGGTATTGCGTTCGCACCATTGCGCTGAATAAGGATTTTGTGTGTGACTGTAACTTTGAGGTTTTTATTTCATTCAATAGAGAAACACCGAACTACAAACATGCATTTTAATTAATCATTCCTTAACGACCAACCCTTCAATACTTCATGGCGACCCTGCCTGCCAGCCAACATGAAATAAGAAGATACTTGACTAGAAGAATTCAACATTAAGAAAATGGGCAAGTCTTACTCAAAAGAAGAAGTCGTCGTCGCTCAGAACGCCAACGGAGAAGCATCGGCTAATACGAAACTGGAGCAGACTCAAAATTCAAACCACATCATCCAGACGCTACTCATCATTGCTGTCGTCTTGATTATCGCCGCTGTCATCTACTACGTTCTCAAGAAGTGCCGCAAAAGCGCAATCAACACTTTGAGGCGAGAACTAAATGCCGTCTCAATCTCAATAAAACCTGTCCCGCCCGTCAAATCAATAAGAAGAAAGAAGAGTGGAGTCCAGGGATATACCCGGCCCACAACAAGAGGAGTCCAGGGAAACACCCGGCCCAAATCAAGAAGATGACTTCATGTTGCTGATGGTCTGCGCCCTCTACGTGCCGCCAACGCGCTGTGCCCCAGTTTCGTCACGATGAGCTCAAGTAATGGAGCAAGTGAAGCCGACACTTCTCCCTAACGCCTTTAGATAAGTACTTTAGAATAGTTTTATTTTTATTATTCGCTTTTAAGTAATGTCATTAAATGAATTAAATTACGTATATAAACATTTAAAGGACATTAAAGAATATTTAATTAAGATTGGGCCATCTCGTAGAAAAGCTTCAGAGGCCGCCCAAGATAAATTTAAAGAAGCTAAGAGTTTGTACGCGCGTTTGGAGTATATTTCAACAGATATCAAATTTAACATAGAAAATTCTGAGATAAGCACCGATAGTTTACCTTTGATAAATAAATGCATAGAAGATATACATATTATTTACCAGAAAATTTTAAGTTTATATTGTGTTCCGAGTCCGACTGAAGAATTGACATTTGAAGATAGCGTAGAAATTATGGCTACAAACAATTTTGATATGAAAACGGCTTTGGCCCTGCTGCCCTTAATGAATAATCAAGAGAACGTAACTATCCAATTAATAGACAGCATTAAACTTTATAGTGACATGCTAAATGATGACGGTAAAGAACTGCTGATTAATTTCGTTTTGAAAACTCGAATTTCAAGTAGCGCCAAGCTTAGACTGAAATCTAGTTATTCGACCACGGACGATTAAATTACAGATATGCGCACCCATTTATTGCAAAAAAAAATCGGCTATCGCCATACAATCGCAACTTTATAACGCTTGTCAAGCTCGTAGGTCAATTGACAAATTCGGATCCGAGCTGAAACAGCTGTTCGTAAACTTGACAATAGCTCAGGCTGACGGAGATGACAAGAAATTTGAGATTTTGAGATACTCCGTCCATTAAACGAAAAAATTGCGGTTAAACGATTCGCAGACGGATTGTCAGACTCACGTCTAAGTACCATAATAGCTTTGCGACAGTTCCAGTCCCTCCCAGAAGCTATTCAAACCGCCTTAGATGAAAACTCCTTGTCCACCAAACAAGAGCAGGTCATGAACCTTAAAGCCAATCGGGGCAACGTAAACTCTAGATTTGGTTCTAGGCGCGGTAACACCACTAATAGGAATAATTACCACTCGGGAAATAATTATCAGAACTACAACCGTGGTAATAACAATAATAGGACATTTTATAGCTCTTATAGAGGTCGTTCTTTCCGTGGAACAGGGCGCGGGAGGTACCAACGAGGTTCCCCGCGGGGGCAGTATACCCCTTTCCGTTCAAATATGAACGAAAATCGCGTCGCTCAGGTACAGTCCGACCAAACCGGAAATGCGGAAAATATGCAATCTGTACCTAATACCCATTTTTTTCGTGCCCTCAATTAGTGAACAATATGTTCAAACTTATACCGTAAATAGCATTGTACAGTTAGAGTTATATAAAGATTCAATAAGCTTGTTAGTAGATAGCGGCGCAAGCATTTGTGTCTTGAAATACGAGTGGCTACTTAGTCACCCACAGTATATGAACGAATTGTATTATAATAATTTAACTATAAAAGGCGTTAGTGGAAAATTAACTTCAGAAGGCTACATTTTTTTAGATTTAATATGTAAAGGCGTTAGTTTAAGACAAAAGTTTTACGTTTTCAAAAACCTATCTTGTCACGCAGACGGAATATTAGGTGAAAACTTTTTTAAGCGTTATCACGCTATATTAGATTACACATCGAACACTTTACGGTTATCCAACGAAGGATCCCTAATTTGTTTAGAATTGAACAACGATAAGAACACTGATACATTTGTTCACGTGATACCCGCACGTTGTGAGGTAATTAAATATATTCCATGTTCTTTAAAAGACGATTGCGTAATTTTAGCCGAGGAGATAAAGGAAGGAGTTTTATCGCGGGTATCATTTCGAAAACATTGAATAATAGTATCCCATTGCGAATTTTAAACACTACTGATGAGGATCTAAAAATAGATTTTTCAAGTATAAATATTCATTCTATAAATAACTTTGAGGTTATCGAACTCGGAAACGACATAAAATCAGTAGAACGTGTCAAAACTTTGTTTAGCTTGCTAGATTTAAACTATTTAAACAAAGAGGAAAGACTTAGTATCGAACAGATTTGTGCTTAATACGCCGATGTATTTCATTTACCTGGCGATTCTTTATCAGTTACAAACTTAATAGAGCACAATATAGTGTTAAAAGATAACGATACCCCTGTATATACGAAACCCTATAGAGTCCCTCAAGCTTTAAAAGGCGAAATAGAAAAACAGCTGCAAGAAATGCTAGATAATGATATTATTGAGGAAACATCTGCGGAATGGTCTAGCCCAATTTTATTAGTTCCAAAAAAAGCTGATAAATCAAGTCAAAAGAAGTGGAGACTAGTTGTTGATTATAGGCAATTAAATAACAGAATACAAGATGATAAATTCCCATTACCTAATATAACAGAAATTTTAGATTCCCTATCAGGCAGTATATATTTTTCAAAATTAGACCTTTCCCAATCATATTACCAGCTATCTGTTAACCCAAATTCACGAAAATATACTTCTTTTAGTTTAAATAAAATGTACCAACTTTCCTTAGATAGCGGGTCTCGAAAATATACAACATTTACCGCTGGAAAACAGTACCAAATGACGCGCTGTCCAATGGGACTTAAAACCAGTGCCAGCGTCTTCTCAAGGCTTATGACAATAGCTATGGCAGGCCTCAATTACCAAAAATGTTTTATATACCTCGACGATTGCGTTGTAATCGGAAACTGTATTGAAAATCATAATAAAAACCTAATAGATGTATTAAATCGATTAAGAAAAGAAAACCTTAAGTTAAACCCAATTAAGTGCGAATTTTTGCGTAAAGAAATAGTTTACTTAGGTCACAAAATAACTCAGGATGGAATGTTCCCAGACCCAGGTAAAATTGACACCGTACGTAATTACCCACGGCCAAGTTGCGCTGACGAAGTGAAACGTTTGGTCGCCTTCGCCAACTATTACCGGCGATACATATCACATTTCGCCGATATTGTATTCCCGCTTAATCAATTGTGTAAAAAAGGTGTGTTATTTGAATGATCAAATGATTGCGAAAATGCATTTTCTAAATTAAAATCAATTCTTATGAACCCTCCTGTGTTGGATTATCCAGATTTTTCGGAAAATAACGTTTTTAAATTACAAACAGATGCATCAAAGTTAGGCCTAGGAGCAGTTTTGTCAAACGGCAACGGAAAAGTGATTGCTTATGCTAGTAGAAGCTTAAAGCCAGCAGAAATGCGGTATCCCATTATCGACTTTGAACTACTCGCAATAGTTTGGGCTGTCCGTCATTTTCGCCCTTATTTGTACGGCAGAAAATTCAAAATTTACACTGACCATAAGCCACTTGTTTATTTATTTAACTTAAGAGACCCCTCCAGTCGTTTAACAAAATTCAGGTTATATTTAGAGAAGTACGATTTTGTAGTAGAATACGTCCCAGGTCGAAATAATGCAGCTGCAGATGCGTTAAGTCGACTTTCTGTGACATCACAAGATTTAAAGGATATGCACGAGAAAACTGTATCGGTTTTGACAAGAGCACAGACTAGACAACTAAGGACTCAGTCAGGACAACAACATACAGACAATGTTTCTCCAGTGTGCGGGCCTGATCAACCTGCTGCTGTTGAAATATTAAAAAGACCTGACGTTATAAGCGAATTACGTTTTTCTGACTATAACATTTTTTCAAACGATTCTAACACAATTATTTCAGATAAGAAGTATTGCACATACGTCCCGTCGAAATCGACTATGTTCATATATCCTCGATCGTTATCATCCCCAGAGGAGTTAACGAGAGATATAGATTAAATGTGCTTAAATTTAAATATAAAAGAATTGCTTATAACTAAAAATAAGCGTAATTGCAATTATATAAAATGTTTGCTGCGCAGCATAAACAACACTAATATATCATTGCCAAGATTTTTAATAATTAAGGATTTAAAAAGAATAAATGACAAAAATGAAATCATTACAATTTTAAATGACTTTCATATACTGCCCACAAGTGGACACGCAGGTATTAATCGAAAGGTAAACAAACATTAAAAAATATTACTTCTGGCCAGGAATGTATAAAGACGTTACGAAATATGTAACACGATGTAAAAGTTGTCAGATACAAAAGACCTCGAACAAACATGTAAAAGAGCCTTTGACAATTACGTCAACCCCAAGCTCAGCGTTTGAACGAGTTAGCTTAGATTTAATGGGCCCACTAGACATAGAAAATTATAATAATAAGTATATTTTAACTATCCAATGCGATTTAAGCAAATTTGTTGAGGCTTATCCTCTACCACGTAAAGATAGTGAAACCGTAGCTAAATGTCTTGTAAATAATTTTATATTACGTTACGGAATACCTAAACAGTTCATAAGTGATAAGGGTACAGAGTTTACATCGTCTATTATGTCCGAAATTTGTAGATTACTTAACATAGAAAAAATCCATTCAACCCCATACCACCACGAAACATTAGGGGGTTTAGAAAACACTCACAAACATTTAGGAGCTTATCTCAGAATACAGTGCAAAAATAACAAGTCTGATTGGAGCACTTGGGTTCCGTTTTGGTGTTTTTCCTTCAACACTAGTGTACACTCGCAAACAAAATATACTCCATACGAATTGGTTTTCGCTAAACAATGTAACTTACCTACTAACTTGTCGGATCAAGTAGATCCATTTACCCTCGTGAACTTAAGTACCGTTTACAAAAGGCACAACAAGATGCCAAGCAAAATTTGTTAGATAGTAAAAATTAAAAAAAAAAAAATATGATCAAAATATAAACTGTGTTAAATATAATCCAGGCGATTATGTCTTTGTTAGGAATCAAATAGGAAATGAGCTAGACTGTATTTATAACGGTCCCTATAAGGTTATCGAAGAACTTTCACCAAATGTGAAAATACTTAAAGATAATGAAGAAATTGTTATACATAAAAATAACACAAAGTTATTCCATTGTTAAATGAATAAAGTTTGTTTGTTATTGTATAATGTAGTATTATAAGTTTTAGTTCTTATAAGTTTTACTATGTGACGAGCGCAATTCCTTTTTTTACAAAGGGAAGGGAACCTACCCTTTACTTTTCGGGGGAGGTGTAGAGTGCGAATCGCTTCATAATCAAATTCCTTCTTGTTTACGTAAAACGGTATTGCGTTCGCACCATTTCGCTGAATAAGGATTTTGTGTGTGACTGTAACTTTAAGGGTTTTATTTCATTCAATAGAGAAACACCGAACTACAAACATGCATTTTAATTAATTATTCCTTAAGGACCAACCCTTCAATACTTCACATTTCTAAACATACACTTCACGACACAAATGGGATATAATTCAACTAATTAATACTTTTTTAAAAGGCAAATTTGTATTTATCTTCCCGACGTTTCGATTCGGTTGCACAAATCATGGTCGCGGGTTGACTGTAGCAGCTCGGCGTCGTCTGCTCGTGCGCGTTGAAATATTTTCTTCTACCCGCACACTTTGATTATTTGTTGAACTTGTACAGTCAGATCGACAAACTACACTAACAGGTTTCTTGTTGACGGCATAATACGCGATTTGCATTTTGTTATCACTGAATTTTATGTTGATGATAAATGAAAACCATCATCCCGATTGAAAGAACATCTTAGTTGCAAAGTGTGCGGGTAGAAGAAAATATTTCAACGCGCACGAGCAGACGACGCCGAACTACTACAGTCAACCCGCGACCATGATTCGTGCCACCGAATCGAAACGTCGGGAAGGTAAATACAAATTTGCCTTTAAAAAAAATATTTATTAGTTGCATTAAATCCCGTTAGTGTCGTGAAGTAAAAGAACATCTTAGTTGCAAAACTTGAAGTAACGATCTCGGTGGCTTTAGTTCTGTTAACTTAGTTGTCGCGTAAAGGGTGATATGACCAGAATGAGAGGTTGTTGGCTAAGTAAGTCAATATACCGCTACGGCGTCTAGTTAACTAAACTTTTATGATCAAGTAAGGTAAAGTGTTAGTAAAGGATGTTTGGCTTCGTACAAGAATTAAATAAATAAATATTGAACAACGTCACATATTGTTCTGACCCCAAAGAAATTTGCTAAAGCACCGAGATAATATTAAAAAATATGGTTTCCTAAATTGACTCGAAAGGGGAAACTCATTGCTTTATAATTCATTTTTCCTAAATAAAAACCACGTTACTCTTTCTCCCGTTTTTATGATCAGGTGATTGTCAATGAAGTAGATAGATAGATAGATAGATAGATAACTCTTTATTGCACACCATAACAGAAAATACAGTAAGTACACCGATTTACACAGAAAAATGTACAATGTATGCGGTCTTATCGCTATAAGCGATCTCTGCCAGACAACCTTTAGGTAAAGGAACATACTCATTCACAGGAAGGTGGAGCTTGGTGCAAAATCATAGAATAGGTGTAATGAACAAATAAATAATAATAAATAAAATACATAAAAATAAGTAAATATACCTACATATAAATCATACATATTCATGTATACATACAAATAAATACATATATACCAATATGAGAAGTACTTGACCAACGTCAGTAAATAAAAGTATTTATTATTGGAGAAAATGATCTTTAAGTCTATTTTAAGTTTTAAAATAGCGATGGACTCTGACTGTCTGATAGTCAAAGGTAAATAGTTCTACAAGCGTACTGATTGCACAGTAAAAGAATCAGCATAGTATTTGGTAGAATGATGAGGGAATTGGAGGTGAAGCTTTCTAGTAGTAAGTAGTGTGTGTCCGCTATTTTGTAAAAAAATGGGGCCATTTTGTTTCCACGGAATCTAAACAATAAATGAAATTGAAACGGAGATGTAAACTTAAGTTTTACTCTATGTGTTAAAAGGCAATCTTGTGATGTGAAAAACGTCGGTCTGCCTGCTCTCAGTGGTGGCAACTATGAGATATAGCGCCTAAGAGAGGCTTTATTGTTGCAAAAAAAAGGATCACCAAAAGGGACTGAGACGCATGCTTATGGCCAAAGGCACAGAATAAGTACTAGTACTTCGTACAGAAGTATGACTTAGCAATTGTATTCAAAGAAATGTCTACTCAATGTCGTCAACAATATGGCGTAATTTAGTTCGCCTCAGAGTCAAGCACATTTTCGTGTAGACACCTACAAAAATCCATTGCAAGATAATTTCATACTTATTGCTCTGGAATATGATTCATAATACACTAAATCTATTCGGTGACGTAATATCACGCGACGCGATAGGGTTGACTGCTACGAGAAGCTTCTAACGCCATCTAGCGCCTCTTTCTAGTACTTTATTCATTCTCGTCCAGCCAGCAATGTAGCCGCGCGGCCGCCGGTGAATATAACGCGCGAGCGTGTCGCTGGCCGGTAGCGACACGCAACTTGTTTTAGCCCCTAAGTAAGGATCGCCGCGCGTAGGTACGTTTTTGCTACCTACGCGGGGAGATACACAGGCCTGCCGAAGGTCTATAGCGCATCCCGTTAGTTCCCTAGCTCGATGGCTTCGAAGGGAGACCGTTAGGTTTTCAGTCAAGTGGGTAGGAGGGCCTCATCGTTATAGGCCTGGGCCATGTTTGAGAAAGCGTACATGACTTGTCATACAAGTGTGTAACCATAGTAACACATAGTGTATTAACTCTTAGTGTTGCTATGGTTACATACTCAGACTACAAGAATTGTATGCACACACGAAGGGTTCCGTACCTATACAACATTAGACACTATATTATTATATTTTTAGTTTTAAAACGGTAAAAATTTACGTTTGTATGAGAGCCTTCCTTAAATATATAACGTATTTTTAAAGTTTATATATACATGTTGATATTCTGTAAAAATTTTAAGCGTCTACCAGACTACGTCTACGTCTACCTAAAACAGAATAAAATTAATATTTAAGGGAGCCCCCCTTAAATATTAATTTTAAACTGTTTTTAGTATTTGTAGTTGTAGCGGCAACAGAAACAGAACATCAGCTGTTAAAATTTCAACTGTCTAGCTATTAGGGTTCATGAGATACAGCCTGGTGACAGATAGATAGATAGTCAGACAGACAGACAGACGAGGCTTAGTAATAGGGTCCCGTTTTTACCCTTTAGGTACGGAACCCTTAAAAGCATCACAACTTAAAAGAACTTGCGAAACCATTAAGACAGTATTCAAAGTACTCTATTAAACAGATAGATAGATACTCGTAGAGAGAGCAATGAGCCCTTTGAGGCATTAGATTGAGCCGAGTGGCCGATGCAGGAAATTTTATTTGAAGTCATTTCCTTGGACTTGGCTGAAATACTCCTCGGACTTTACTAGTGATGCGCTTTAGCGATCTTATCGATAACATTGGTATCGGTTTAAGTGATACCCAAAATATCTTATAGCAGTATACACGAACACGTTTCTTTACCCATTCTCAGGACCGACGGAGATGTAATTATCTGCCAAAAAGTTATTAGTAAAATAATTACACAACGACCCGTTTAAAATATCTTAAAATTCCCACTAATATTATAAATGCGAAAGTTTGTAAGTGTGTGAGTGTGTATGTTTGTTACTTCTTCACGAAAAAGATAATGAACGGATATGGATGAAATTTGGCACAAAGATAGATTATAGTCTGGAATAACATATAGGCTACTTTTTAACCCGAAAAAAAAACAGTTCCTGTACGATACAGAAATAGTAGGTTACGCGGGCGAAATCGCTGGCAACAGCTAGTGAAAGAATAAAACAAAAAAGAGGATAACCTGATGAAATTTAAGTTAACTGTAATTTATTCGACAGATTGCTAATGCTGAAACGTGCAAGCAAACTATTGATTGATCGATCAAGTCATTTCATGCAATGATTATACATTCACGTATCATTTTCTATAGGTATAACATTGAATATCAAGTAATTTATTGCCATTACTTAGCATGCTTGCGATATTATCAACAAAGTAAATTATACATCTAAAATCCTAAATGTAACGTTGATTTTATGTCGATCGCAAAATTATACTTATCTAACTACATCATCATATAAATAGTCAAGCTAACAAAGTTCGTTCAGTAGTTGGATATCTCATACCGAATTACCGGCTATTATGGTAGCCAATCCTGCATGAGTTCCACGCGGCAGGAGAGATTAAAGTGCTCAAGAATTTGGGCATTGCATAAAGACGCACCTCTGTTCCCTCACTCCAATAGTTTAGCCTGATCTGTCTACGGTTATTGCGCACTGCCGTCTCACCGAATTGTGAGAGTGAAGGTGAACACACTTGTGCACTATAATATCTCCCGCGCAGTCTGTTAATCTCTATTGCGATTGGCCACTGTAGTTGAAATTCGGTTAGGAGGACATTGTTATAGTTAAGTAAGACGGCAATATAAAACCGGTATATCCGACATGAAATCCGTGGCAAAGTTGCCTAGAATGTTAGATATATCGGTCGGATATACCGGTATCGGCAGTATCACAAGCTGTCGCTTCCCTATACTGCCTAGCTCCTATCTGTGCGATACCATTTGATGTTATCGGAGCATTAAAGATCCTTTGAGCTTAAGGAAGGTCGCGAATGTGATGTAAATATGCCGTGTTTATACTTCTCAAAGGTTTAACCTAAAAATACTAAGCTATTCAATTTTAAAGCTAATATCTGTGGTATTAGTCGTTAAGCCTAGTCAGAGGCCCTAGGGCAGCTTGATAACTTCTGACAGTAAGGTTTGTCACTTGCCTTACATACACCCCTCCACCAATCCGCACTGAGCCCGCGTGGTGAAGTATGTCTCGTTCCTCCTCATAGTTGAGGTGAGGCCTTTTCCCAGCAGTGGGATCTAATAGGCTGACTTATATTCAATTTTTAGGGGCCAGTTGTATAGTGAGGTAAGATAGAATCATATCATCCTAGCGTTATCCCGGTTGGTCCGCTGACCATGATCCAGGATGTAACAGATCAGGTAATTACAGCGGAGAGACACTGCCATCTGACTTCCGTGACCCTGATAACAGGGCTTGAATGTGACGTCGCCTGAATGTGCAGGTTTTCTCACGATGTTGAAAAAGCCGTAAGAACATCGATTAGTGAAACAACTAATGTACATAACTCAGAAAGCAGTGACGAAAAAGTCATTGGTACATGGCGGCACGTGGGATCGAACCTGGCACCTCCCGCATGAGAGGCAACCCATTAGCCACTACACCCACCGACGCTCTGGTTAGATAGAAGGGTTAAGGAAACTATATTCTTACGTCTTGACTTAAGAATATATACTTAAGTAGTTGTATTATGAGTAATATTGCACAAAAATTTAAAGTCTGATGTGCTTGCAGCAAACAGTTTCAACAAGATTTTGCAATTTCGTTTTGTATTTTTTATTATCATGGGCAAACGCGTCACGTCTGTTGATGATATTGAAATATCACTAGTAGATACAAGATACACTTCATACGCTACGGAATCCTTCAAATTATTTCACACAGGATTGACCATTTTCACTGTATTGAAATTCAAGAATCTCTTTGCTGGATATGGAAAGTACATATAATGTCCTTGAATTATGAAGGACGTGTTAGAATTTGAAGTCAGATATTCGCTTGTAGTTTCTTTGAAAAGTGATCTTTTTTATAAAAAACTTACTAGGTACTTCGTATTTCCAAATGGCACGGAGTTTTACGTATGGATATTTTGTATGGACTTTTTTCCAATGTCGATTTGCTCTTGACTCTAGACTAAGCCATAAGTGGCGTAGACAGAGTCGACGGTAGAGCGAGCTCACCCAGAAGGTCCTGGCACACTGTGGGTCGAAACGCCATTTTGAGGGACTTAGCATATGACTTTCTATTTTCACTTTTTTCTTTTTACCAATGGATAGCCTATTATAGCCTTAATCGAAAATGTCATAAGGCATTTTGTGCTAAACCTTATAGTTTAGCTGTAAAAAAATAAATAGTTTTTTTTTGTATGGGACGGATTACTTAAGTCTATATTGTTGTTGACCTAAGGGTGATCACGCGTTAAAACCTTTTTATTCTTATTATTTACCTATAGGACTATAAACAAGCACTAACACCGTGTCTATAAGTCTGCAATTCTCTGAGTTATTGCGATCGGAAAATAAATAAATTTTATACCTTACAAAGCTTGATTTTTGAATAACATTTATCAAATTAAACGTAAAATAGTAACTGATGGTTACGTATTTTACCATTTGTGATTAGGAAACGAACAAAAGCATGAACCCATACAATCTTTGAGTACTTGAATGTTAATGAGACGTTATAGATGCTGCTTTAAAAAGAAAAAAGTTTTGGTTTGTGGCTATTCTATAGACGTTTATGCTGGAATCGCTCTGCATGTTTCAGAGATAATTGGATTAGATAAATACAATAAAATTAAACGTTAAGCACCTGAGCATTTATTTTTAAAATATTGTTCATTGACACAAAATATAAACATTTAAGTAGGTGCATAATTAAGAACATAAAAATTATTAGAAAATTACTTAAAATTAAGCCAACAAAACATACAAACATCAACGAACCACTGACTTCTCGTTTTGCCTTAATATTTTAAAACATTTACACAAATATATCATAAATGTAACAACACAAAATCATAAATTACACTTAAATAACAAAGAATTTAATAAAATAATATGTACAAAGCTACCATTCCAATATCAATAATACAAGTATTTACAATTATCTTAAATCACAAGGAATTTTAATACAATGAAACTTACTCACTATCACTATTACTATCTTGTAAATTATCTACATCAATAAAATCTATTGCTGGTTCTGTCGGAAAATCCAGAAGAAGCTCTTTGGCTCTCGAAGAGAGAACCAATAGGTTTCGTTTTACCATCCGAGGTCTAAGACTGGTAATCTTAGGATCAGAAGACAAAAGAAAATTGTGTAAAATATCTTCATTCGTCGCTATCCTACTTACTTTCCTAGAATGGTGTTCTCTATAATTACGGAAGTCTTTATTGCGAGCTTCTGCTGCTTCTTCCGACAGTTTACCAATTGGAATGGAACCAAAATGCTGAATAATGGCAGAACCATGCACTAAAAGTTTGTGCAAACTGGAAGGCATATAATACCAGGGATACAGTTTTACATATAATTCCGCAGTATCATTGCAAAATTGAGAGAATTTAGAAATATCAACGCGTTCTCCACACGCAACAGTTTGGAGAATCACGTGTAACCTTTCAATTAAATTCTGATCAATTCCAGTGATACGGGCTGTTGTGTCTGCTTCCCTGAAAAATTTCCTTGCAGTATTGCCATCGTTAGTGGTGCCAACTCCTTGCTTAACCACATCAATTAGCAAACCACTGTCCTTTTTGAATGCTTCTTGAATAGCGCTTTTGCGTAGCTTCATTTTTTCTTTGTCATCACCTCTGCAACTCCATGTTTTGAACTCCAACCGGTAGGCTACAAAACAAGCAAAAATATAATGAAAAATAATGATTAAAAATACTAATACTACTACTAATTATTACTTCAAATAATATGTAATTTAGCGTGGTGAAAATTATAATTTTTTTTCTTACCTATATGTAGTAAGCACTCCATGCACCTTATCCAAGCATGAAGAGATGATAGCCCATACTGATACATATCTTCATTATGCTGTCTTTGGGGATGGGATTCCAGATCATTCATTTCCGATGGCTTCGCTTTACAAATATCGCAGACAGCTGACGAAGTCCCTGATAAATAGGAGGCTATCTTGCCGTCAATCATTGTCAAATGTAATTGGTGTTTTACTGCAATCTGTTCAATTCTTGACGGTAAAAGTGCTTCTATTTTTCCGGATATGCTGGCTTTTATGGCTGTTACAGTTGCTTGAGATTCTTTTGTAAATTTAAACATAATTGGACGGCAATAAAAGGTTGAAGAAGGTCGGTCATTTTCCCAAAGCACTGTTCCATCAGGTTTCTGCAGCCTAATCGGTACTAGACTGGCCATAAATATACTGCTCTCATGAAACTCTGTATCAGACTTTTGTTTGTAATTACTTTGACCTGAAGCACCATCAAAACCCCATTTGCTCACAAGTTGTAAATCAGTGGCAAGTTTCAGGTCCAAAGTAATCGAATCCAAAAGTCTGTATACAGTTAAATCCAGCAAAGCTTGCAACTTAATTGATGCTCCGTCTTCAGTAACCAAGATGTCTTCTGTTTTTGGATAACAATTCTGTTTTTCCTGTCTAACTTTATAGTACGAAGGGTACAAGTCTGTACCATTTTCGCTAGCTGCCTCTCTTAGGTTTATGTATTGCCACTTCGAAAGTTTAAGGGAAATTATTAAAGCCAATGCTTTTTCGGGTGTATATGTTTTTCTTTTGTCTTCACT
Source organism: Pyrausta nigrata (assembly GCA_949316185.1). Classification (NCBI taxonomy): domain Eukaryota; kingdom Metazoa; phylum Arthropoda; class Insecta; order Lepidoptera; family Crambidae; genus Pyrausta; species Pyrausta nigrata. The sequence continues at coordinate 2,429,567 of OX438957.1, read as the reverse complement.
TTTACCTATACAATCTTTTACTTTTTCAAGGTCTTCTGGGTTATCCAATAAATGTTGCATAATTTTTGCCACATCTTCGTTTCCAGAACTTTTTAAGCTCCTCATAGCAACCGCATTCACTTCTTCAGGGGACAATGACAGCGATTAATTTATTTCCTCCACACGTCTTCGCTTTTGCTTGGAGCCCAAATCTTCAAAAGGTTTTCTTGGTGTAAACATAGCTGTTGAAGGTCCTGATGTAGGAGATTCTGACGTAGAAGGTTGTGATGTAGATGGTTCTGACGTAGAGGGTTGTGATGTAGATGGTGGCAGATTTTCTATATTATCAGTATCATCACACGTGTCTTCATGATCTTTGCTTAAGATAACTTCTTCAGGCCAAGTTATTGGACTTTCTAGCCAATCTCCATTGTTCCGTATAAACTGAGGTAAAACGCGACTACTCCTTCTCCATCTAGCACTCACAATAGAACAAAATCGCTCACAGAACTTTTTAAGTACAGCACTGGTCTTCTCCGGCACATTCATTTTCTCTTGAAGAAAATCAAAAAGTTTTTTACTGTCCGACAGTGATCCCAAGTTTTCTCTCAAAATCACAAACAAATCTAAATTATTTACTATATTTTCCATCTTAGCGAAAAGAAAATAATTCACAGTCACAAGAGATTTAAATAGCAGTTAAACGAAGGTTCAACGAATACTAGTTATGATTTTCTCATTACGGATATTATATACCTTTTGTAACACCAGCAACTATTGAATTTTCATAATAAAATAACAACCCTAATTAGTAATTAGAAACCTAAAATAATGAGTACTTGAAAGTGATTAGTGGTATCACTTAATTTATTTCATAAATAGATAATAATGTGAAACATAGTTAGTTAATCACGTAATCATTAGCTATTTTAGCAGAAAACATTACCAATTAGCGTAAACATAATAGTAAGTATTTGTTTTCAAAGTAATTTAACTAATTTCTTAATCCTTTGTATGTTTTTGAGTACTTAAAGATTGTGTGGGTTAATGGTTTTGTTTATTACCGAATCACAAATGGTGTAATATTTAACCTGCACCTACTATTTAACGTTTAATTTGATAAATGTTATTCAAAAATCAAGCTTTATAAGGTATAAAATTTATTTATTTTCCGATCGCAATAACTCAGAGAATTGCAGACTTATAGACACGGTGTTAGTGCTTGTTTATAGTCCTATAGGTAAATAATAAGAATAAAAAGGTTTTAACGCGTGATCACCCTTAGGTCAACAACAATATAGACTTAAGTAATCCGTCCCATACAAAAAAAAACTATTTATTTTTTTACAGCTAAACTATAAGGTTTAGCACAAAATGCCTTATGACATTTTCGATTAAGGCTATAATAGGCTATCCATTGGTAAAAAGAAAAAAGTGAAAATAGAAAGTCATATGCTAAGTCCCTCAAAATGGCGTTTCGACCCACAGTGTGGCAGTCCCACTCACCGACGGAACACAGCTAGCTGTTTGGCGCCGGGCTCCGGTAGCTACCAGGCGGCACCTAACGGAGCCTAACATCGCTGATAGAATGGTTCAGCCGCCATCACAAACTGGGGTGAACCACTAGACAGTAGATCCTTCACCACCCCAAAAAAACCGGCCAAGTGCGTAACGGACTAGCACACGAAGGGTTCCGTACCATTAACTTACAACATTAGACAGTATAGTCAAAAAAACACGTTTTGATGGGAGTCGCCCTATTTTTTTTTGAATAATTATTTATTTTTAAAGTGAAATACAACATAATATTATGTGAATATTTTAAGCGTCTGCCTGTTGCCATTATATATATCGAGCAATAAGTTGCAAAAATTCACGTTTGTTGTACGAGAGCCACCCTTAAATATTATCATTATTATTTTAATTTAACTATTTATTTGTAAGGTGAATATACAACTTGATATTCTGTAAATATTTTAAGCGTCTACCTGTTGCCGTTATTAATAGCGAGCAAAAAACGGTAAAAAAACACGTACATTGTACATCTTTCTGTGTACATTGCTATAATTTTATTTTGTCTATTATTTTGTGCAATAAAGAGTTATCTATCTACCTATCATAAATGGTTCACTTTTCCCAAATCAGTTGTCACACTAGGATGTCATATAGGATTGTCCGTCTTTGACGTCTAGTTAGGCATAGTAAATCATCTACATCTTAATTAGAACCATCCAATCAAACCCGCCATTACTCTAAACATGTTCCCACAAAGCTAATCATCTGCTTCTGACAGACCCGGGTTCGATTCCCCGGTGGAAATTACCACTGAAACGTTTCTAGTTAGCCGTAACACTAACATTGGTATTGGATTGGTAGGTAATGTTCTGTTAACTGGGCCACAGCCCGAAGAAGACAGACAGCCCAAGTACAGTTAGCAACACGTCAGGTTATCCATTTGAATTACGAAAACAGGTTTTATAACGTAGAAAATAGAGGCGGTCTCAAAATCAAAATGGAGTAGTCTGACGTACGGCCGAGTTTATTTCCTTACTTCCAATTTCGTCACAAAGAAAATTAACTGGTTGTGATTGAATAAGAGGTAAACAAAAAAATATAATTTTTCATTTGTTCGTGCTGTGCACGTAACTATATTCAATACTTTAATTTAATGAAATAACATTATATTTTAAAAATGTACATGCTGTGACAAGTTTCTGAGGACCTTACCGATGGTATACACGTATCATAGAGTCATGCATATTAAATCTATTTTTGTAAGTAGTTCAAATAGGAGTTGAGGTACAAAGATATTAATAAATGTATTATGTATGTATTATTTTTTAATTTATTTATTATAACGTTCAACAAAACCCACACTCGTATGAAACTGAATAAGTCATGATCATAACTATCATGAAAGATAAACACATAGAAAAAGGCGAAGCATAATACTCGTAATAAAGTAGTGTGACTATTTGTATTGTTTTTTAAAATATTCGTATCTTATATTGTGTATTTTAAGTTATTTTTCTTCTTAGCACCGTCTATAAAAAATCATAGCATGAGGAGTGCACCTGTTATTGATGATGCAGTTGGTTTTTAAATATTGTAAGTCTTAAGTTTTCATTATCGTTGGTGTACTCGTACCTTACAAATAAACAAGTACAACAACAACAGCAACGATATGAACATAAATACTGAACTGTCGCATTTAATATTAATATTGGCTGGCTGTCCTCTTCGTGCTTTGGCGAGAAGGCCTATGTAATCGACTTGAATTGGTCTCGTATCTCACTCCAACCTGAGCAAAGGAAAAGGATAGTATTATTTGTTAATATGGACGTTAATTGGGATGTTAAAATAATGGTATAGGCTCAAAAGGTTTGAAGAGTTTTGCTAGTTGAATACATAATGGGGTGAAATGGCCCTAGTATATTTCTATAAGTGTTTACAATTGGTCCTGCTTTAAGACAAATTTACTTGTCATTACTTTGATTACACAGTATAAATGAGGATTTTTAGCAGGTTCTCATTGTTTCACTAGTGAATGTGTGAATGTACAGTAGGTATAAAGGTAATGTGTTGCCAAATGGCATGGCATGGAAATGGTGACCTGTTTCGTATTATTTGCTTCTTTAGAATAGTCAAAAAAGAGTAATATATTTATTTAGAGGACATCTAAAAATAAATACGTTATAAAAATAAAAATCATAAAAAAGTGTCAAGTGTTATGAGCAAATAATTTAAAAAAGTAAAGTTCCTATACACATATATCCCACTGCTGAGCAAAGGCCTCACCTCAACTATGTGGAGGTACTAGCCATATTCCACCACGCGGGCTGAGTGCGAATTGGTGGAGGGGTGTGTGTAAGGCAAGTAACCAATCTTACTGTCAGATGTTATCAAGCCGCTCTAGGGCCTCTGACTAGGCTTAACGACTAATACGAACAGAGATTAGCCGGGACCAACTGCTTAACGTGCCTTCCGAAGCACGGAGATTCTTGTCATGGACGTCACTTAAATGGTCGAAATGGTCACAGACACAATCACTATCTAAAATTATATGTGACATTAAAGCTACACAATTTTCCTCTACAGAACCATTACAATTGTAGTCCAGTATTTAGTCTGCGATAACACCGGGTGTCCAGTATTTTCGTTGTAAAAACTTAGTCCTGTGGCGCATGGATACTCATGAAGAGGACATTATGCAAATTCTCTTTCGGATACACCCTGTATGCTGACTTAGCATACATTTCAGTTCCAGCGTAGATAGAATCAGATTAGCATGCGTTTTACTTGGATAGTTATGGAAAAATTCAGAAACTGTGTTGGCGGAGTGGCGGTTTTTTGCATGTGCTATCTTGCATCTGTGATGCATTTGACTGCAGGGCATTTAGACGCCTCTGCATGTTATGTTCTAGAGTTTAATAAGAATATTTATTTAATTGGAGTTACATCAAACTGTGAATATTTTTAATAGTATATTAATTTCTCTTTCATTAAAAACGATACCTAGTCTAAAATTTTTATTGAAGAGCATCTTATCTTATCTTATTGGTCATTAGGTATAATTAATGGAACCAGGCGATACTTTGCGGAAATCCATATTAAATTGGAAATATATACTACTCAAAACAAAATGAGGGCCACGAGGTATTTTGTCTGTACCATTAAAATAATAATACCAATATTTTTTTTTGTCTCCATCACGAAAACTAATGTTGTTTTTAACGTGTAAACCAATAAATTTATTCCAATAATAATGATTAAAAAGTTTATTTGCTTTGAAAGGAAAAACTTAATTTAAGGTTAAAAATAAAAAGAATGTAAAGTTACTGAAAACAAAAGAAAATACTCCATGCTCATCTTTTAGTAACGGGTATGCCCCCCTCGTTTCGCTACGCACTCCTGAAGCCTGGAGTGCATGCTCTCAATCAAATGCCTGACATTTTCCATTGGAATCTCTTCCCAGGCCCTTTTAACAGCGTTGATGAGTTGCTGTTGGTTGTGGATTTCCTGATCACCGTCTCTAACTCTTCGTTTCAACTGATCCCACATGTGCTCTATTGGATTTAAGTCCGGACTGTTCGCCGGCCACGGCAAGACTTGAATTTGAGAGGCTTTCAGTACAAACCGAGTCGCTTGAGCCGTGTGTGCACGAGCATTGTCTTGCATCAAGATGAATCCAGGACCTGCTCGCTGGGCAAATGGGATCACATGTGATCTGGCAACTTCCTCAATATACCGCTGAGCAGTAACAGTACCCTCATTTAAAATAGCGAGCTCAGTTTTGCCGTGTAGGCTTATCCCGCCTCAAATCATTACATTTGGACCACCAAAACGATCGACTTCATGGATGCAGGCTTCTGAAAATCTCTCGCCGCGTCTTCTCCATACTCTAATACGCCGATCGTCGTTAAAAAATTCGTCTGTGAAGAGCACCATGCCCCATTGGTTTATGTCCCAGTCCAAATGTTGACGGGAAAATCTTAAATGATTTGCACGATGATTTCTGGTTAATGGAACACGGACAACTCGCCTTCTTGATGCCTGCTGGTCTTCATGCAATCGATTACGAATAGTTTGGTCACTGACTCGAGTACCCGTTGTGAGCCGTAAACGATTTTGCAGCTTGCGGGCCGTCGTTGTGCGATCTCGGCGCGCACTTAATCGAATGTAACGATCCTCTTGAGCTGTTGTAATGCGAACTCTGCCCGAACCAGGTCTTCTTCTAACACGGCCGGTCTCTTGGAAACGATTCCATAGATTTTGAATAGCTCTTCGAGAAAATCCCAATTGCAAACCCACAGATCGCTGCGAATGACCTTATTCAATCATTGTAACGGCTCTGGTTGCTGTCAGCGAGTCCATATGACGCCTGCGTGCTTGTGGCATATTGCAAAAGATGTTTCTGACTCGAGATATCAATGAACTCTGATAATTTCTAATAAACCAAGAAGCTAAGAAAAGCAAAACGTCAAAGAAAATAGAAACAAAATTTTTAAAAAGAATTTTAAATCAAATTTTATTTAAAATTGTTGTCAACATTAGATGAATACTACAATATTAAAAAGTTTAGGTATCAAAGAGTTTGTATACTCAATATTTTACTACTTTCAATATGAAAATGTTTAATAATTTACACCAAAATGAAAAAATACCTCGTGGCCCTTATTTTGTTTTGACAAGTATATATATATTTTTTTCATTTGATCACTAGGTTCTAACCACAGGAAAACTTATTTTTATTTTTGAAATAACTAATATAAAATTTTGCTGTTTTGATTATATATTCGTAAAATCCTACTAAGGAGTATTTTTCCCACTGATATTTTTTTCCCTAACGATCCTCTGTATTTCATTTGGCCGCCAAAATTAGTCCTTGAACTTTACAAAAATAACTCGATAAATATCATCAATACACAAAATCCTTGTTATTTTCGTAATTTTTCCCTAGTGACCATATATATCATTTGCACAAAATAATCTGCCCACGTTTGTAGGCTACGCGCGATATAGAGATATTGATCCGTTATTGCCTTCTTTCAATAATACAATAATATCACATTTAGACAAAGAAATAATTAATGAGGGTTAACTATTATTATTGCGTCATAACTATTTAACTAAATAATATACACTAAACTAATCTACAAGTAAACTAAAACTGTTATTTATTCTGTGGTCTTACAGTCAATTTACAATGCTACAACTACCTTTTACAGTATTTATTTATTTAAACTTTATGCACACAATTTATTGAACAAATGGCGGCCTTAACGCTAAAAGCATTCTCTACCAGTCAACCATAGGTCCAAATAGAGAAATACAGGCGGTGCTAGATATCGTAAATCAGGAAAAAGTATGACTATTATTTGTAGAAGTGGCAGTGGGCCGGTCATGTCTGTCACAGACCCGACGGGCGTTGGAATAGGAAGGTTCTCGAATGGAGACCACGTCTCGGGAAACGTAGTGTTGGATGCCCTCCTGCTAGGTGGACCGATGAACTGAGAAAGGTGGCTGGATGCGAGAAGCGGAGGACCGTGTAAGTTGGCGCAGTCTTGGAGAGGCATACGTCCAGCAGTGGACTGCAATAGGCTGATATGATGATGATGACTATTATCTACTTTCTTGGTAAATTATAGTTTTTAGGTGATAAGCATTCACTTTGCAATCTAAATATATTATTGCACTTGAAAAAAAAAACGACCACCAGAGGCGGGAATCGAACCCGCGTTCCTCGCATATATTTTTTTAAGTGCAATAATATTATTTAGATTGCAAAGTGAATGCTTATCACTTAAAACAATAATTAATTATATTTGCAAGCTTCATCTTTCGATTGTTAAATACTTGCAATAGTATTTCTTTCGAGTGTTGAGGGTGAATCCCAATAACATTGATGAAAGCAACGCGACATTACAGCGTTAAGAAGCACTTGAAAATTTCGACATGCTCTGCCAACGCCAGGGTGGCCGAGAGGTTAGGCAATCGCGCGGTATGCGAGGAACGCGGGTTTGATTCCCGCCTCTGGTGGTCGTTTTTTTTTCCAGTGCAATAATATATTTACTTTCTTGGTCTCAAGTTTTATTTAAAACTCTCATTTTTTGAGGGCCTACTTTTTTAAACGTTACAAATTACACTGTTTTAGTCATTAGGTAGATATAAAGGTATGATTTAAGCTGCAGGCGGATACACCTAGCGAAAATAGAATAACAAAAGTTGTCATTATTTCACCAAAAAAAGGAAAAGCAGGAGAAACAGCTCCGAAGCCAGAAAATTGGTGGTGTTAACCACCCCATACTTCAGAAAGCTATTAGTCCTGCGCCTGATCTCTCTCCGGTCTTGTCGGATGCCGTCTCATCAAATTATAAGAATGACGGAACAGACAGTATCTGTGTATTGCGCACACACTTTTGCACCATAATATCTATACACGGTGTTACTTTGCATCCTTGCCATATTCACAGAGATAAAAGAAGGGAAAAAAAAGAAGAAAAAAAAAGAAAAAGAAGAAAGGGCGGCTTTATGATGTTAGAAAAGAGCGCAATCGCCGCAGCTCTTTTGTGCCGATAAACAGCCAACAGTGATTTGTATGCGCTACGAAAGTTAATGGTGTGCGTAACAGATTGTCGATAAAATTAAATAATCAAGATTAAAAATCAAAATTTTAAGTCACAATTTTTTTAATGATTTGAGTTCAGTGTTCGTAATATCGTGTATAAGTGTTAGCTCGCCGGGTACCTATCCATGAGCTCCCAGGTTCTAATCCTGGTTAAGACCGAAAGTGTTAGGTTTTTCTGACTTGAAATAACTCAGACACAGCTCCGGAGTTAGGAAGTTGGTGGTGTTAACACCCCCGTGCCTCAACAGGTTAAGCCGTTGGTTCTGCGCCTGATCTCTCTACGGTGATGTCGGATTGCCGTCTTACCGAACTATGAAAGTGGCGGAACAGAGACTACACCTGTGTAATCCGCACACACTTATGCACTATAATATCTACTGCGTCTGATCTCCGTTGGGATTGGCCGCCTCCGCACGGTTACTAAATAAATTATTTCACCACAGAACCCTACTTGTTAAAAATATCAACGCGCATCGAATGTGATTGTCGGATCCCGTAGTACACATGGCCGCACGGACTACCCTACTATGGCCTGTATTCCCTACGTAATAAAACCTGTTTTTGTAAGTCAAATTGGTAACCTGACAAGCTGACTGTACGTTAGCGGTCTACGTCTCGCGGGTATTCATGCATTCACAGCGTGTTCTGTACGACGAAACGGAACGTATCCCATAGGACGCGGGAAAAGATTATGTGAATTGGTCCGGAACGCATTTTTGCTGATTGGCGTGACATGGTTTTTAGTGGAGCGTTGGTCTTACAGAAGGATTAAATTATGTGTGGTAGCCACAATGTTGTGTTTTTAAACACACACACAAACAACATCTCCTGAGGATGCCGCGTGGAGTAGCGAAACGCGTCGAGGTTTTTTGCACGGTAGTGTTGGTAACTAACAACTGCATTAGCTGTAGTGCATGCGTATTGAGGGAGGGGGGGCGGTGCATTGTGCATTTGCCTTAACTGGTACTCAACGCGGTTGCGGTGGAGATGTTGTCAAAGGAGACGTGGTTTTGGTGCCTGCGCTAGCGTCTTTTAGCGGAAATTTAAAGCAAAATAATTGTATTTTAATTTTCCCATCTAATAATGGATTTCCGCAAAGAAACGCCTGATTCTATTAATTACATACACACAACAAAACACACAACTTTTACGCGACTTTTGGCGCGGGCGAAGTCGCGAGGAACTGCATATCTATAATCTATAAAAGTATGTATATCTTTATAGGTATTATTGTCTAGAGGTGGGCACTAATAACTGAGACACAGTCTTTGACTACTATGTATATAATATTTTTCTTGTGTTTATGAAATTAATCTATAAAATTAAGAAAAACTTATTGTGTATGTATTTTGTTAATCCATTTTATATTTTAGTTCTCAGCGGCACATCGCTAGTCATCTAAGTCATATATGCTGACCTGCTGATGCAAACCCATGGTCTGCTGCGCTTAAGTTAAAACAATTCATCTACGAGTACATAGGTACTAAAATGCTAGAATTAAGCCTAGATTTTTGGTACACAAACAAAGAACTGTTGTTAAAAATAAATAAACAATATATCGGTTTGTACGTACCTATGTGCTTAGAAGATTTAATATTTGAGCAAAACTAAAAAAAAATATGAAATGTCAGCCCATATGGATCCCACTGCTGGGAAAAGGCCTCACCTCAACTATGAGGAGGTACGAGCCATACTCCACCACGCGGGCTCAGTGCTGATTGGTGGAGGGGTGTCTGTAAGGCAAGTGACAAACCTTACTGTCAGATGTTATTAAGCCGCCCTAGGGCCTCTGACTAGGCTTAAGGACTAATACCAACAGATATTAGCCGAGACCAACTGCTTAACGTGCCTTCCGAAGCACGGAGATGCTTGTCATGAACGTCACTGAAATGGTCGGAATGGTCACCCATCCAATTACGACCGCGCCGTGGGTTGCTTGACTTTTGGTATCACTACCAAAGCGCTGCCGCTACTGCGCCACAAGCACCAGCAGCAGAGCAAAACTAAACTGATCCATTTATAACTTTGTAAATATTATACATGTACCTGAACCTAAACATTTTCAAAGCATTGTAAAGCGATCACCTACCTAAACCTCTGGACAATGTCAACCACAGAATGTTAAGCTCATAAATCGAGCTACATATTTGCAATTTAAACGCTGCATTGAACTGAATGGAAACCAATAGCCCCGCTCAGGTGAATATCTATTTATTGTGCCTAATCCAATTAGCAGCGCAAACAAAGTCGGCAAATGTAGAGAGCAGATTACAATAAACACGATTTCCAGTGATTAAATACTAGTTTTTGACTACATTTCGCTCCACTTGCTTGCTTATTTATTTCTATTTATTACTTTGCCTAGATATAGACTTGAGCAAGTGGGCTTCCAAATCTGATTCTAGCCTTGTGCTAGTCTGGACTTGCAAAAATTCGTCGGCTGACTAACGTCCTTCGTAGCTTAGTTGGTAAGAGCACTCGCCCGGATAGCGAAGGGACATGGGTTCGAGTCCCACCGAATGACACAGTCGATAAATTTTTGTAAGCGAAATTCAATTTGATTTAGTCTGGATAAGCTAATTCAGACTGTAGTGGACCTTTTGGATTAAACAAGATTTGTGCAAGTGGGCTTTCAATTCAGATAAAAGGCTTTGAACAAGTCCGAATTAGCTAATCCAGACTTGCTCATGTGGACTTTCAACTCCGATAATAGGCATTGCGCAAGTGGGCTTTAGGGGCAAGTTCACCAACGTATGTTTAATTATTAAACAGCCATTTTTGCCATATTTTGTATAGGAGTTTTGTCAAATAAACCATCAATTAAGGTTTATTGGCTGTAACTAGGTGTTTAAAAATAGGTTACCTCAGATCTAAGTATTTTACGCTTATACGGGACTAGCCATTCCAGTGACTTCATCCACGTAAATGTCAAATTTCACATATAAACTTCCACCCCCCTTTTAACCCCAATAGTCGTGGAATTTTCAAAAATCCTGAAATACGTCATTCATAATTTCTAACCAAATAGCTAAATACCATTTTTATCAATTACTTACTAAGCTTCAAAACTGACAGAGTTTAAACGAACTTGCATAAATGTTGTCAAAGGAGACGTGTCAATGTCAATACAATTTCTACGTAGTTATACAGGGTGTGGCGTAAATAGTGGTCCAAAGCAAAGGTGTGGATACACTATACACTGAAGCACCACATACCAGTATTTAAAAAAAAATTATGTACAGGGTTTTCAAAAAAAATTTTTTTTTTAATTTTTTTAGAAATCGTTACCTTGCCTTACAAATTTGGTAATAATTTCCAAAAATGACGGTTCTTTTTTATCCATTTTTTTTAATATTATTGCTGATCACTTGTACTTAGTACTCCATTCGTTTTTTTTTTACAAACTGAATTTAATAAAAAAAAATAAGTTTCTTTCAAAATTCAATACTCACTGCTAGCAAATCGTTTGACTTTCAATGCTTTTGGTGCAAAAAAAATGTACCACACTGTCAGTGCCCATTGTTTAAAAAAAATGCCCATCTTTTGCAGATTCTAAAATGGTGCAACAATAAGTGTTACGACTTACAGGAAAAAAGTTATTGCTTTTCGAAACAAAAAGGAGCCCAATTCAGAAAAACAATTTATTTGAAGTTCAAGGGTTTACAAGGGTTGTAATTTTTTTCTGTGTGGTCCAAAGCAAAGGTGTGGATACACTGTACACTGAAGCACCACATACCAGTATTTAAAAAAAAAATATGTACAGGGTTATGTACTGTACATAATTTTTTTTTAGTATGTGGTGCTTCAGTGTACAGTGTATCCACACCTTTGCTTTGGACCACTATTTACGCCACACCCTGTACAATTTCTACGTAGTTAATAAGTATGATTAGTTTATGGATTCTTCATATAAACCACGGTGATAACGATTGGTTATTGAAGTATCTTTGATATGAGCTTATATTGAATACCAATGGCTTTACAGTTTTCAGGGCTTGTAGAATTTCACCCGGTTTTACATCATCATCTTAGCGTAATCCCAGTTGTGCACTCGCACCCGCTTTGGACCATGGCCCGGGATATGGCAAATCAGATAATTACAATGGAGCAACTGCCTTCTGACCTCCGTGACCCTGTTAACAGGGGAACCTGACCAGTTTTGGATCATGATTATAATTTCACCCTGTATTACGTGATAAGAAAAAGAATATAAAGCTGGAACAAATAATTATGAACAAAGAAAAAATAATTAACCTTAACCACAGGGCGTTCACGCAAATAAACAGAATAACACCTTATGCATACCAAATCAACGAAAACATAGACGGAATTAGCTCCCGGTTTAATTTTTATTTATTACCTCAGTAGAAAATGTTTTGGGATAATTTTCTTTACGGGCGTAAAGTTTTGTGTAAATATTAAAATTTTATCGCCTAAATTTAAAAAAAATCTGTTGCTGGTTGAAAACTTTTTTACTTAAATAAGTTTTTTCTACTTTAATATTTCTTTTATTCTTATATTTTACATTATTGTGGAGGTAAATTCTATGTAAGTTGAGTTGACTAAATCCACAACTTGACTTCGAATTAAATAATTATGAGTCAATTGCAACAACTTCCTATAGATCGTGACCTAACGTATAGATCTTTTGGCGTTTGTTAAGAAGCTAAGGCGAGCAAATAACATTTCAAAAATTTTACATGCAGTTTTGAATTTTTTTCCTTATAGTACATCAAAAATAAAGACATACATTTTTTTTCTTATTCATTTCTTTTCACTATTTCCTCTTAAATTTAAATACTTTAGAAAGTCTCCATTCTAAAAGAGCGTAAGTACAAGAGTCAAGATGTGACGACTTCACGCCTTTGCCATATTGAAAATTTCAAAAAAATACTGACATCTGTAGTGTTGTATTTTGTAGCAGTAAGATATCGATATCGAAAGTAAGCACGTATATCAAAACACAAAGTCTAAATTAAGAAGTAGATCTTAGAATCTCAGTGGGTATGTTTATCCAAACACAACCTTACTAACTAAAGGTTGAGTACTACGTTGCAATTTTCTTTACTTAAATTTTTATGGTTTCTAAAATCAAAAGAAACATCAATAATATGATTAAAAGAACTTTTATTATTTCGTCACCAAACTAGATAATCATTTAAATGCATGTGTTTTTTTAGCAATCCCAAATATACTATACTAAAACTATCGATACTCGTAACTAGATGGACTTTGCTGCTATAGAACAACACTACCATTATCTTTCCTCTCACACACTCATAGTTCCAATGTCAATATAACAGCTAGCTTTTATGCATGGTAAACTACTTTTTTAAGTCAGACCAGATAACCAAGCAAAGGCATGTCCCCTTATAATGCCTTTATCACCGTACCTTTCAATTTTTTTTTCAAATATCTCTAAATTTATAGTGTAAAAAAATATTAAAATATTTTTATTGTTAGTGTTAATCATTGCCAAATCTCGAAATGGTTTTTGAATTTTAGTACCTTTATTAAAATGAAATGTTGTCAATTTAACTTTTGTAATATGTATCTCAACTCCCTTCAACATTAAATAAAATTCACAAAATCTCTCTTTCACAATTATTGTGAAAGAGAGATTATAGAGAGAGAATATGTGAACGTGGTCGCACATACCCAAATATGTGTCAATTTGCTGCATGCATTGAAAATCCACCATTTTATAACTGGCAGCATGACATTTTAAAAATAAATGAGAATCGAATCAAAATGCGCTCGTTATAGCTGTAAAATCAAAGGCAAGAGAACCAGAGGTTATCGGGGCAGTTTTTTTGTAAAGTGGAAATCTCTGTTTCACGGAATTGAATTTAAATTTTAATTGTAGTCGAATAAAGAACCTTGAAAATAACCCTATGTTGGATGTAAGAGTAGAATTTCGTTACCATAGAGAATTAAAAAAGCGAGCTTATTGATTAAATATTTACCATTAATATAATTACTACCCGTACAAGCTAACTAGACAACTGTCAAACGACTTTCAAAGACGAATTCAACGAAAATACCGATGGAAATTAAGAAGCAATAGTGTAAAAATAAACTTAGGCAATTCATATAAATAGCAACAAAATGGTTTCTACCACATGTGAGAGACTGGTGCCTGAAGTAGGTTTATTGGAAACGATGACCACTTTCTAAACAAACAATCAAACTCTTCAGCCTTGTATATTATTTGTAAAGATGCCAATCAGTGGGCTCATTCTCATACCTATAAATAAAACTGAATTGTGAAAAATTGTATTTTTTACTAATTCAGATAGTACCCCCTTAAGACAGCACATAACAACTCAGACTCGTATAAAATCACGTGCTTACTAAACTCAAGTTCAAGGTCAAGAAGGCTGGTTGTTACCTCGGCCAACGTTTGAGTTTGGCCATTCAGAGGGGTAACGCTGCCAGCCTTCTTGGCACCAGCAACTTGGTGGAGGGGTTGATACTATAATTATATATTTTTTTATTGTTTACAAATATATTATGTTAATTCTTATCTTATTTATAATATAAAAGTTTGGTACATGACCTGTAATAATAAATATAGTCAAGATGATAAATGAATAAGTGATGTGGAAAATTAATGATGACACTTGTAATTTATTATATTGTTCATCATCATCAAATTTAAGAGCTAGGCTCTTGTCGGTGGAGTTTTTTCCATTCCTCTCTGCTTTCCGCCCTTCTCTTAACCTCCTGATACGACCCGACATTTATCTTTTCTTTATTTATTTATTATATGTTAATAAATTTAATTAAACAGTAGACACTTTAGTTAAAGGCCGCTACTTTTCAACGTAAGTCAACTCGGAAACAAACTCGCAAACGGTCGTTTACATTATTATTCATCAAGTCGTTTCTGTGTCCCTATTAGCAAAACTCCAAACTTATGATATATATTTATATCTTGTCCCACCCCGCCCTAACAACCAGAGTTTCGCTTTAAAACTGTCCAAATGTTTCTTTTCACTTCCCTGTTTCATATTCCGCCATATTTGAAATGCTAATGTGCAGCCGAGACTTATGAGACTCATAACTTTATAAATTGAAGGAGCCACGGTTTTTGCGATATTGCTATATAGTACCTTATCTTAATATATAAAAGAAAACTGACTTAATAACTGACTGACATATCAACGCACAGCTCGTACCGGACTTATTCTGTGCTCGTACCTACTGCTGAGATTAAAAAACTTGGAATTTTGCACCTTGCTTCTTTTTATAGTGTAGGTGATCAATAAGAATGGATTTCTGGATATTCATCCCTCAAGGGGGTGAAATGGGGGTTAAGTTTGTTTAACTATGTCAGTTTTGCAGCTGAATCTATTTGTTATTTGTTTAGAAATTAAAAGGGAGTATTTCAGAATTTATTAAAAACTAGTGGTACCCCGCGACTTCGCCTGCAAGAGTTGGATTTTCCATATAAACTTTCATCCCCCATTTCACCCCCTTAATGGTTTTATATCGCGACAAAATGTAGCCTATGTTCTTTCCATGGTCTCGAACTAACTCCATACCAAATTTCATCTCAATCGGTTCAGTGGTTTAAGCGTCAAGAGGTAACAAACAGACAGACAGATACACTTTCACAATTATAATATCAGTATGGACGGATTCAATTTTCAAAATTTAAGGAAGTGTTGGAAATGGTCAAGGAAAAGAGATGCTGATGCAGATGATTGAGAACAGGCGAGGGAAAATGGTGGGATACCTTTTACGTCATGAAACACTGATACAAACAATACTGAAAGGCAAAATAGAAGGAAGACGAGAATGAGGAAGGCCAAGAAGAACGTAAGCATAGCAGTTGAAAGAAAAAACTGATGTTATGACGTATAGGGAGTTGAAGGTGCTGGCAGAGTCCAGAAAAGCGTGGAAATCGCTCCACTGACAAGAGGCGCGAAGCAAGTCGAGTTAGTCTAAACGATCTTCAAACAGAATCGAACTTATTAATAGTAGTAATCAGATCCATTTGCTTTAAAGTTTTAGTCTAAATAGTTTTATTCTGCGCAATGCGCAAAACCATCAGACATTTGTTTTAAATACTGAAAAGTGTTCATATTTTCTTATTTATATTTTATTCGTGTATTTTAAAAAGACGGGGACCTGCGAAATATCAGTACAATCATTTTCATGTACAAATTATTGTTTCATGCGTAAAAATCAAAAAGTTTTCAAAAAAAAATGCTCTTAGATATCATTAGCTACAAGTCATGTTTATTATATCATAAAGAATTTGTTTCAAATTATAACAAGACCAGGACCTTGTGCAATGATTAGGCTAACGTAAATAAGTTGTTTTAATGTATTAAAATAATTCAGCTCATCGTACAAGTGATTTAGAAATACGTTAATTTTCTTAATTTCGTGCAGGACCGCCTTAAAGGGGGTGAAAGTTTGTTTGAGAAATTCGACATTTGTACGGACGAAGTCGCGGGCGTCTGCTAGCTTAAGCAAATAGTAAGCCTGATTCCCATGAGCCCTCTCAATGATTAAATCAAATTCAGTCTCTCTTGTTCTTTGCTTAGCAAACGAAAAGAGACAGACTATAATAACTTAGAAAGACAGACTAAACAGCTGTCAGTTCCTAACGTAATTACAAAATCGATAGACAATTTAATAGGGATGTCATGCGATGATGACTAAAGAAAACACACAAAAATTGATAAATACTTAAGAAATTGCATCACTTAATCTAACTTTTTTTTAGTCTGCTGAATTTTTGTAGTCTGTGTCTTCATTAAGCACATAAAGAAATTAAATTAAAAGTAGCCAAAGGCACGGCACTTTGCAACGATTCCAATACCTCTACTCAAAGTAAATGAAAACCAGATACCTAATCTACATTAACATACCAATCTATCACGAAGGCCCGAGTTCGCCCGTCATTAAACAGTCGGTAAGCCTGAATTCATTAAATCAAACGGTTTATTAAAGGTATACTGTATGTCAATACGACTGCCTCGTTGGTCTAGTGGTCAGCACGCTGGGTACTATCCACGAGGTCCCTGGTTCGAATCCCGGGTCGGGCCGAGAGTGTTTGGGTTTTTCTGTCTTGAAATTACTCAGACACAGCTCCGGAGTCAGGAAATTGGTGGTGTTAACACCCCCGTGCCTCGGAAAGCACGTTAAGCCATTGGTCCTGCGCCTGATCTTCTCTACGGCCATGTCGGACTGCCGTCTCACCGAATTATGAGAGTGAAGGAACAGAGAGTGCACCTGTGTACTGCGCACACACTTGTGCACTATTATATTTCCTGCACAGTTGGCTAATCTTTGTTGAGATAGGCCGCCGTAGTCGAAATCGGCTAGGAGAACATTATTATTATTATTACTGTATGTCAATGATTAACCTGCTGTTTAAAATTTAAACGTATGTTGGTGAACTTGACCCTATTAAAGTAAAAATAATGTAGAGGAGTTGTGAGGTCTGCAGCAGGGTATGATTGACCGATGACCGTCTTGGTGTAGTGGTTCGCACCCCGGACTACTAAACCAGGCGGTTGCGGGTTTGAATCCCGCAAGGGGCAAATGCTTGTGTGATGAGCATGAGCATTTGTACCTAAGTCATGGTTGTATAAAAGTATATTAGTATGTCTATCCGTTATCCTAGTCACCATAGCACAAGCTCGCGCTTAGTTTGGGGCTAGGTAATTGGTGTGTTTGTTGAAACAATTTATTTATTTATTTATTATTGCAATTCCACAGTAATAACATATAAATTGACATTTCCTTACTGTTTTTAAAGCCCTCATTGTTTTCTTTACGTCAGTTGAACGCTATTATTATTATGACGACCGTCTTGGTGTAGTGGACGTCCGGACAAAACCGGAGGTTGCGGCTTCATATCCCGCAAGGGGCAAATGTTTGTGTAATGAGCACGAGCATTTGTACCTAAATCATGGCTGTTTATAACGTAAATAAATTTGTTTGTATATATTAGTCCTATGTCTATCCGTTATCCTAGTCGTCATAGCACAAGCTCACGCTTAGTTTGGGGCTAGGAAATGTTTGTATTCGTTAAAATTTTTTTTTATTATTGCTATCCTGAAAGCAAAATGTTTTCAATTTGGTAGGTATCAATCGAGGCGGTAGTGTTGGTATGTACGGTCGGCAGCACGCCAGTTTACCCTTTTGAAGTACGAAAACAGCTTTTATTACGTAGGGAATAAAGCCGGTCTCAATGTCAAAGTGGGGTAGTCTGACGAAGTCGCGATCGTTTCATACTCCTTCCGATACAAAGCAGGATACATTTTTCTCCATTAGTCCAGATTATTCTTCTGCACTTTATCTATTAAAGGACCTATATACAACTCTTTCAAAATCACCTACTTTAGACCCTACACCACTGCGATATGGTTCACCTTGAGTGGTATTACAAAAGCTAACGGCTGTCGATTTCTAAGCTCGTATTAACGCGATATCACTGAGCTCTTAGTCACCATGAGGATTTGAAAAAATGTGAACTTAGCGAGATAAATCGAAATGGTTTGTCGGTAATTATCTTCTTCTCTATAATTGGGTGAGTATTAAACTTTAAAGATTACGGTAAATGTTTTAAAGTGAATATAATGAAACTCTCTACTTTAGAAACATTTTTGGCTGAATGAAAATTATTGTGTATCTATTACATTGTTAAAAGCTGAAATGGAAATAAAATAAGTATAGATTCCTATAAAACGTGTTATTTCTGTACCACATACAATTAACTAGTTGCGCTGGACGTTGATTGACTCATATCAACTTTTTCCTTGATAGATAGATAGATACTATGACATTTGATCTTCTGCAATATTTTTTATGCAACAATTCTGTCTATTAAATTAATAATTATGATGCGATCGAAAAATGGTGATGAGACTTCCGCACTACCTACTTCACCGATAGGTAGTTTGATTGAACATCAATTTTTTTGGCTGCACCATATTGGTTCCATTGAAAATGTTGTTTATTTAAGCAGAAGCACAATTGCCTAAGTTGGGAACTTTGCCTAGCAGTGGAACTCACCAAAATCCTCATGATGATCCTCAGACAGCCCCCTGCAGATGGCTCCAACAAATACCAGCAGCGCCGTCCACGCGACTTTCCCGCCAGCCGCCATCTTGGCTCAGGTTGTCATCTCAGCATTGTCTGATTGGCTCTCTCATTGCAGGGGCAAACTGTGAACAAGCAAACATAATTATTAAAAATAAAAAATAAACCCGACTGCAAAATTTTAATTTTTGTAAAATGGTATTTTCACTAGCTTTTTTCATCCCCTCCATTCATTTTTGTAAAATGGTATTTTAACATACTTTCATTTTAAGGCGCTCTTTCCAAAACATTTACATCGTCTTTGTCACTACTACTATTGTGATAAATTCAATGACACATCATATGTCAAAAACAGTTCAGCAGTTAATTTACTATTAAAAGTCATAGCACACATATTGAATAAAATCGGAAACGAAATGTCACCGTCGGCTTTTTCGTGAGTTGTAGTGAGGCGGGGCGGTTTTATTTTTATACGAAATGGGTTTGCTCTTGACTCAGAATGGGTTTGCTCTTGACCAGACGTAGCGTAGACAGAGTTGACGGTGGAGGGAGCTCACCAGAAGATTATATAAATATAAATTGTTTCAACAAACACACCAATTACCCAGCCCCAAACTAAGCGTGAGCTTGTGCTATGGTGACTAGGATAACGGATAGAAATACTTAAATACATATAAACATCCATGACTTAGGTACAAATGCTCGTGCTTATCACACAAACATTTGCCCCTTGCGGGATTCGAACCCGCAACCGCCGGTTTAGAAGTCCGGTGCGCGAACGACTACACCAAGACGGTCGTCTGGTGTAGTCGTTCGCGCACCTGGCACATTCTGGCACTCCCACTCGCCGATCGAAAATGGCAAGCTGCTTGGCGCCTATATGCTAGATAGCCAGCTATCTCATTACTGTCACTTAATATATTTTAACTGTGTTTAAATACTTAACTGCCACCATATTTATTTTTTAACTGTCACTTTAATTGTTACTTACATTCTGTTATCTAGATAAACTACAAACCATCACGCAAGCTACGATAAGCCAACAGTTCTGATAATTTCGGATTAATATTACAGCAAAATCCAATAAATCCCTAATGTGAACAGGCTCCCGCAATATCCTGAGGCACAGTACTGTAACGTAGGGTTGTCACACAATAAAAACTCATTAAAATTCAAAATTTACTAATTTTCAGTTCATTTATTAGGTATAACTAATGTAGATATTTTAATACGATACAGTACCTATGTCCGGGTTCCGACTGGCGATAATTTATGGGCTATTAAATCATTAAATGTTTGTCGACAAAAAACCCCAAAAATGTTGGGAGTCTAAATCAACCCCCTCCCCCCTCCCCCCTATTGCAATGGCAGCCATTTCAATTATTTAAAAAAAATGCTATTTCTATGGATCTAGAGGTCCTAAAAGTTTTAAAAATTATGCTTTTGAAAGGTAACGCTATGGCCTATCAAGTGAAATAATCAATTCAAAATTATTAACGGACATAGAGGAAAACTTTTTTTTTATTCTTTCTAAAAATTTAAAACCAAAAAATAGATTTTTAAGCCTATTAAAAAACTAAACACAAAATGAACTTTTTTTTAAATTCTCAAAAAAAAATCATCAAGATTTTGTGTTTTAACTTTGGTAATTAAAAGGCCCTTGAGTTATCGCTAGTCGAAACCTGGACAACCTGTGTACGTTTATAAACATCCACTCTGACTTAGTACAAATGCTCGTGCTCATCACTCAATCATTTGTCCTTTGCGGGATTTGAACCCGCATCTGCTGGTCTTGTAGTCCGGAGCGCGAACGATCAAATCCAAAAAAAAGAAAGCAGTCTCTAATCCACCTCTTTTCCGCACATTACCAGTTTGATCCTGTTCAACTAATAAAAATACATAATAGTGACAACCCTAGAGTATCGTATGTCGTCGGATGCCGCGAAATTATTCGGAAATAGACTGGGACCTAATACGCCGCGGTCACAGCACACGGAACTATATTAACCCACTAATGCCCATAGGGTATGTGCTGATAAAACATTACCCACCTTTTGGATAGTTGGGTAAAAATATTAAGTTTTTTTTACACGGTACGTGGCGGTGGTGTTGATAATATGAAAGGACTTGTCCATTAATGTTTTTTTATTCGTCAATATTTCTAACCAGAATAAACTAAATATTATATGAAGAAGTTCACAAAAACTAGCCTTTCTGCATAATTAATATATTTTTAAGGCCTCCGATTTGGAGAAAAATTTAAATTAATTTTTCTCTTTGTCTGTACACAAACCGCACCTTCGCCTATACCAATTAACGCATGAAAAAAAATTGACAGAAAAATTGACATTCCATTGACAGTAGTACCTATTATATAATCTGTGGTAGTACCTAGTAGTATTTATCAACCAGTGGAAAGGCAATGGTATATAGTCATACAGCCAGGAAATACAAGAAATGATCAATAAATGATGCCTCATTACAAAACATATTTTTTCTAAAAAATGGAGGCGTTTAAAATTCAGATTTCTATGGTTACGTGTTTCATATTTTTGTAGCTTAAAGATAAATATAGGTTATTGTGGTTGGTGATATCTTGGAATAAAAAACCAGCCTCCCTACAAAAAGAGGGCAAGTCCTTTAGCATAATTAAAAACTACATACAGGGTGTTCGGGATTTCGATTTGCCATAATTTAAGGGCATTAAAATGCAAATCGAAATTTATCAAATTTTAGAGACAAAATCCAAATGATTTTATTTTTTCAAAAAAAAAATTTAAAAATTTTAGCATCATTTCTTTAAAAAAAAATCCTCTATGACCGTTAATAATTTTGAATTGAGTTTTATTTCACTTGATAGGCGATAGCGTTACTTTTCAAATGAATCATTTTTATAACTTTTAGGACCTCCGGATCCATAGAAATGATATTTTTAAAAACTTATTAAAATGGCTGCCATTTCAAGATGGAGGGGGGGGAGTTAAAATTAGAACCCAACATGGGCCTCAGTATTTTTGTACCGGTTTCTTTGTACAAAATCGCTTCTTATTGACCGACTACCGTCTAATTTGCTTTTATTTGTTATGCCATAAGCGATGTTTATGACAAAAACGTTGCATTGTACAACATTCAACAAACTTAAAAATGTATGTTAACATAAACTTTAAGCCTTAGCATAATAATTTTTGGAGGCGCCTATAGCCTGGTAACATAAATGTTAGTTTTAAGTTTAAGTGGTATCAATAATAATTGTTAAACCTCATTGTATATATATTTTTTATGGAAATAAAGAAAATTTAAAACAAACACAGAAAAAAATTACAATGTAGGCGGTCTTATCGCTATAAGCGATCTCTTCCAGACACCATGGGGGTTTTTTGTCGATAACATTTGATGACCTTAATAGCCCATAAATTATTGCCAGGCAAAACCCGGACACACTGTGTGTGTACACACGTCAAAAAAGTCTAAGCAACACATTCTATCCATACTAATATTATAAATGCGAAAGTGTGTCTGTCTGTATGTCTGTTACCTCTTGACGCTTAAACCACCGAACCGATTGAGATGAAATTTGGTATAGAGACAGTTCGAGACCCTGGAAAGGACATAGACATCGCGATATAAAAATATTAAGGGGGTGAAATGGGGGATGAAAGTTTATATGGAAAATCCAACTCTTGCGGGCCAACTTCGTGTATTATAAGTATGACGCCTACTTTGATACTGTAAAAGTAGCATCGATGTAAATGTTTTGACACAAAATTTGTAGAAAAATCATGTGGCCTCATCTAGAGTGATCGTCATAAATTTATGAGCTTGTCTCTTGTCGGTGGACTAAGGTCATATCATGTTTTTTTTTGTTATAAAAACATGAGGCGTTATATTCTATTAATACTTTACTTATTATTTATAACACACCATACATACAAACAAAGACCCAAGTTTCAACTGTCTGTCACTGTATCTCAACTATCATGCAATATCTACAGGTATAATTTATCAATAAAATTCATTTATTTCTGCATTCCCTTGTTGGGTCTATACCCAACAAGGGGTACTTACACGTACCAATCTTAACTCTACCACTGCTTCGGGACAATTGTGGGCTAGTGCTAAGAAGAAGCCGCAAGAAACTCAGTCACTATTGTCATAGCCTCTTTTCAAAGTTCTACAATTGTTTCTGTCATACAAGTCATTCCATACATTTTTATCTTTTATATAAGTAGTCATCTATTTTATAACAATATTTCGACATTCTTTCATATCAAACCCATTACATAACTAACCGCCACTAAAATATATATACCTAGTACTAGTATGTATGTATAACATTGGATCTTGTGATTGTTTAAGTTTTTCTTTATTTTAATTTTAATATGGTTTGGTGGTGACATTTCAACCTCAATGGTCTCCACTGAAAACCAGCGCCATGGCTTGCCATGGCAATAAAGCTGAGTGGAAACCAATTTGGTTTCACCAAAGTTGGTCAGTGAACCAAATAAATTACTTTTCTTTCTTTCTTTCTAAAAAAAAATAACTGAACTGTTTTATAAACTATAAATTCGCGTTCCGTTTCACGCGCTCGGTGCATTTTTGAACGAGCTTTCACGGTCAGAATCAACTGTTCAGCACACACGGGAAATATATGTTAATACCCCCTATCACTGTCCAGCAGAGACCGGCTATTTGCATTGTATTGACAGCGAGTAGCGCCGGAGAGGTGCTAGTGTTAGCGGGGAGCGATTTTTACCCGACTGCGTTCTAATAAAAATAAGTAACTAACTCGAAACGTAAATTTTCTGGTGGGATGGTCAATAATTTTTGTGGGCTACTGTGGGATCTTGACCAAAACTGACCGACTGTGGGACGGCTCACTGTGGGATCTTGACCAAAACTCTGTAGAAACTGGGCCCACTTTGCGTCAGCATGCGTCTTTACAAAATGTTCGGATAAAATATATAAATATTTGAAAGAATACACACAAAAAATATTTTTGAATAATAATCAGGGGTTTACAAGAAATTCAATGGCAGATTAGGCGTTTTGAGGTTATGTTTTGTGATTGCAGAATTAATGACGTAATTAATTTAAGAATTTTGTAATTAAGTATTACTTTTGAACCCCTATTCTTTAGATTATTTGAAAAATACCAGTGCAATTATAAGTGAAAACAAGACTTTTGAAATATAAACTACAAAGACGCAATCTGGGCCCGGCTTTGGTAAACATCCTTTACTTCGTAAAACTTGCAAGGAAATTTAATAAAATAAAAAAAGCAATTTATTACCGCGACTTTTAAATATTTGACAATATACCATTTGGATCCCAAAAAAAGTTTGTAACTATGAGTATGTTTGTAAAAGGTACGCGTATCTTTGAAACTACTGAACCGATTTTGAAAATTATTACACTAGTAGAAAGCTACATTATTCCTAAATAGCTTTTTATTTCATGTTTTCAGACACAGGTTAAAAATGGGACTTTTTAATTCCAAGACTGAATAAGACGATTCTTTTACATGACCGAAAGGAACTTTGTACGTACCTCTTCTTGTTTATATGAATATGTTTTTCGTGCAGCATTAGCTACGACGTTTTTAACTATACTGCATAACTCAAAATTCTCTTCGTTCATCAAAAAAGTTTAGTTGTAAAAATTCGGCGTTCTCCCAACAACTGCATAAAGAAACTAACATCAAAGAGCCTTAAACTCCGAAGAATCAGCACCAAACTACGAAAGATTGAAAAGTTGAGTAAGGAGTGAGTGCGCACTAAAATTCACGGGATCAGAAAATTAATTAAATGCCCAGCAAAAGTTTGGAGACGTATTTCGTCTGGAGGCACATGCTCCGTAATATGTATCTGTTGTATAAAATCTAATGTCTTTGGCTTTTTCATAAAATGGTGATGTAGCCCCAGCCTTCTTGCTTGAACAAAATTGTTAAGGACGATAAAAAACGTATCATTAGAAGTTTTAGGAAATTACACTCGCCAAACGTACCATTTAGCAAGTGTAATTCCCGATGCAGACAGACGATTATTCAAGAATTTTTGAATGCAATTAGAATAGTTTTTCAAATCAAATCGAAGTCTACCATCAGTAAAATTGTCTACCTGCAATATTTGAGATACTTTCCCTTTTATGTGGCATAGCCGTGGGACACCCTGTAGACAAGAAATATCGAATATCACCTTGTCCATCACAAATGGGTGGGATGGAGTGCGTTAAGATTATACCTACGCCGTCCAAGTTTAAATTTTTAGACTGCTCTCTACCCAAAGTTTGGATGGAAAGAATTGCTTTTAGTAAGATCGCCTAGGGTGTACAACTCTATCAAAGTTTTGTAAAAGTCAACTTTGTTGACGACCGTCTTGGTGTAGTCGTTCGCGCACCGGACTTCTAAACCAGGCGGTTGCGGGTTCGAATCCCGCAAGGGGCAAATGTTTGTGTGATGAGCACGAGCAATTGCACCTAAGTCATGGATGTTTATATGTAGTTAAGTATTTTTCTATCTGTTATCCTAGTCACCATAGCACAAGCTCACGCTTAGTTTGGGGCTAGGTAATTGGTGTGTTTGTTGAAACAATTTATTATTATTAACTTTGTGTAGTGTATAATAAAGAGTATATTGCCTATGTTATCTTCTTTGACGACCATTTTGATGTATTAGTTCGCGCGCCAGGCAGCAAACCCGGGGGTTGCGGGTCCGAATCCCGCTAGAGTCAAATGTTTGTGTGATGAGCACGATACCTATTTGTACCTAAGTCATGGATGTTTTTAAACATATATAAGTATGTCTATCCATTATCCTAGTCGCCATAGCACAAGATCACGCTTAGTTCTAGGTAATCGGTGTGTTTGTTAAAACAATTTATTAAATTTTAAGTATTTATTTCTTATCTTACTTCATACTTTACAGAACACGATATTTCTGTAGTCATCGTTAATAACCCCTAGCTCTTCACGATAAAACACAAACAAATTAACCAAGTGCCGAGATAAAACTCTTGAACAGAGTCAGTATTTGGTTATCTAAATTAAGCTAAAGAAGCAATAACTGAATAATTAGAACATATATGTACAGGTTAATTGCCAGATAAACATCCAATTTGCCAAATTACATGCAAAATAGATATTCTATTGTCTATAAATTAATGTCAAATATTAGTCTTGTTAGTGGAATCAGCTCATAGATGTTACACTAATATTAGGTATTATGATATACATACTCGTTTAATGAATTTAGATATAAGCTGACAGTAGTCTGATCATTGATCTAGGGAGTATCGATAACATTGTAACATATGTTATAACAGTCTTATCTTTGAAGGGAGTGAATAAGTAAATCAATAAATCAGAGGTTGCGAGTTCGAATCCCGCAAGGGGCAAATGTCTGTGTGATGAGCACGGGCATTTGTACCTAAGTCATGGATGTATAAACGTATATAGTATGTATGTCTATCCATATTAAGTTTTGGCAATGTATTTTGTATAGATGTGTATTTGTATGCCGTATTTGGGTTTGTTGAAAGAAATAAATGATTTATTATTATTTATATCCGTTATCCTAGTCGCCATAGCACAAGCTCACGCTTAGTTTGGGGCTAGGTAATTGGTGTGTTTAAAAAACATGTTTTTTTTTGTATGGGAGCCCCTTTTAAATATTGATTTTACTCTGTTTTTAGTATTTGTTGTTATAGCGGCAACAAAAGTACATCATCTGTGACAATTTCAACTGTCTAACTATCACGGTTCATGAGTTACAGACCTGGTGACAGACAGACAGACAGATAGTGGAGGCTTAGTAATAGGGTCCGTTATTACCGTTCGGGTACGGAACCCTAAAAATAATCTATTTCTTTATACAAATAATTCTGTTACCTCCATGACAATGTATGGAAAAAAACATTTTTTTTCTCGATTTCAGTGATGTCTCCATGTCTTAAAGTTGAAGATTTTGATGGCCATATGCACCCCCTTAAAATGAGACTGTTTACATTAAGTATTATAAGGTAACATGTTTTAATGGATTCAGAGCTTTTATGTGTAGACAAAGGGACTAAATTGCAATAACTTTCTTAACTATGGGATCTATACAGGGTGTCCGGGTTCGACTAGCGATAATTTAAAGCCGTTTTATTAATCAAATTTTAGAGAAAAAAAATGTGACATTATAAAAAAAAAAATTTTACATAATTTTATTTTCTAGTGTTTAGTTTTGTAATAGGTTTAAAAAATTATTAAACATTTTTAATTTTAAGCAAGACGTATTCTTAAAAAAAGTATTTGTTTCTCTAACCGATAATATTTTGGATTAATCTTTATTTCACATGATAAGCGTTACCTTTCAAATGAACCATTTTCATAACTTTTAGCAAATTTTTATCTTTCTAAGAAACTATCGCTGTGCTGAAGCTTGTCTTTCATTTGACAACGTTATTCACTAAAAATACATGCAGTTTAACTATACTTAGTTTGGCCACAGGTTAAATAATAGTTACTACGTGTTTGACACTTGACTCCTTATGTATTTTACCGCTACCGCTTCTCAAACCGCTGATAACATAAATGCAAGTTTCTGGCTGGCAGACGCATTCGTCACTTTTTTATGTAGTTTCAGTCATTTTTCAGGATTTTTCATAGATGAAAAACTTTTATAACAAAAGATGACCATATTTTGTTGTGTTCTGTATGAAATGCGTTAAACAGAAAATAAAAATTTTTTTTTTGGCGAAATAAGAAAGATGGTGATTCAAACAAGCTCTCAATATGAATGTACAGTCGGCAGCACGTCAGGTAATTCATCTGAACTAAAAAATCGGCCAAGTGCGAGTCGAACTCGCGCACGAAGGGTTCCGTACTTATATAACATTAGACACAATATTATGACCTTTTTTTAGTTTTTAAACGGTAAAAAAAACCTGTTGGTATGGGAGCCCTCCTTAAATATCTATATATTGTTAATTTAATAATTTATTATAATTTCAAGCGTCTACCTGTTGCCGTTAGTAATAACAGAGCAAAAACCAAAAAAATACGTTTGTTGTATGGTAGCCCCCTCAAATATTATTTTTATTCTATTTTTAGTTTTTGTTGTTACAGCAACCGAAATACATTATCTGTGGAAATTTCAACGGTCTAGCTATTACGGTTCATGAGATACAGCCTGGTGGCAGACAGACAGCGGAGGCTTAGTAATCGGGTTCCGTTTTTACCCTTTGGGTACGGAACCCTAAAAACGGCTTTTATTACGTGGGGAATAGAGGCAGTCTCAAGGTCAAAGTACCCCACTTTGACCTGGTGTGTAGTCTGACGTGTGTACTTAATTGCCAAATGTTGAACATTTCACGAAATTCAATTGTGAATTGAACCATACAATTTTTATTTTCAACTATTTTTATAGTTATTTTTGGTAGAGAGTTCCTAAAATTAGAGAAAATTAAAAAAACCCTGTCAACAGTCGTAACATATCAGAAAACAAGGAAATTAACTATGTTTTATGTTTTAGTAGCGAGAGCAGATTCAATTTCGTGGTTATGGTCAATTCTTGATACTTACCTTGGGATTTAATAAAACATTAACTAAGTACAGTGGTCAGCACATTAGACTATACATTTTCGTTGCATAATGACCAGACCCAGAGGGCGACCAAAAACAAGATGGGATATGGTCAAGAAAGACCTGAGACTCTGCAATGTCTCCGTAGACGATGCGTCCGATAGGGCAAATTGGAAAAGAAAAATTGAGAAAGCAGACCCCACCATCAGATGGGATTAATAATGCCCAGGAGAGAGAGAATGAGCCCTATAACTACAACTGCATAAGATGCCACAGTGTTTACTTTGACATGATGTCGTCCGTTTTTGGGATTCCGTAGTCCTAACAAGGAACCCCTACCCCGTTATTCCAAAAACTTAGTACCGGGTTTAAGACAGCACTAAGCTAGCTACCCAATTAGAAAAGCGCTTCTCTATTAGGTTATGTCACGAATGTGTCATTCATTCCTCTGTTGTCGGCTAATATTTAGACCCATTTTAAACCTGATCAATTTTTTTTTGTAATAACACCGTTGTAGTTTCGTCATGTCCGTCTGTATGTCTGTCCGTCCCATGGTGTGAAAACAATGGTCTAGTTGGGCGTCCCCCCCCCCCCCCCTCTCTAAAATCCTAACTGCTGGCCTAAAAATCTGAAAAAAAACATGATGGTAGTGCATTTCCTAAACTTTAAAGGTAAATGATAGCGGTTAAGGCAACTTTATTATTCGTTTAGCAGTAATAGTCGTACAACTTGGGTGTTGGATAATTGTGTACAATATACCTAGTCAGGTCATAAGTTCTGTCACATGTGTAATATGAAATAATTTAGACATGTTTATTACTTATGTAACCATATATTTAAACATAAATTCATATGGTAATAAAGTTTATTCAAAATGACCCCCGCGATTTTGAATACAGGCCTTCAATCTGCGCGGCCAGTCGTCTATCGCAGCACGAACGAGGTCCAAGTCAATATCGGCGGCTGCCTTTATCAAGGATGCCTTGAGTGACTCCAAATCAGGATGAGCAGGCCTTTTCCTCCAAGTGTTGCCATATCTTGTAATCTAACGGACTCAAATCTGGACTGGAGGAGGGCCTGTCTTCGTGCCGGATGAAGGCGATTTTACGCGCCGCCAGCCAGTCTTGTGTGCTTTTCGATGTATGAGCTGGCGCAGAATCTTGTTGGAATACCCAGTGCCTGTTATTAAACATAGTATTCGAAACAGGTTCCACAAGGTTCTTGAGGGCTATATTTTGGTACACAACTGCATTCGTTTTTACGCCTTTCTCACAAAAATGTACCTCAGTTAAGCCCAAGTAAGAGACTCCCAACCAAACCATGAGCGAGGATGGAAAATGACCTCGTTGGACACGCGGAATACGGTTGCTCGCTTCTTCACTGCTGTGTGCGTACACCTTATCATTTTGTTTGTTGTAACTCTCTTCCACGGTGAACATTTTTTATCCGAAAAAAGAATTTCCCGATGCTTTTTTCTCGCGTACCGCTTCAACAAGACGCGGCATCTCTTCAGTCTCAGGTCCATTATACGAGCGTCCAAACGATGTCCTATTTTTCTTCGATATACCTTTAGCCCCAAGTCTTCATTTAACACCTTTTTCACCGTGGTCCTGCTTAACCCCATCTGAAGGGCCAACAGTTTCTGCTTACGTATGGGATTTCTTTGAATTCGCGCCTTCACAGCTTAACAGAGCGAAGGCGACCACTTCTTGACCTGTCATCTACACTAGAGTCTTCATTGTATAGTTTTATAGTACGATAAACGAATCTTTTGGTTGTATTCAAATTTTTCAATAAGTCGAAAATCTTAATTGGCGCGTAACCGCAACGATGCAACGCATTAACCGCGACACGGTCTTCTGTAAGTGTCCACTACATATTTAAAAATGAGCAAAATTCTAAAAAGTACACATTTTTATTTTCATGAAAGATTCGAAATTCGAATTCAATAAACTTTTTTTGTGGCCAGCATTCTAAATTCAAAAGTTTTTATTGGTGACAGAACTTATGACCTGACTATGTTAATACAAAATCCTTAAAATCAGTTCTCTAAAGTGACTAAACTGAAGTAGATAATGGTACGGAACTCTTCGTGTGCGAGTCCGACTCGCACTTTGCTGGTTTATATGAAAATATTAGCTAGGTGCCTCTGCAAACTTCGTGTTCTATATTTTACTATTGCTTGGCAAGTTTTAGTTTTTTTCTCTCCATAGCAAATTTTTTCGGACTTCAAAAAAATTTGCGCTTAGCAACAATTTTTCGTTTCATATGTTCCAAAATATTTTTCATATAAATAATCTGTTTCATATCTGCCGAAATATACCTACACTTTATACTACAATATGTAATCAAAAACGATAAACCCGAAATGCGATTTCCCGACTCGTGGAAGATTTCTTTACACATTTCCGAGGCGTTCTGAATTCTCCTAAGCATTTCGTGGGACAAGTTTTATTGTGCTTTAGCTGCCGACGATAATATTGTAAGTTACCAACTTGAATACAACTCATTTTTGTATTTGTTGCGGGAAAAATGGCAGCGCGCGAGTCTAAATATTTTCTAGGGTTCTGTTGAATAACTGGTCATCATCCTCTAAGCGTTATCCCGGTTGTGCACTCGCACGCAAGGGCCCAGGGTCCGCTTTGGACCATGATCCAGGATGTGACAGATCAGGTTATTACAGTAGAGCGACTGCCATCTGGCCTCCGTGACCCTGTTAAGGAAACCTGACCAGTTTGGATCATGGTTACACTATCAGTCGCCTGAATAAAAGTTTCCTCGCGATGTTTTCCCTCACCGTAAGAGCATCGGTTAGTAAAACAACTAATGTACATAGCTCAGAAAAAGTCATTGGTACATGCCGGCACGTGGGATCGAACCGCCCGCATGAGCGGCGACCCATTGATATTACAAACAATGTGTAAATAAACCGGTCAGTCCCAAACAGAGAACATTCAAGAGTTCAAATACAACAACTTTTTGTGTTGGACCAAAAGATGCGTGTAAGATTAGACGTGTGTTAAGGCTTGACGTATAACTGCCTACTAATACTTCCTACTTTCTACTCCGTGTCGTTACTTTTTAATCTCTAATTAAGACTCGTTCTGTCATTTTCTTTGTCAGAAAAGCATGAGACTTAATGAACGATTAACTTTGATTGAAGTCTATAAAAGTAAGTAAGATAACTAAAGCTTAGTCGTGAGTAAGATAACTAAACACATTATTTCAACAAACACACCAATTACCAAATACCTAGCCCGGTAGCACAGAATAAGTACTAGTACTTCGTACAGAAGTATGACTTAGCAATTGTATTCAAAGAAATGTCTACTCAATGCCGTCAACAATATGGCGTAATTTAGTTCGCCTCAGAGTCAACCACATTTTCGAGTAGACACCTACAAAAACCCATTGCTAGATAATTTCATACTTATTGCTCTGGAATATGATTCATAATACACTAAACCTATTCAGTGACGTAATATCACGCGACGCGATAGGGTTGACTGCTACGAGAAGCTTTTAACGCCATCTAGCGCCTCTTTCTAGTACTTTATTCATTCCCGTAGCCGCGCGGCCGCCGGTTAATAAATCGCGCGAGCGTGTCGCTGGCCGGTAGCGACACGCAACTTGCTTTAGCCCCTAAGTAAGGGTCGCCGCGCGTAGGTACGTTTTTGCTACCTACGTTGGGAGATACACAGGCCTGCCCGTAGCCCGAAGCTAAGCGTAAGCTTGTGCCATGGCGACTACGATAACGGATAGACATACGTTTTAAAAATCCATGACTTATGTACAAATGCTCGTGCTCAATACAAAATAATTTGCCCCTTGCGGGATTTTAAAAATTTTAATTCGCTTGTTTTGAAGTCCGTAGCGCGAACCACTACACCAAGATGGTATGATACCAGTAAATATTGCATGAAACTTTAACCAGCATTTGATAACATGAATTATCTTATGCGATTGCTTACATCTATAGAAATATTTGGAAACACTTTTATAACGTAAGAAAATTAACTCGAAACACAACTAATTAATACACGAGACATGAAAATTATCATTAACCAAGCCCTTTTGTCCTTTACAAAGGACAAAGCCTCATCGTTTCTTTATTTCTTCCTGAAACTGGCCCCTGAAAGTGACAAAATACTTCTCGCGTTGTATTAAAACTTCACTGACAGAGTTATGATGTATTGTTGTCTTCGAATAACGCGAAAGGTTATTGTTTTACGAAGTGTCGGGGAAGTAATAATAAACTGATATTTTGTTGTAATATAGGACGATTTTTAAAGGCGCTCACATTTTTTTTAAATGAGTAGAAATTGTTGCAAACTAAAGTACGTGCGAATGTAAGTTCTTTTTACCCGACTGCGGAGGGAGGGTAATTTTTTTGACGATGTAACCACTAATTTCCCGTTTACAAATTTTTTTCTTTACTTGTGCTGTAGCACCTTTCTACCAGTCTTTCATAACTCTATTAACGTATAGATTTGAATTCCCTGCGAAAAGTTAAAAAAGATAAAATGACCGCATATTTACACTGTGTTTACTAAGCACCCTGATTATTTCACAGTTTCAAAGATCGCAGCCATAAATATCTGATGATAAGTTCAAGTTGATATTCCCACGCGTTCCTAAGAAAATGGGTCTTGATAGAGTTGACAGACATAGGGTCAGACGGACAACAAAAAGATCTTAAAAAAAGGGTTCCTTTTGTGATACGGACCGCTAATAAGGAAGTGCGTTAGCACGCAGTTAGATACTTTTGGAAATCATTCATTATTAACCAATTTGTAGCATCGTAGCATTGTATTAACAAATCGTAGCAGAAATTTAAATTATCGTAGTCTCTAGCATCATGGCGTAGGTTTAATTCCCAGGCAAATTAGGTACAACAGTGTCTCTTCTCTTCTCTTAAAAATCATTAGGATTGTCTTTAAAATTTGATAAATAAAAGGCACTTGAATGATCGTTAGTAGTAAAACCCGGACACACTGTATAATATCACGATAAGACCCACTTGCACACGTCCGGATAAGCTAATCTGGGTTTGTTCAAGGCCTATTATCTGAGTTTAAAGCCCGAAATATAAAACTTTATAGTTAATTTTTTTAGTCCAGTAACTAGGGCTTCCCCCCTCTAAATGATAGTGCATTTTATAAATTTCAAAGGAAACCTATAGCGGTTAAGATAATTTTATTAGTTTATTAAGGATTAGTACCAAATACAAAATCCTTAGAATAAATTCTCTAAAGCGACTACGACGAAGAAGATATTGGTATGGAAGCCTTCGTGCGCAAGCCCGACTCGCACGTGGCTGGTTTTTTCTGAGATTTCGTTGTGGGTCTCAAAGCTAAGTTATTGAATTTGGGCACCAGCCCTTAAGAGGTTTATAATGTTTTTCAAATAACCCAGTTTAGAAGAAAACCTACAAAGAATTCCATTAGCACTTCAGCTCAAAATAGTCTCGCTCATTTAAATAATTAATTAGACTTACGACGACCCCAATGTCTGCGAGTTAAAAAAGGCGAGTGCCTAATCACTTTTTGATGTTCATTTCGGCTCTGATGATTAAAATTTGTAAATAAAAAATGCTAACGATCCGTTAAAAGAATTTGACTTAATTTACATAATACAGATCTTATATCAAGCAAGATAGGCGTGTTTATCGTATCAATATTATACTGCAAAGACAAGTTTTTGCCGCATTTCAAGTTAGGTTTTAAGAATAAATATTCTACGTATTTTGTTGGGTTATATATTCACTCACAATACCGGTAATATTTTACTCTTCGAGTAAGTTGGTAAAACGTAGATGAATTTAGACACGAGTATGATTATCCTCCAGATACTCGTGTAAATTCAAGTTTGGTCGAATCCGCCCCTTATTTGGTAAAAAATTGTTAAAAACAGGTGCCTATTGAAACCCTTGATTGTATTGATTTTCGTTATTCTAAATACGGAATTAGTCGTTGTTAAAGGTTACTTCCACCTACGCAAAAGCAACAGTAGCTGACTAGTGGAAAATAAGTAGGCTGTGGTGAACCACTCTATTTGTTCAACGATAGTCTGAAATGTCAAGTTGAATAAAATATTCTTGTATTGATCAGGAAAACATTGACATGGTTATCGGTTTACGATTTATGTCACTACAACATAGTACCTTCAACGTTATTTTACATGCCCTTAGTAAGTTAAGAAGGTTAATTAATTAGGATAAGTTCAAATCTTAATTATTTGGATCTCTTCAGCGGGATTAAAAAATCAAGGCAAGCGATTCAGTGAGGAGTCTGCGTAGTGCAGGTGGCCAGTGCTCTAAGCGCACCAGCCAGCAGGCCTCCGGCGTTATGACCTTTTACACTTCCAAACTGGAGCATAGGGTCTGCTTTTTCAACCTCCACTCTTGGCCGGCCGGTTAAGGCAAGCACAAGAGGCGAGGACCAAATAAGGTGAGCCGGGCCCTCGGGAGTCGGGGTACGAGGTGTCGCCACTCACTTACAGCACGCCACATGCTGCCCCGGCTCCTTTATTACTATTATGAGCCCGTGATGTCCCACTGTAGGGAAAAGGCTCCCTACCCTTCCTCCACTCTCCACAATCTTGGGCAGCTGTTACCCAGTCGTCCAGCCAGCTGGTCACGTCACCGCTTCCTGGGTCTACTTTCTATTTAAAGGGATCCACTCGTTTCATGTTTTGGCCTAAACGTCGTTAGATATTTCTTTTTATTTTAGTGTACTTATTGGCGATAATAGAAGGAAGAATAGAAGGAAAAAGGAAGCGAGGAAGACCAATATAATAAACAACATGCAGCAAATAAAAGACAAGATAAATGTCGCGTCGTATCAAGAAGTCAAGAGAATGCCGGAAAGCAGAGAGGAATGGAAAATACTCCTCCGACAGCAAGCTCTTAAATTGGATGATAATGACTTATTCGGCAGCCATTTCACCACAATGTCACCTGATGATATGCGACGATGCAGCTGAGGATGATTCAGTAATAGCCCACTAAGGTAATTATGTCTTACTTAAAGTAATATTAATAATTCCGTTACTTGAGTTGATACTATTTAACATTTGACGTGGAAAATATAGGTCAGGTCAATTAAAATAATTAAAGATAATTTAACTGGTAATTAATAATTAATAGAGTTTCCTACGAAAGTTAAAATTGAGTACATCGGTAGGAGGTACCTGTAGTTAAATTATTTTTTGAAGTTGGGTTATCTAATATCTTTTTCTTCTATATGAAGGATAATCATGTAATCTCGGGGAGGTCACACAGCTTGTTCTAATTTTGTTATACCAAAAATGTTTACAAGTAAAAGTGTTACCAGTTTCGAGATATCATTTTTATTTGGTGAAAGGATTCCCCGTTTATTATATTTTTGTAACTTAAGCAATTATTTTGCAAGTTTTTAACTCACTGGTGTAGCAAGCACTTGCGAAAATTCGTCGGCTGACTAACGTCCTCCGTAGCTTAGTTGGTAAGAGCACTCGCCCGGATAGCGAAGGGGCGTGATTTCGAGTCCCCACCGGATGACACAGTCGATTAATTTTTGTAAGTGAAATTTGATTTAATTCCTCGTTTGTTCTTATAATGATGACTTTTAATTTGTTTTTCATCTTATTTCTTTTTTTCAAACGATAGTTTTAAGTGATAACTTTGCAATCAAAAAATTAGATATTGGATTTGGAAATTTACCACCTCAAGTGGTTGAAAGTCAAGTCTTCCAAGTGAAATATTAAATTCCTTTTTTAAAATTGTAATGTTAGGAACCATAACTTTAATTAATCTTTATGTAAAAAAAATATGAAAAACTTAATTTACACGCTTGATTTCAATAGCCTGTGGTGAAATAAAAAAAGGTATAAAGCGGTTCGTGCCAATTACTTCAAAAATATGCTCAATTATTGACAATTTTAAATTTTTTACCATAGATTCTTTTAAATTGATCGCTATTTCAATTCTAATACACGAAGGTACATTTCGAACTCCAAAAATATTTTGGTTTTCAAGCAAATGTGTATTGCCGCTTTGTATTCTTTATTTCTAAATAAAATGTTAGTGCGAGTCGGTCTCGATCTAAGGGTTCAGCAATT
Source organism: Pyrausta nigrata (assembly GCA_949316185.1). Classification (NCBI taxonomy): domain Eukaryota; kingdom Metazoa; phylum Arthropoda; class Insecta; order Lepidoptera; family Crambidae; genus Pyrausta; species Pyrausta nigrata. The sequence goes on along the minus strand of OX438957.1, from coordinate 2,392,735 downwards.
GCAAAAAACTAGTTTTTTTTATAATAGATCTGCAGTTTTCGGATTCATTTCTGATTATTGCCGTTCATAATAATCACGTTGAGCCGTTGGTCCTGCGCCTAATCTCTCTCCGGTCATGTCGGGCGGCCGTTTCAACGAACTATAGAGTGAAGGGACAGAGAGTACATATGTATATTGTGCACATATTTTTGCACGTTATATTTCTCGCGCAGTCCGTCAATAATAATAACAATAAATTGTTTTAACAAACACACCATTACCTATCCCCAAACTAAGCGTGAGCTTGTGCTATGGCGACTAGGATAACGTATGGATAGACATACTTATATACGTTTATAAACATCCATGACTTAGGTACAAATGCTCGTGCTCATCACACAAACATTTGCCCCTTGCGGGATTCAAACCCGCAACCTCTGGTTTTGTAATCCGGAGCGCGAACCACTACACCAAGAGGTCGTCTTTGTTGAGATTGGCCGCTGTAACCGAAATTCGGCTAGGAGGACATTATTATTATTACTAAAAGAATCCTAAACCTTTAAATTCCTACTATTACGGCAAAAGGCGGTCAACTTTTAAGTTTGTTATCAGATCTTTTGGGGGCCTGACATAGAAGGAAACCTGAATTTTTATAGAAACACTTTGTTGTCCTTCCGTCTATCTATCCGTCCGTCCGTCTGTCTGACTATCTGTCGTTCACCCGCTTAGGAACGCGTAAAGGTATCAATTTGATATTAATATACCCAATACTCTGCAACTATGATATCTCTGTTTGCAATACCCTTACAGGGTCAATGTTTCTGTACTAATGTACTATTCATTTATGCAAATAAATAAACTGAAACTGAAACTCTTAGAGCAGTGCTAAAGTAATCAAGGTATTAATAATAATTATTATTATTTATTTATTGGCAGATAACATAGATCCATAACATAGTTAAATAATGTATATTGGTATTAGTAACAAAAGGTACTTAGGAACTATGTTAGTTAAAATTTTATTTTAATTCCAGTCAGTACATGAACCATATTACAATGGTTCAGGTACTATTGAGTCAATGGAATTATTGAGTCAATGGAATCAAATGATGCGACCGCTTATACCGCATATTTTGCTTCATTCGCAACAAATTCAAATCTAAATGTGGTATCTAACAGACGATGAAGACATTTCATAAAAAAAACAAATTAAATTAAAGATATCTCGAAGCTGGTAACACTTTTGGTTTTACTTGATCATTCCATCATTTGGTATTTAGTAGATCATGCTACAATCTGTAGTTACAGGATTGCACTTCATTTATTTGACTCCCTGTATAAAAAGTAAAACTGACTTTGCTATATCAACATCCCGAGGATTAGAAACTTGTAATTTAAAACAAAAAGAAACTAAAATACTAAGTTACTCTTTGTTATGATTGAATAAATGAAACGACCGTGTGGAGTGCAAGACAACAACTAGTTTATTTTATCTTCTACATACATACATTTACATAATATACCCACAATATCTCCCCTACAAAGTTAAGACATTCGGTATTTATCTCTTCACACCTAAGTATATCTTCCCTTTTCAAGTTATGCATGCATAGTAAGTAGTGTACCTACATAGTATATAAAACTTACTGATCTAAGGTACAGTTCACAATACTAATAATGTAGCGGATACAACAATAATGCAAGAAGTAAGTATCTAGTATATTAAATTAATTATGCGTAATGTTTAAAGTCCTGATGCTGCACTTTTATTTCAATGATGAAGTAAGTTAATAAATTGGATCATGACTAGACGTAAACATGTATTCTCTTTTAATCTTAATAGTACATGTTTCATCTTACTTTCATCTTACCAGCCATATACAACTGCTTGCCATAATACTTACCTTACTATTACCGTAAAAAATGGATGACGCTAGCTGCATAGATAACTATGAACCTGCTAGTAGCATTATTTGTGATCCAGATAATGTAAAAACACTCCTGCCTCACAACAACCATTTGGTAGTCTTACACCAAAACATAAGAAGTGTCCATTGCAACATTAACCAAATAGACATACTAAAATCTATCTTAAATATTGACATCGACGTTATTGTCCTTTCCGAATGCTGGCTTAAAAACTACCCTACGCCCCCACCTTTCCAGAACTATAAGTGTTTTTACACAACTAACTGTCAAACTCAAAATGAGGGAGTAGTTATTTATGTGAAAAATTCAATTTATGCAGAAGCCATAGAACCGTCTTTTCTTGATGCCAACTGTCTTATTGTTAAATTGCCAAATAATACATGTGTGATTGGAATCTACCGTCCTCCGGCCTACAAAAATATTAACAATTTTCTAAACTCTCTTAACAATACACTTGAATCAATTAAAACATATAAAAATGCTTACATAACGGGTGATATTAATATAAATATACTAGATACAGACACAAAAACAAACGAATATCAAAACCTACTAGCATATCACGGTTTCCTTCCGGGACACATGTTTCCCACCCGAGAACAAAACTGTCTTGACCATATATTTATTAAATCCGTACTGCAAACCTCAACTGCCCTTATTCGCTCAACCATCACCGATCACCATTCCACAATATTTAGTGTGAGGAACCTTAAACCTACTTGCGATCCCCCAACAACCCGCAAATTTACAGATTACGATGGCATCATTAATGATCTACACATGACCAATTTTAACCCTATCTTAGAATGTAATGATACGAACAAAGCCACTGAGTTACTTTTGACAACCATCACAAATATTATTGAAAATAACACCAAAATTAAAAATAATTCTAGTAGGAAAAGAATTATCCAACCATGGATAACGCCCGGGTTATTAAGGTGTATAAGAAATCGTGACAGACTACATGCAAAAACAAGAAATTTTCCTGATGATCCAACACTAATGATAACCTACAAGCGCTACAGGAACTTCTGTAACGATATTATAAAAAGAGTTGAAAGCAAATATAACGAAGAAAGATTATCTAAAGTAAAAAACAACATTAAAAAACCTGGGACACTATTAGGGACATAACTAAAATGGACACTAAAAAGAACGATAGTCTTGATGAACTCCTTAAAATAAAACAACATCCAAGAGACTCTGTTTACGCTATAAATAAATACTTCGCTAATACTGGAAAAAACTTTGCTAAGAAGATTGTTAAAAACCCAACTTACAATTATTTTGCAGACTCTTTAAATAACATAACTGTATTAAACTCATTTGTCTTATTAAACACATACTTTAACGAAGTCCATACCGTAATAACAAACTTAAAAAACAGCCCTGCAGCTGGTTATGACCAAATACCCACAAAGATATTAAAATTGGCCAGAGATGTTCTTGTCCCTCCAATAACTCATATATGTAATTTAAGTTTTAGTGAAGGAATTTTTCCAAACTGCTTAAAAGTAGCTATTATCAAACCAATTTATAAAGCAGGTAGTAGAAACCGTGTCGCCAATATAGACCCATATCTATTCTTCCATCCCTATCTAAGATTCTTGAAAAATTGATCAACAAAAGACTTACAGACTACTTAAACAAATTTAAAATTATCGCAGACAATCAATACGGATTTATTTCAGGAAAATCTACCGAACAAGCTGTGGTTAACTTAACTTCTCACATTATTCAAAAATTAGAAAAAAAGGATAAATGTCTGGCTATTTTCCTAGACCTGGCAAAAGCCTTCGACACTGTTTCTGTTCCCTTACTAATAGATAAATTGGCGAGAATTGGTATACGAGGGACTGCCTTAAATCTGTTTCGCAGTTACCTAACTGATAGAAACCAACTTGTAAAAATAGGAAGTTTTAATAGTGACCCGCATCCAATAACATATGGTGATCCGCAAGGCAGTATTTTGGGGCCTAGCTTATTTTTAATTTACGTGAATGACCTCTGCAACCTCCATCTGGACTGTGGTGAGCTCTTCGCATTTGCAGACGATACGGCGCTAGTCTTTCAGGGTTCGTCGTGGAGGGAACTAAATACGGTGGCCGAAAGGGGTCTTGGCGTAGTGATGAAATGGCTGCAACAAAATCTTCTAACACTTAATATAGGCAAAACAAAATACATAACCTTTACCAAGCTCAAACATTTTCAACCCACCAATATAGAAATTAAGGCCCATAACTGCAAATCTCCAGCCCAGCATAATTCTTTTGACTGCATCGCATTAGAACGCGTAACAGAAATAAAATATCTAGGTGTCTACATTGATTCAACACTATCATTTAAATATCACATAACTTTACTTACTAAAAGAACCCGAAAACTAATGTATATATTTAAGCGGTTAAGAACTGTTGCTGATTCTAAGCTTCTAAAATTGGTATACCTCGCGGTATGCCAATCAGTATTGTCTTATTGCATAACATCATGGGGAGGCGCATGTAAAACCTACTTAATCCATCTCGAAAGGGCTCAACGAGCGATCCTGAAGGTCATGTTGCTAAAACCCTACCGATACTGCACGGCACAACTGTATAAGAATGTGAATGTATGCTAAAGGTATTAGAATAGGCTTTACACTCTGATTATTATTTACACACTTGCTAAAGATACTCGCACACGACCTCATATCACCTATTCATTATTATAGACATGTACTTACCTACTTATCCACCCATGCTGACACACACACACACACACACACAAACACACACACACACAAACACACACACACACACACACACACACACACACACACACACACACACACACACACACACACACACACACACACACACACACACACACACACACACACTGATACATGATAAATACACAAGGCTTCTATTGTAATTAAAATTAATAAATATATACACTTATGTTAAATATCAATATAAAACAAACCTAATTGAAAGTAATTACTGTACCTCGGGTCCGATACTGGGGGGCCGGAACTCTGTAACACAGGGTATCCTAGTGCAGGTTCCGCTCCCTCACTTTGGCCTATTGTAGGATTGCATGCTTTAATACTATTTAATTAGTATCTAAGTGATGTTGTAACGCCATTGTGATGGATAAATAAACGGATTTTGATTTGATTTGATTTGATCTTATTATACTTAGTTTTGATCATTTTTTTTTTACACAATGCAATCAACAAATCTGTTACATTTATTTTAGGTATAAACGTTAAAATTAGTCTATATCTAGCATTTTTCTAGCAAAACTTCTAGTAATTGGGTGCTGAGGCCATTGTGGCCCAATTGGTCGTCATCAGGCTCAGGTTCAGATCTAGTTTGGTCGGAAGTGTTTATTTTAATATCGCCTGAACCGGAATCTGATGTGCCTAGGTCAGACTCATTTTTTGGTACATTTTTAACATCGCAATTACTCGAAGTATTTAATTCGCATTTAATCAGGTGTCGGCGGTTGCGTCTGTACCTAGTACCTACGTTATTTTCGACGATATAAGAACGTGGCGTTTTGTCCTTATCTATTACTTTGCCCCGTGATCTATTCTTACCGTCTATTATGATTACGTCATCGCCATTAGTTAAGTCTAATGTAGGCCTAGTACATTTATCATAATTATCTTTATATGATTTTTGATTTTGTAACAAAGTTGAATGTTCTTGCGGATCAATTAGTTTAGGCTGTAATACATCTGTCTTATTAGGGAGCTTACAGCGCAACCGTCGACTCATAAGCATTGTGCCGGTGAACTCAGACCATCTCGCGGGGTGTTCCTGTAATTTAACAAGGCAGCTTGAAAGTCACTACCGCTTTTGATAGATTTAATCAACACGTGTTTAATGGTCTGAACTGCCCGCTCACTCTTGCCGTTAGACTGTGGATAGTTAGGGGACGACGTCACATGCTCAAAGCCCCAGTTATACGCAAACTGTCTGAACTCGCGGCTGCTGTACTGTGTGCCATTGTCACTTACGACGATCTCGGGAATGCCGTGTCTTGCAAATATTTCTTTCATATGCTGAATAACTATTCCCGAGGAAATGTTTGTTAGCTTACATTTTGAAAAATAGTCTACTACCACTAAGTAATATTTTTTACAGTATTCGAATATATCCGATCCAACTTTTTGCCACGGCAAGTTAGGTATTGGTATAGGTATCATCGGTTTGCGAGCTGGTGCATTACTATATTCTTGACAGACGGTACAGCGCTTCACATACAGTTCAATGTCTTTCGCCATGTTAGGCCAAATGTATTACCTGTCTTGCGCGCCGCTTGCAGCGATCTATACCTTGGTGCCCCTCATGAACTATACCTAACATCGTTGTACGCAACGAAGGTGGAATTAAAACCGTATTATCTTTGAATATTACATCATCTACGACGTATAATTCGTCTTTTAATGACCAGTACTTTCTTAGATTCTCCTGTACTTCGTACTTATTAAACGGCCAGCCATTTTTTATATATTTTAGTAACGTGGTGTAATTATCATCCCTTTAAGTCTCATTTTTAATCTGAATCAAACGTTTATTGCCCATTGGCAAATTATTTACCACTAACTGTATTTGATACAAGATATTTTTTTTTCAAGTTCCCCGCTGTATATATCGGCTAACTGCGCAAGAGACAAGGTATCAGGAATATACATTAGTTTACCCGGCTTATAAGTTACTTTTAAGTCATAACCTTGAATTTTCAGAAGCATACGTTGCAAGCGTGCCGGCACTGACATTAATGGTTTTTTGAATATGCTCTCTAAGGGCTTGTGGTCAGTTTCCACGAGTATATTGGTTTTACCAAATATATACTGGTGAAATCTTTCACATGCAAATACGATTGCTAGCAATTCCTTTTCTACTTGCGCGTACCTACGCTGTGCGTCCGAAAGCGTGCGCCAAGCGAACTCGACCGGGCGGCCCTCTTGTAGCAGCACGGCGCCGAGCGCGTCGCTGGCCGCGACACCCTGTTCACTGGTTTCCCAACGCCAGCTATTTTCTTTTTTTAAAAGGTTGGTTAGCGGTATGGCCACCTCAGAATAATTGGGAATAAAGGACTTGTCCTCTTTTTGTATGGAGGCTGGTTTTTTATTCTAACATATCACCAACCACTAATAAACCTATATTTATCTTTAAGCTACAAAAATATGAAACACATAACCATAGAAATCAGAATTTTAAACGCCTCCATTTTTGAGAAAAAATATGTTTTGTAACAGGCATCATCCATTGTTCACTTACTTGTATTTCCTGGCTGTATGGCTATGTACCATTGCCTTTCCGCTGGTGGATAAATACTACTAGGTACTACCACAGGTTATATTATAGGTACTACTGTCAATGGTATGTCAATTTTGCTGTCAATTTTTTTTCATGCGTTTCATGCGTTAATTGATATAGGCGAAGGTGCGGTTTCTGTACAGACAAAGAGAAAAATTAATTTCAATTTTTCTTTAAATCGGAGGCCTTAAAAAATATATTAATTATGCAGAAAGGCTAGTTTTTGTGAATTCTTTAATATAATATTAAGTTTATTCTGGTTAGAAATATTGACGAATAAAAAACCACTAATGGACAAGTCCTTTGGAAAGATAGTTTGTGGCCCCTAAAAAACGCTCTAATTCCTTCCTATCTTTTGGCTGTTGCATTTCTACTATCGCTTTTACTTTGTTGTAGTCCGGTCTCATTCCGTTAGCATCAAATATTTGCCCCAGGTATGTTACTTCCTGTACCCCGATCTTACATTTCGTTTTATTAAATTTTAGATTGATCTGCCGCGCTCGCTCAAGTAAGGCCCTAAGCCGGTTGTCATGTTCCAGCCTCGATTTTCCCCAAACTATTATGTCATTCACGAAATTATCCGTACCTTCTAGATCCTCCAGTAACTGTCGCATTTTTCCATGAAAAACCTCAGAAGCGCAATTTATACCAAAAGGCAAACGTAAAAATTGATAACGACCGAACGGGGTCGCAAAAGTGCATAGGTCGGCGCTCTCCTCGTCCAGCTGGATGGCTCAGAAGCCCGAGTTGGCATCGAGCACGAAGAAGTAGCGCGCGCCGTGCAGACGCGCCGCCAGCTCCGCCACTGTGGGCAGCTGGAAGTGCGCGCGCTGCACCGCGCGGTTTAGCTCGCGCGGGTCGAGGCATACGCGGATGCCGTTATCTTTTTTAGCAACCAGTACCAATGGATGTACCCATTGAGTAGGATGCGTGACTTTTCTGATAATATTCATAGCTTCCATCTTTTTTAATTCATCGGCCAATCTGTCGCGCAAGCCCAAAGGTATTTTCCTAGACGCACATATTACTGGTCTTACCGAGTTGTCAACTACTATGTGGTATTTGCCCGGTAAACAACCTACGCCTGAAAATAAATCGTCATATTTTGATAACTCAATGTTGTTTACTCGCTTCACTAAACCTATTTCTGCACACGATCTACGCCCCAGCACGCTTTCGCAACTTATATCTGCTATTGCAAATTGGAGGTTATAACAAATATCTTTGTAGACACAGTTTATTTTACAAATGCCTTTTACAGGTATTATATTACCAGTATATAATTGCAAGCGAATGGGTTTACTGCTTAAAATATTATCATCAAAACCCAATTGCTTAAATCTACAATATGACAAGACGTTAATGTCCGCACCGGTGTCTAGTTTAAATTTTTCAAACCCATTTCCACACCTAAAAATTTCACACCAGCCGAGCTACTTTCATCGTTAATAACCGATATATAAAACGATTCACATTCGTCCGAACTCGAATCATTCTCCTGGCACTCGATTTCGTGCACTTTTTTCACATTACCATCATTAAAAACATTAGATCTACATACCCTCGCGAAGTGTCCCTCATTACCACAAACGTAACAGGTGACACGCGCCGCCGGGCACCGCCCCGCCGGACACCATATGCTGCCACAACCCCGGCACGCGGCGCGCGAACGTCCCGCGGCACCCGCGCCCGGCTGCGCGCGCCCAGCTTGCGCCCGCGCGCACCGCTCGCAGCGGCCCCCGGCCGTCCGCGCCAGCGCTGCCCCGCTCCGCGGGTCGAAAACCACGTTATCTACGTGCACCACACTTGTGCTCGTTCCACTGGCACTTAGCTGCCTTTCGCTCTCTTGCGACACTTCCTCGGCTTGACACAGGTTCACGGCCTTATCTAAGTTTAGGTCATCGCACCGTAATAGCCTGTCTCTAACCCGGCTATCGCGGATACCGCACACGATGCGATCCTTTATTAAATCCTCCCCCAAGTCACCGAAATCAAATTTTTTCGATAATAATCTCAATGCCGTCACATATTGTTGAATGGATTCACCGTCTTCTTGGTTTCGCGTAAAGAATTTATATCGAATTAGCGTAATGTTAACTTTGGTTCCGAAATAGGTATCAAACTTTTGTAGGATAATATTCACATCGTCTCGATCAGTTTCTTTCTCGAAGGTAAACGTTTGATAAACATCGAATCCATCCGGGCCAATCAAATTCACGAGTAAGCTCGCTTGTACACTAGGAGATTCCGAATGTACTCCTGACGCTTTAATAAATAGCATGAATTGTTGCCTCCATCGCTTCCAAGCGTCAGCCCGGCTGACCGGTCCGTCGTCCATATTCAATTCCGCGGGTGGGCGTGCATGTTCCATCTTGCCTATTGTCACGTAATATATGTATTTTTTGCGATATCACTTTGTTTATTAGGTAACACACACGTACAACACCAAAGATTATGCCTTTATTGGAAGTTATTGCTACAAAACCGCTGCCACCCTGTTATGATGATTGAATAAATGAAACGACCGTGTGGAGTGCAAGACAACAACTAGTTTATTTTATCTTCTACTTACATACATTTACATAATATACCCACAACACCCTTAATTAATAACATTCAATCAATCATTTAATCCAAGACTTTATACTATTAATCTTATGAAAATCTCTTGAATCAATCTATACTTTATAATATAATAAAGAGGAATATAATATAATAAAAAGGAAAGATTTGTTTGTTTGTTTATTTGCATCGAATAGGCTCCAAAACTACTGACCGAATCAAATGAAATTTGGCACAGAGATAGTTTGAGACACTCTTCTTGAAGGACATAGGCTACTTTTTGTCGCGATATAAAATCATCAGGGGGGTGAAATGGGGGATGAAAATTTGTATGGAAAATCCGACTTTTGGCGCGAGCGAAGTTGCGGGGAACTGCTAGTCACAAAATTTTCCTATCGACAAATTGCTAAAAAACATTCCAGATACAGAGAATACCACTTAAAAAAATACTACTTACACAATAATTGAAACTCCACTACATAACACCACACAGACAATTTAAAACACCGAATTTGAACACACAAACCAACTTATTAACACCACGAAAAGTTGTACCACGATCGCGAGTTTCAGGAGCAGAGAACGATGCGACCTCCCTCTCCCAACACTGATTGCGCACTGAATACTCTCCTCTACCTTCGAATAAGGATGTTCCGTAGTATTACCCGGCCATTTCAAAAACACCCATCCTACTCTACTTTTACCCCACGACTCGTATTTCCAAGTAGGTCGGGTATACCCAAGTTTTCGCTTCTCGTTAGGCCAGGGGTAAACAAGCGGGATATTTTTCTAGCTTACACCGGCAATGTTGTGTAACTAATGAGCAGCTTCCTACATGAGGTCTAATTTCGCGGTTTTTACAAGTTCTCTGCGTCAACAAATGTATACAGCATTTTCAGAAAAACCGACCAAGTGCGAGGTAGATTCGTGCACGAAGGGTCCCGTACGATTATCTATACAACAATGGACACTGTATTATAAACTTTTATTAAAACAGCATAAAAATCACGTTGGTTTGTGGAGTCTCACTAAATCATATATTATTTTATTCTGTTTTTAGTATTTGTTGTTCTTACAAATTCTCACCCCAGTAGATAGTTACATTTCTGGGTGGCACAGACTATAACAGTGTTATTAGAAAAAAAATAGACTAAGTTTAAAATAGGCCTAAATATAAGCCAATAACAGAGGAATTATTGACACATTCGTAACATAACCTAATAGAGAAACGCTTTTCTAATCGGCTAGCTAATAGCTTAGTCCTGGCTTAAACCCGGTACTAAGTTTTTCTAATCGGCTAGCTAATAGCTTAGTCCTGGCTTAAACCCGGTACTAAGTTTTTCTAATCGGCTAGCTAATAGCTTAGTCCTGGCTTAAACCCGGTACTGAGTTTTTTAATCGGCTAGCTAATAGCTTAGTCCTGGCTTAAACCCGGTACTAAGTTTTTCTAATCGGCTAGCTAATAGCTTAGTCCTGGCTTAAACCAGGTACTAAGTTTTTGTAATAACACCGTAAAAGTTTAAACACTCATCATATTTTAGAGAATTGATATGGTTATTAATATCGGTCAGTCAGTCATTAAGGCAGTTTATATAATTTAGAAAAAAACAGGTGCTTCAGTCAAATAATTTTGCTGACTCGATGACTATATAATAGAGAGCCATTTGTATTCACAATTCAAAGTCAGTGATGACTCCATAGTAAATTGTGTACGTATTGATGGATGATTCACCTTCATAAATAACGAGACCATTTAAGTAAATAAGTGTAGATTATACTATATAAGTATATTGTAAAAGTATAGAGTATAAACTAAAACCCTGTTTTACTTTTTTAATTGCACCCGCACGAAGACGAGTCAGTTCGCTACTCTTTCGAAATAGATAAAAAGCACATAGATAAAAGATATGGATAGAAATTTCAAATATCGAAAACAGACAAATTCAGTTGATAAGTCTTCAAATCCGCACGTAAAAGTTCAGAATATTTCGATTCTGACTTTAACGTCGTTGTTACGTCGTAAACGCCAATTCCCCTACATTCCTACGAAATAATTCCACACGGTTCAAAAACCCTACTCTAATACGACGCCCGCGATTTCGACTATATCTGTTTTGTCACTCTTGCTATCCAGACAGTGCGAGCGAGAGAGACACATAAATCGAAAATATAGGCATGGTCTTACACAGTTAGGACTTAGATTCTGAATTCGACAGCAGATACGGAAGCGACAGCAGAAAATATATTTTTAGATAGAAATACATCGTTTCTTAAAAGGCGTTTCGCTATTTCCAAAATAAAGTTATGACAAACTAAACTTATAAACGGGAAATCTTTTAGGCAGTGTGTGTATGTAGTAAAAAAAATATTAGATAGAAAGTTGCATTGCCATTCAAAGCCTCAAATATTAGTGACCAGAATCTTTGTTTTTTACTAAACCTATTTTCCTATTACAACACTGATTGTCGAACGAATAAATTAAGGTTTTCTGACTTTGGTTTGGGAATTAAATAATGTAGTTGAGTTAATCAAATAATATTCTTTATTAATTGATACCTACTCAAAAAGACAGACCTCCAAAATATTAAATCACTAAGAGGTAGATGGGTCATTGGCGCGCGGAAATTGATTGCCTCCAAATCACCGCGCACTACGAGATGACAGGTCTACAACATAAGTAATAATAATAATTGTTTCATCAAACACACCAATTACGTAGCCCCAAACTAAGCGCGAGCTTGTGCTATGGTGACTAGGATAACGGCTATCCGTTATACATACTTATATACATTTTAAAAAATTCAAGACTTAGGTACAAATGCTCATGCTCATCTCACAAACATTTGCCCCTTGCGGGATTCGAACCCGCAACCGCCTCGTTTAGAAGTCTGGGGCGCGAACCACTACACCAAGACGTTGGTCAAGTAAAGGAAAAAATCCGAAAATTGCAAAGTAGTTTAGCAAAAAGCCTTTCTTTGTACGGAACCCTTCAGTGCGCAAGTCCGACTCGCACTTGCCCTGTTTTTTGTATGAAAATTATCCATTATTTTTACCTTGGTCTTATTTTAATAATAATAATGTCTTCCTAGCCGAACTTCGACTACGGCGGCCTATCTCATCAGAGATTAGCCAACTGCGCTGGACATATTATAGTGCACAAGTGTGTGCGAAATACACAGGTGCACTCTCTATTCCTTCACTCTTATGATTCGGTGAGACGGCAGTCCGACATGACCGTAGAGAGATCAGGCGCAGGACCAACGGCTTAACGTGCTTTCCTAAAAAAGGAGGTGCCTAACTGCACCCACTGTTATTAATCGTTTGTAATGGACGGAAAAGGCCAATGATGATGATGAGATCTGTTGGATACCAAAAGAATCAGGTTTTATATTTTGTACTAACCAATAGCTCCCTTTCAAACTCAAGACTACCTCCTTACGGAAATATTTCCAGTTTAATAGTAAGCATCTGTGAAATACAAAGCATCTGTATTGTTATTTTTATTTACTAGAGAAATCTCGAATCTCTCGATGGCACTCAACCCAACAATAGGGCATCCATTCTTTCATTTTAGATTTGATGTTGACCACTCCACAGATAACCATCTACTAGAGTACAAGACTCCATACACTGTGCTATACACCAGCCCAGTGCCTACAAATACACGGTACTATCATGACCGCCACATGACCAATATGACCATATTTTTTTAGGCAACGAAATTCACGTCATATTATGATTTTCGACTTTAATATAAAAAGGAGTTTAGGTTCTTGTTGGCACTTGTTTTAATATAACAAAAGTCAATCATTTTATAGTCTCACATTGGTAATTTTATTAGTATAGGAACACTAAATAATATTTATTATAAAAAGCCATGTTCGCCCGTTATAAGTACTCTCTACGTTTCTTTCTACGATTGACTGTGCTAGGAGGCAGACGTTATACCTTACTTGTATCTCGTAACTGATATATACGAAAACAACTGATTCTGATTTAAATCTATCTTTTCCTTTTCGCTCGCAACCCTATTTCCTATAGTTTTAAGCGTACTTTTAAGCACGGTGTGCGATCTCGCTTACGGTTTAATGAAAACTGGTGGAATTTCAAGCGTTCTAAAATTTCATTACTAAAAGTTAAAGGCCCATACACAATACGAGTATATTGATTCGTAACAAAAAACTCAAACATAAATGTGTCAACTGATAAGATAATAAATTCCAAGCGTAATAAATAGTTTCAACAAACACACCAATTACCTAGCCCCAAACTAAGCGTGAGCTTGTGCTATGGTGACTAGGATAATGGATAGAAATACTTAAATACATATAAACATCCATGACTTAGGTACAAATGCTCGTGCTCATCACACAAACATTTGCCCCTTGCGGGATTCGGGATTTAGAAGTCCGGTGCGCGAACGACTACACCAAGACGGTCGTTAATTAATGAATAATTGTTAATAAATGCTGTTTTTAAAGTAACTGCAGAAATAAAACTCACACACCAGAAACAATATTTGAGTGAGACAATGTTGTATCTTTATTGAGTCGTTCCAAAATATAGTTTTTTGTTATTTGACACATTTTCTCTTGACGGCTCTTTTACGCGTGAACTACAAATGTTTTGATCCTTCGATACCTTCAAATCAAAAGGACCAAATTTTACCACAAAACTGCGGAATTTGCAATAAACGGCGTATTTATGGTCAAGCCGTATTGTTTCCTATTAAAACGTATTACATTGTAGAGGTTTGAGGGTAGGCTTGACTGATTTAAGGTTATGGTACTCATGGCAAAAGTAAAGTCAGCCTATTATATCCCACTGCTGGGAAAAGGCCTCACCTCAACTATGAGTATGAGCTATACTCCACCACGCGGGCTCAGTGCGGATTGGTGGAGGGGTTCTGTAAGGCAAGTGTCAGACCTTACTGTCAGATGTTATCAAGCCGCCCTAGGGCTTCTGACTAGGCTTAACGACTAATACCAACAGATATTAGCCGGGACCAACTGCTTAACGTGCCTTCCGAAGCACGGAGATGCTTGTTAAGGACGTCACTTAAATGGTCGAAATGGTCACCCATCCAATCACGACCGCACCGTGGGTTGCTTAACTTTTTTTTTACTCATGGCAGCTTCAATGTGTACAACTGTAGATATTACCTAACTGACGTGATGCCTCGTTGGTCTAGTGGTCAGCACGCCGGGTACTATCCACGAGGTCCTGGGTTCGAATCCTAGGTCAGGCCGAAATTGGTTTCTGAGGTTTTCTGTCGTGAAAAAGCTCGGAGTCAGGAAGTCGCTGGTGTTAACAACCCCGTGCTTCGGAAAGCACGTTAAGCCGTTGGTCCTGCGCCTGATCTCTCTTTTATCGTGTCGGATTGCCATCCTACCCAACTTTTACAGTAAATAACATAGGTACTGTCACTTGAAGTATCCGTTGAAACAGTACCATGTTTTGTTTTATATGGCGTGTGAGCTATACCCTCAGGTCTTGTTTGTCAAAGGATGGTAGCCTTATTGTAGGCTGTTAGGTTATAAGTGCCCTAAAAACGACCTGTTTTTAAATGTTGATTACCTAGTCCTAGTGGTTAATATGTTCGCTTCTTGTCACAAAAAGCAATTCTCAGTAGTAATAAAAATGCGACAGTATTCTTTTATGTATATCTTTTGGACTTAAACGGAGGTAAAAAGGGGGATGAAAGTTAGTATATTCGATATTAGTGCGGGAAAAGTTAGGAAGAACGTTTAGTGCTATCATAAGTTTAAAACCTATTGTATCTGTGTTTGTCTGAGGCATCGAGTCTCGTCAGCGGCTGAACAGATTATGATCAACTTTTTCGATAAGCGACTTGACTCTTTAAGCTTCTAATGTTTTCATATTCATTTACGAAAAAGCAAGTTTTTTAGATTTTAATATACAGCTATATCAAAAATGTGAAACGTAACTCTACTAAATAATAAAATAAAACATAACGTGTCATGATAATAATATTATTAACAAGTTGCTACGTAGAAAAAATATAAATGTAATGGCAAAAAGTTCTAAGTTATGTTTTATAAATTCAAATCTCAGATTACGTAAATAAGTAATGAGACGTGAAGAACCCTAGAGGAAAGGTGTACAAGTAATCCCTTTTGGTAAAATGATACAAGTAATAGTCTACAAAATATATTTTGCCAGTAGAAAGCTTCAATGTTTCTGAGTGTATTAGATAAATTTAATTTTAAATTGCACCCGTGTAAACCGTTAAACTAGCAAGTTTAAACATTTTTTCCCATGTAAAACAAAACTTTATTATACAGATAACTAGTATTGTTATTCGTAATAGTCAAAATGTAATCACTCATGTGTACAAGGACGTATTTTCATAACTAAAGATACAAACTACCGATGAAGTGACAGTAAACAAAGAAGATTCATTAAGTCCTCTTAACACCAATCTGCTGGATAAGGGCTGCCCAGGAGCGCTTCATGAATATCCTTGGAAAACTCCTGCAACGAGAAGTAGTCCATCTTTCGTCTAAGATGACGAAATTACGACATCACTTTCCATCAAGTGAGACTACAGTTAGTCGCTAAGTCAGTTATAACAATAACATGTTTTTTTTTTCAAAAAATACATCATTTTGTACACCTTTCCCCAGCTTTAACATTTTTGTATAAGTTTTTCACCTGAAATAGTCTAAGTAGACGTAATTTTCTACGTTCAAGATCAAACTGGTGAATACATTTTACGTTAAGATTTTTCTATTTTACGAGTTAGACGTTGGGCCCGATTCTGCCAAAGTCACTTAATGCCAATAGAAAGAAAGAAAGAAAGAAAATACATTTTTTAATTAATGGACATCACATAACACACGAAAGCAAACAACGGTTATAAAACAAGAAACACAACAAAATTACAATTTATGTGGGTAAGCCAGTCGGACTGTGCAGTTGTGCGTCTGTGATGTCCATATTAAAAGGGCTTAAGTCGTGACCCGCTAGGGGCCCCGACGCTGGTTTTCAGTAGACGTGAAGAGTAGCTTCAAAACTTTAACTTACAGTATTCCAGACACAATAAAGTTTTTAATACAATATGCAGAGTGCAGTAACATTATTATTCCTTGATAGTTTTTTTTTTGCTTTACATAAATTTTACAATTTTGTTTTTACCCTTGTAGCACCGCCCACTTTTCATTTCTGCCTAGCCCATAGGTATGACTGCTAGAGAATGCCACTAGGCATTAAGTCAGCCTTTTGTACAAAGTTTTAGTTGTGCAATAAAGCTTAAATAAATAAATAAAGTTTTTATTGACTTATTAGGGTTCCGTAGTCCGACAAGGAACCCTTATAAGATCGTTCAGTCCGTCCGTCCTAGTCTGTCACAGCAGAATATCTTCTACGTTTATGGACTGATTTGCATGTAACTTTGTTCGAGGATACTTCTCATATAGATCTCATTTTTAAAAATACAAAAAAATAAAATTACCCCTTTTTAAGGGTACCTCCCCATACATGTAACGGGGGAGGGTGAATTTATTTTTTTGAGTGCACCCCCTTGTGTGGGGTATCGTTGAAAATGAATATGAAAATAAGGCAGGGTTTCCATACAACACTTTTTTATCAGCTTTACCATTTGCGAGATATAGCCCGCAAAGTCGTTTACACGGTGTCCTGTAATTTCTAAAGTCTTGGACCTATAAACTTCAAATCACTAACGTAAAGAAACAGGCGCGGAAACTCTTATTTAAAATTGTTTCGGGCATCCTGTGATGAATATTTTTGAAATTATAAATAAAATAAAAATATATACTTTTTTCTAAAAGAACCGTATAAACTTAAACATTTTTTTTTTGCCTATACTGTCTAATGTTGTAAGTTAATGGTACGGAACCCTTCGTGCTCAAGTCCGACTCGCACTTGGCCGGTTTTTTTGCTTTAAATAAATTTAACAATTTTGTACCTTTGTCGCACCGCCCACTTTTCATTTCTGCCTAGCCCAAAGGTATGACTGGTAGAGAATTCCACTAGGCATCAAGTCCGCCTTTTGTACAAAGTTTTAGTTGTGCAATAAAGCTTAAATAAATAAATAAAGTTTTTATTGGCTTGTACAGTGAAGCCTATAGGCGTGATTATCACAAAAAGTGTTAAGAAGCTAAGCTGATATGAAGCGTGTGACAGAAGTAGTAATATGAATTCGTGTGCAAAATTTACTTTCGTAAAAATTGCAAAGAAATTGATTAGTTAGATCCATACTAATATTATAAATGCGAAAGTGTGTCTGTCTGTCTGTCTATTACCTCTTGACGCTTAAACCACTGAACCGATTGAGATGAAATTTGGTATGGAAATAGTTCGAGACCCTGGAAAGGACATAAGCTATATTTTGTCGCGATATAAAAACATTAAGCTCAAACACTCCTGCGGGCAAAGTCGCGGGGAACCACTAGTTATGAATAAAATCATATGTACCTACTATGTTATGCTACAGACTACGATCGTTTACATTATTACAACGGTTTTTTTACACAATGCTTCGACGCTACGAAGATGGCTTTCACATACTATCGTATTCGTATCCCGTCTATCGGTATTAGCTTCCTTCATCCAACTTCGGAATATTTTAAACTTAAAAAAGAAGGTCTTAATGAATGTTTGTCAAAACTATCAAACGAACCCTAGCTGGGCAAGTTGTAATCTAATTGTTATAATATCTTTAATCTTTAATCTAATTGTTTAATAATCTTTTTTTCAGACACTAGAAAGTCCGAGATCGAAAAGTTTCTTATCCGACCCCAATTCACTTTTGGAATCTGTTAAAACCTAACAAGTTGTATCTTCCTTGGAATAAATAATAATAAATATTGGACAACGTCACATACATTGCTCTAATCCCTAAGTAAGTAGCTAAATCACTTGTATTATAGAAATCAGAAACAACGGTGGTACCACAATACCCAGACACGAGACAGTAAAGAAAATGTGGATTTCTATGTTGACCCGACCGGGGATTGAACCTGGGACCTCAGAGATGGCGACACCACGAAAACCGGTGTGAAAGCCTTTCAGCCTCGAAGATCGTCGGTCATAGAAATCAAATCACTCGGCCACAGAGGTTGTAAATATCAAAACTACAATAAGAAGTTCTACTTGGTAGATATCTTTCATACCGCAAAAAGTGGCTAAGAAGGGAATACTGAGGAATATTGAAGAAAATTATAACTAGCATCCACTCACGCACGCGCACACACACACATACACACAAGCCCACTCACCACTCGCACATACACACATAAGCACACACTTTGTATCTGTAGAAAAAAATAAAATTGTATATCCGGTATTAGCTGTCAGCTTTTCATGTAAGTCTAGTATTTAGATAAATTAAGGAGCTGTGAATTTTGTATAATAAATAAATTTCAACATATATTTCAACATTTAACACTTAAAATTGAAAAAATCTTAGAATTGGCCCCACAAGCGAATAGCCTAGGGGTGCGTGTAAAGGGCCTGGGAAATAAGGCCCTTGAGACACTGTTGACGAACACAAAAACCCTTTTCGTTCCTTCTAGGCTTTCTGGGCATAACTAGAAAATGCTCAATTCTGTATAAGTTTACGAATAAAAAGAGCGGTTGGTGGTATTTTGTATAAAATAAAAGAAACCGTTATTTTTTTCTCTGGGCTAATAGTAAATATACATAATAGTAATATACTAATTAAATATACAAACAAATTGGATTCATACCTAGACAACGATATATTTACGTAAAGCGGTTTTTTTTCAATACAGCATGTTAAGGATATACATATGTTTAATTCTCAATAAAAATAATAAGTATTTGTATTTTATACCGAAACTTGACATTCCACAAGCTGGCAAATTTCAGCTACCCCACTACACAAAATCAAATGCTTAAAACTGGATATGACAACAGAAACTTCTCATATCAACTGTTTATAAATATAAAAGCAACACTGGCCATTCCACAAACACCTAATTTCTTAGTTACCTTGCCGCCCACGAATACGATCCAGGGCCTTTAGACAAGCTGCTATCTATTCTAGAGCGAACTTCGCTATCGCCAACGAAATGTCAAAATATGTATGCAAAAGTCACGTGATGTTTCGATGGCTTATGTCAGTTTTATACATTTTTTTGCGATAGCGAACATTGCTTTAGAATAGATTGCATATTGTCTACGGACCCATGTTTAGAAAAACATTCTACAAGCTACCAATGAACCTTCAGCTGCCACAAGAAACCAAACCTATAGTCAAAACTGGACATTCCACAAACTACCAATGTCTCAGTTGACCAGCCACACGTCCAAAAGTTTATTTTTTGTAGTTCTCCAACCGGCAGCCGAGTATGAAGATGGAATCAAAATGTTTATTTTCTAAAGTCCCCCATTGTTTCATGACCGGCGATTTATAAACGGACAGTCGTAAACAATTTGTACAGATAGAAAAAAGAGTGTTTGGTGACAGTAAGTATAGTTATATGATTGAAATAATAATTACATTACACTGAAAAAAATAATTGGTTATAGTATATATAGTATAGTAACCAAAATTTGACGCAGGCCGTAATCTAGTGACTTGAGAACTTCTGGTTACTGATAACAAACTAGTTTTGTTACTGATAACCAGAAGATTGTTTGTATTTAACAAAAATTGACTTCCCTACAACGAAACCTTTCAGTAACGAAACTAGTTTGGTTGATCCTTTTTTTTTAGTGTACATATTGACGAACGTCTTGGGGCAATGGTTCGCGCCCCGGACTACAAAACCAGATTCAAATTCTGCAGCAGGCAAGTTTGTATGATGAACACGTGCATTTGTCTGAGTCATGGATTTTATATAAACTTATAAAATGATGTCTATTCGTTATCCTAGTCACCATATCACAAGCTCACGCTAAGTTTGTGGCTAGATAATTGTGTTTGTTGATTATTTTTTTCATATACTTATATATATAGAGCGTCGATGGCGCAGTCGCTAACGTTACCTCTCATACGGGAGGTAACGGTTCGATCCCACGTGTTGTTCGTTTCCCTGATAACAAGGTCACGGAGGTCAAATGGCAGTCGCTCCAATGTAATTACCTGATCTGCCACAACCTGGGTCATGGTCAGCAGACCCTGGGCACTCGCGTGTGAGTGCACAACCGGGATAACGCTAGGAGGATGATGACATTTGTTTGTAATCAAAAAAAATACCTTTACCTGGGAGATGAAGAGTGAAGTTTTTTCCGCTGCTATCACGCATTTTTTCACTACCACTTCACAGATACAGACAAAATTAGTTTTTTTTGCGGACTGTACTAAGCAGGTTAGCTGAACCGTTGTTTAGCTGTGCGCGCTACTGAAGCGAATATAGCTCAAATATTGTTTGCGTTGCTCCAACAAAACAAATACACGTTACAAGTTCAAATGTTGCTTTGGATGCAACTTGCTTTCTATTTGTATAATTACGTATGGTATGTTAAGCTTAACATAATATTTCGATTCATCTAGGTACAAATCGATGAAAGAAAAAGGATTCCAAAAATATTTTCTAGGTGTATCTTTGAAGAAAAATAAATATTTTTTTTCCTTGCTTTTATATTGCTTAAATCATTTCGATAACTATTTGTAATTTGACAAATAACCGCTGCTTAAATATGATTTTAAAGGTAAATAAATACCTCTTTATTGCACACCAAAATAGTAACAAACAATGCAATTTACATAGAAAGGTGTGCAAATTAGGCAGTCTTATCGCTAAGAGCGATAATAGAGAGAAAAAAGCATACAAAAAACTATCTAACGCGGAAACGCAGCTAGCATTCCCGCTTCCTTGCCTCATGGACACGGTTACATTTTTATATAAGTAGATTATTACGTTTTGTTAAGTGTACATATTTGAATTATTGATTATTTTATAGAGAGAGTAAAAAATAGAGAATAGCGAAAAAATATTTCTTTATTTATTAGTCAGTTCAAATAAATTCAAATTCGTTATCTAGTATCACAACAATCTATATCTGTATAGGTACAAGTATTTACCTCAGGCGGATTTTTCTATAATCAAATACGAAATATTCGGCGAATAGAATAAATCACAACTAATTTTTAAATGTCATCACTTTATTTGTGACGCCTATTATTGAAAGTCATTTGACAAAATATTATTGACGAATTTGTAACATCTGACTGAAGTTAAAGTTTAGACAAATGTAACAGAAAAAAATAAGTCTCAATAGGGTTGATTTTAGTGATACCGGAAGTTACTTTTATTTATACCTTCGTTCCAATTTGGTACATTTCGACAGAAAGACACAGTACGTCTATAAATAAGTCATTATGTCTTCTAACACGCCGCATTTGTACAGTCAGCTTCAGAATCAGTCAGTCAGAATGTCTATTAAAATGTCACATTAGTTTTTTTTTAATGCTAAATAAATGAAAAAAAAGAAATATGCTTTTCTTTTAGTTTGTTCACGGGTCAGCCGGAATAATGTATCAAACAAAGCTGTTTCGACTTTATAATAGTAGTACCAAAATTTACTGGCTAATCACTTACAAAAAAAATCGACTGTGTCATCCGGTGGGACTCGAACCCACGTCCCTTCGCTATCCGGACGAGTGCTCTTACCAAGCTACGGAGGACGTTAGTTAGTCGACGAATTTTTGTAAGTGCTTGCTACGCCAGTGAGCCGGCGTTCGATTTCATCAATACTTGGGGAATGTACCTGCATGTATCCAATGGAAATATTTTTACAAATATTTCACCATCAGTTAAGATGAAATCAGTTTAACTTATTATATTTTTATAACTTAAGCAATTATTTTGCAAGTTTTTACGAAATTAAATCAATTTTCACTTACAAAAATTTATCGACCGGTGGGACTCGAACCCACGTCCCTTCGCTATCCGGGCGAGTGCTCTTACCAACTAAGCTACGCTTACCAACTAATTTACTGGCAAATTTAAATAGCTCGGTTTGCCATTGCTATGCTAAATACCTTCACAATGTCAGTCTTAACATTTGTACTGTTAGAGGGAAAATCAATTACATTGATTATAAGACTGCTACTCCGGACATCACTAGCGTATGGGGGACATCACTTGAACTCAAATTGAATTTCGCGCACAAAAATTAATCGACTGTGGCATCCGGTGGGACTCGAACCCACGTCCCTTCGCTATCCGGGCGAGTGCTCTTACCAACTCAGTTGGTAAGAGCACCACCGGATGACACAGTCGATTAATTTTAAGTAAAAAAATTAATCGACTGTGTCATCTCGCACAAAAATTAATCGACTGTGTCATCCGGTGGGACTCAAACCCACGTCCCTTCGCTATCCGGGCGAGTGCTGACCAACTGAGTTGGTAAGAGCACCACCGGATGACACAGTCGATTAATTTTTGTGAGCGAAATTCAATTTGATTTCGTAAACACTTGCAAAATAATTGCTTAAGTTATAAAAAAAAAACACTTGAACTGTCAGAGGAGGATTCGATGGGTTGTGCCGCGCAGATGGCTTTTACTATAATTTCTGTAATAAAACTGTGAAAAGGAGAGTATTATTCAACAAAGTGTTCTACTGTTTAACAGTACTAATAACTAATTTGTCTAAACGTTTGAACTTGAACTAACTAATACAGTGATACAGGCCGGGATTTGCACAACGAACTCCAACTCATGAACTAAATTAGTACTAACCCCATCAAATGGTACTTGGTGTCTTACAAAATGGTAGAGTAAAAACTGTATGAATCAAATCAAATCAAAATGTCCTCCAATAATGTTGGACTAACCTAGTGGGTGGTTGGTCCTTCAATAATGTCGTAAAAAAAGATTGTTAGTTCAAACTCCATATTTAGGTGGTAAGCATCAATCAATATCAATATCAATGACTATAACTTTTACTCTACACGTATAGTCACCATCAGTAAAATTGTAAAAAAAATTGCTCTCTACTCCATACATTCCCAATTTATTTTATTTATTTATTAGGGGATAACAAACAGTTTACACAATGTATATTACTAAGTAGTGTTAAAATAATATCGATATGTTAATTGTGAAACCCACACCGTTATCCACAGGTTACTTTTAGTGTTATTCGATAAAACAAAAAATATTTTGAATAATATCATTCCAAATAGCTGGTATTTAGAATTAATTTTGTTTCTGTTCTGGGTAAAAGTTATGGTTTGGCATTTGGGAATACTAAGTTTTAACTTGTTATCCAGGCAATACTTAGAAAATCTGTCCAAATCTTGTTGAAGAAGAATGGAGTCAGTAACACTTTTAATAATTTTGTAAATTTTTAAGTCGTCAGCGTACATTAAGAAGCATGAGTTTTGAAAACAATTTTTAATATTATTGGCGTACAAAACAAATAACATCGGTCCAAGAATGGAGCCTTGGGGAACTCCAGATGATATATTGACTATTTCAGATTTGTATCCATTTATGACCACCACTGACTGCAGCCTTCCTGAGATATATAAGGAGAACCACCGCAATAAATTGCCGCGATTACCGTTAAAATATATTTTATGGAGAAGCATCTCATGATCCAATTAGGTATCAGGGTCCGTAGCCAAATGGCAATTTATTATTAAGAGAAGTTCGTTATCGCTAACAAAATGTATGAAAGTGACATAAGCAATCGAAACATCACGTGACTTTTTCATACATATTTTGTCATTTCGATGGCGATAGCGAAGTTTGCTCCAGAAATGGCAATGGCTACGAGCCCAATTTTTTTTATAGAGTGTCTTATTTTTTTTTACTAAACTTTCGATCACGACCCGATAAAGTTGTGGGTATACATGACTTTATCATCGTAAAATAACAAGTAACGTAAGTTGATCATTTGTCGAGGCAGTTTATGACCTATCTGAAAATCATGAAAAATTGATCAACTTAGGCACACTTGCGCATGTTTAGATTCGCTAATCCAGACTTGTATAGGGTCTTATATCTGAGTTGAAAGGCCACTTGCGCATGTCTGGATTAATTCATTCGGAAGGTCCATTTGAGCCAGTCCGGGTTTGCTATATCGGACTAGCTCAAGGCCTATTATCTGAGTTGAAAGCCCATTTACGCAAGTCTGGATTAGCTAATCCTGACTTGGGCCTCACAGTTTTTATCATTTTCCGGTGACAGCTATATTCACCCGCTGATATATTATGGGGGCTATTTAAACCTACACCCTCTATATTTTTGACGCTGACTGTACCAACTGAAATAGCGCGTTTGAATCACGCCTCTGTCATCATTAGCTTGATCTTTCAAATTCCAAAGATATTCTATCATTTTGATGGACCGTTTGTTTGTGTTTACATCTAAAATAGTACCTAATTAAAATATTTGTTAGTTTTTACAGTGTAAATTAGTAACGTTATTTGAACTTATGGTATATTATTTTACAGATTACTTTGCGATTCATTATCATATCCGTAAAATTGTGTTTTAATGACTATTCTCGTAGCATATCACTTAGCACATATATTTAATGAATGTATTGATCAAGGTAAATTTCCCACTTTAATGAAATATAGTAAGATTATACCTTCATTTAAGTCAGGGAGAAAAGTAACCCGAGTAACTTTAGGCCGATTTCCATACTACCTGCATTTAGAATTTTTTTTGAAAAACTCATATTTAACCAACTGCTCTCCCATTTTAAAATAAAGTTTGGTTTCTCTAAAGGTAGAAATACAACTGATGCTGGGGTGGCACTTGTCAAACACATTTTAGATGCTTATGAATATAAACATGATGCGATAGGTGTATTCTGTGATTTATCGAAGGCGTTTGATTGTGTTGATCACAAAACACTGATTATTAAGCTAGAGCATTACACTGTGTCAAATAATGCATTAAATTTGTTAAAATCTTAAATCTCAGGCAGATTACAAACAGTTAATGTTAATGGTACTAACTCCTCTTGAAATGGGAGTGCCCCAGGGCTCAATTTTGGGACCGTTGCTATTTCTGATCTATATTAATGACCTTCTTTTCTATTCCAAAGACTCCTGTGAGATTGTTCTGTTTGCTGATGATACTTCTTTAATCTTCAAATCAAAAAGAGGCGAAGAAATATTTGACGATGTAAGCAGGGCTCTCTCTAAGGTGTTAAATTGGTTTACAGGCAGCAACTTGCTTCTCAATACAAGAAAAACCAAATGTGTTAAATTCACCATGCCCAACGTGAAGCAAGGTAACACAGAAATTTTACTAAATGGTGAGAAACTAGATCTATCTCACTCCACTGTGTTTCTGGGCATTACATTGGATTCGAGGTTGCAATGGGGACCACATGTTGACACTCTGGCTGGGAGACTTGCTTCAGCTGCCTTTGCGGTTAGAAAAATAAGACATCTTACTGACGGTGAAACGGCAAGGCTTGTTTATTTTAGTTACTTTCACAGTATTATGTCTTTTGGTCTTCTCTTGTGGGGTTCTGCTGCGGACATCAATACAATCTTTATCTTACAGAAAAGAGCCATTCGTGCCATTTACAAACTGAGTCCGCGCGAATCCCTGAGAGAACTCTTTAAGGAAATTAATATACTTACTGTGGCCTCTCAATAGATTTTTGATAATATCATGTACGTACGCAAAAATATAGATCTTTTCACGAAAAAAAGTGATATTCATTCTTATAATACAAGAAACAAAAACAAACATGTCGTTCCAGACTTTAGATTGGCCAAAACAATTAATTCATTTTTGGGAAATTGTATTAAATTTTTTAACAATATACCACACAATATTGTCGAACTACCTATTAATAGGTTTAAGTCGCATGTCAAAACTACCCTCATGTCTAAAGGGTATTATAAAATTCAAGACTATCTTGATGACGAGAATGTATGGACAGTCCAGCCTGCACCAAACTGATGTACCTACCTTTTTATTGTATTTTTTTTCACTTTTTTATGGCAGCTAGTGGTGACTGAGTTTGTTCCGGTGCTTCTTCTCAGCACTTGCTTGTCTGTGTTTTGTCTCGAAGCACTAGTAGGGCCCAAAAGATAAGGAGACATATTCGGGCCTCCTAAGGGCCAATATTATACTGATTTTGAAATTTTTGACGTTCATAAGTAGCATTTTCTGTCCTAAATTGAATAAATTATTTTTGACTTTGACTTTGACTAAACCCAAGAAACAAATACTCGCGAATTAGCTATTGTAACAAATGGTCAAATGCAACCACTTTAAATACATAATTTTTACGTAAAATTCACTGTATTATTACAACATACAGGTTGCTATGTTTAACAAACCTATCAACAGATCAACCTATTTACCTCTGGTGATAAATTTTAGTATCACTTTATTTTACTGGTGTAAAACTCTAAAAACAAAATAGTTTTCATCTTAGGTTGATAACTACTTAAATATGTACCTAGCACTTTCATTTGAAGTATGCAGAAAAATATTATCTAGTAAGGTAAAATGCCAGTTTCAGGTAATTCTCCCACATTCGAACTTTTGCTCATCAGAGGCCAAATAGCCTGGTACACCAACAGTGCTGCTAAAGTTCGATTTATCATTAATACAATACGATGAACTTATTGACTGTGTTCAAAGAACAATTAAATCGATATCCGAACGTATCTTTTTTACATAGTGTAAAACAAAGTCATTCCCGCTGTCTGTAGATACGCCAAGATTTCAAATAACGCAACAGATTTTAAAGCAGTTCAACAGAGATTAGCCAACTGCGCGGAAGTTATTAGAGTGCACAAGTGTGTGCGCAATGCACAGGTGCACTCTCTGTTCCTTCACTCTCATAATGCGGTGAGACGGCAGTCCGACATGACCATAGAGAGATCAAGCACAGGACCCAAACGGCTTAACGTGCTTTTTCCGAGGCACGGGGGTGTTTAACACCACCAACTTCCTAACTCCAGAGCTGTGTCTGAGTTATTTCAAGGAATAAAAACCCAACACTTTCGGCCCGACCCGGAACCTCGTGAATAGTACCCAGCGTGCTGACCACTAGACCAACGAAGCAGTCAATAGTCAAGGCGAGTTTCCAATAATACAATTGATTTATTTATCGATAACTTTCCTTACCACATCAACATTACATATCAGTAACATAATATATTCACAGCACGTCCAATAAATTTATGCCACCCTATATAACTTACGAAGACCCATTCGGCGTGTGTAAAACATCTCTCAGAGAAACTTCGGTGAAAGTTTGATACATACGTAATATCTTATGTTATGTGATTACATGTCTTGGGAGGCTAATTGTGGATGTTTTGAAATTATTGAATACTAGTGGTTCCCCGCGACTTCGCCCGCAAGAGTTGCATTATCCATATAAACTTTCATCCCCCATTTCACCCCCTTAATGTTTTTATATCACGACAAAATGTAGCCTATGTCCTTTCCAGGGTCTTGAACTGTCTTCATACCAAATTTCATCTCAATCGGTTCAGTGGTTTAAGCGTCAAGAGCTAACAGACAGATAATATTAGTATGGATTAGTATGGATGGTAAGTCAGTTTGCAAACGATAATATTTTACTTATTCATTATCACAAATTATCAATCAACAGACAAATAAAATTAGGAAAACTCTACTGAAAATAACTTTATTAGTAGTGAGCGATGTGCAAAAAGGTTGAGGCTTTATAGATGTGGGTGTACCGAAGAATGTTCAGGATATCCAGAAGAGACAACAAAAAAAACATAACAGTTTTGGACCGCATGAAGAGGTTTTATACATCGTTAAAAAGAGAAAGCTGGAGTATCTTGGACACATTATGTGCAACCCGAAATATGAACTTATCATATTGATATTATGAATTAATCATACGGGGAAAGATTCAAGACAAGAGAAGTGTCGGACGTAGGAAGGTATCCTGGCTAAAGAACCTACGCCAATGGTTTGGAAGGAGTACCCGATCATTGTTTAGAGCCGCGGTATCAAGGGTGCAAGTTGCTATGATGATCGCCAAACTTCGACAGAAGTTGGCACCTTAAGAAGAAGAATACGAGTGACTGTATTGTATGTATAGCAATGATAGTGCATTTAAAAAGAAGTAGATCTGTCATTAGCGCGTGGAAATAGCTTGCCTCAACTTATGAGCAATTTTCTCAATTTTGCATATAAATTT
This sequence comes from Pyrausta nigrata, assembly GCA_949316185.1. Taxonomy (NCBI): domain Eukaryota; kingdom Metazoa; phylum Arthropoda; class Insecta; order Lepidoptera; family Crambidae; genus Pyrausta; species Pyrausta nigrata. The sequence continues at coordinate 2,363,827 of OX438957.1, read as the reverse complement.
CGTACACATAGGACATTTGACACGTAAACGAACGTGTGCTCGGCGCATCAAATCCGAATTGCCGCGCAGTAGGAGATGACATGTCTACCTCTTTTTAAATAAACTGTCATTGATGAAGAAAACCTAATTAAGTACTGAGTTACGGATTACTTCGCGATTCGTTTACATTTTATTTAAAACCTGACGTTTCGAACACTTTACAGCTTTCGTGGTCACAGGGAGACAAGGTATTATTTTCTCATTACATAGTTTTGAAAAATTAAACTACCGTCACTCATTAATATTAATTTACGTTCCTATTATCTCAGTAAGAGCTAAACGTGTCCTGAGATCTTGCAGTGCGAGGTGTTGTTTGCGTTTTTGCTAGAATAGGATCCCTTTCAAACCATCTTCTTTATTGAAATATAGATCTTTTCTAATTTCAATGGCTTTATGTAGCATTCAACGCCGTTCTTTAGCAAGTATTTTAGGTTGGTCGAAACGAATGAAGTGGTTGGGTTTGTCTAAGGCATGTTCACACACTGCAGGTTTTGTGTTTCATCTATGTACGTAAGAACTTCGTAAAATCCGACTTGAATGACTCGAATGAGTTCGACTATTTGGGTCAACGTACGAAACAAATGCTGCGCCGACCCCAGATAAACTGGCAAAATTATGACTACACTTTTGACCAGTATCAAAACATAGATAATGGGGTCTTTTTTATTTGAATCAAATCATCGTTAACAATACAAAAAGTACCGAAGGTTTATCAGCTAAATAACCTGTATAGCATTAATACGGTCTGAAGAGCCCGCGGAAACAATTAGCGATGATTTCCCAAACACGGCGCTCCGCGGGGAGTGATCGATGCCCGATAGCTACACGCTCCATTTGGTAGATACAACCAAGGCATAAGCGGTAGCGGGTTAAAAAAAATTCAAGGTTAGCTGATCTGGAACAAATGTTCCCATGCAACCATCATCTATCTACCTGCATTATAAGGTGGCTTATTAGTTACCTGGTTAAACAAAAAGTCATTGTCAAGGTAAGCTGGTCTAAAACAGCCCATGTTTATATTCATTTATCATCTTCCTAGACATTTTCAGCCGCAGGACGTCTACTGCTGGACATAGACCTCCTCCATAGATTTTTAATGTGGCCTATATAGACTCAATCTTTATAAGGTCTATCCATCGTGCCGGTGTGAACGCCCTACACCGGCAGGGCAACTGATCCTTAATTTTAATACCAACACGAAAAGTAAGACAGGCCTGCTTCGGGGCAGTTACTGCGTATTTAAAGACAGAACAAAATTGGCCCGACCCGGGATTCTAATCCAGGACCTAATGGATAGTAGCCAATGTGCTGACTACCAGGAGCACCAGGACCACCTAAAAGGACTGAATTCGTGACCTTCATGACACAAATAGAGCCCTGGTTTGGGATTACCTTTAGAAATAAACAAATTTTAAGTTCATGCCGTCTCGTTCTCTGCTGAAAAAGCGATAGAGACAGGCTGCAATAATTTGGAATCTTAATTGGTTGATCGATTGTCATCGTTATTAGTTAATACGTTTATACCCTATTAGGGGTCTCTGCGCCAAGCCACTGACAACAGCCAAACGGCCTGGATATTATTGGTCAAGCTGTACGAGTACCTTATTGAGTACAGTATATATATATATATTATTTATATCATAATAAACGAAAACAAATGTACAATGATTTTCGAAAATAAATTAACTTGAAGTACAATTTCGGCGATCTATTAGTATTGAAAATATTAGTTAGTAAATAATAAACAGCTCATAACTTGAACCGTGTCAGAACCAGGGCCTGCAAACGGCGTAGGGACACTGCGCAAACAAACAATACAAATTAATTTAAATTTATGTGTTGACTCTCAACTTGATCTACTAGCATTTTCCGATGATTCTTTTATACTAAATTTTATTTTATAACGGAATTCAATATTTTCAATATTCCTCCACGACAATTTGGACCCATTACACAATTGAGATTTCAAAACCGTAATACCTATTCTTTATATTGCTAGACTGCACTATGCCTGAAAGTCAGAAGAAATTGTCCATCTAAGCCTGGAGTTCACCAACACATGTATATTTTTACTGTGTGTAAACTCGGGTCTGAGAGTATCCAAAATACCAAAAATGGCACGCCAGATTGGACTGTACTGTACACGCCACTGAAAATATCTAAGCTAAAAATAAAATATATTAATTATTTATTAAAATTAACAAAAATCTTTACTCTTTAAGCAATCTGCACACATATTTTATATTTGACGAAAATATAAAGATAAGATAAGACAAACCCTTCTTAATAATCAATTTAATTATTTTTGCGTGTTGGTGCTGAGGTTTGCCTTCCGCATAGATGTCCTTGTGGTACTGATGTCAACTCGTTGGGACATCACGGACTATCCTGTACTAAAAGTGCAGGCCGTTTTTCGCGCCATGCCAGCATTAACGACATCATCCGTCGGTCTCTTGCCTCTATCAACGTGCCGGCTTTACTTGAGCCGAACGGTTTCGCGCGTGATGATGGCACGAGACCATGTCGCTTGTACCTTGGCGGATGGGTCGGGCTCTTGTATGGGACGCTACCTGTGTCGACACACTTGCGGCCTCTCATCTGCCCGGTACAAGCCGGGAGGCTGGTTTGGCTGCGGAAAATGCCGAAAACTTAAAAAAAAAAACAAATACAAGTACAGGCAAATCGACTCCCGGTACCACTTTGTACCGTTTGGAGTCAAAACACTGGGTCCGTCGGGTCCCAACGCTATCTCTTTTTTAAAGAGAGGCTGATTGACATCAGTGGTGACCCAAGAGCTGGCAGCTACCTTGCACAGCGTATAAGCATCGCTATCTAGCGGGGTAACGCTGCCAGCATCCTGGGAACCTTACCACAAGGACCCTTTTTATAATTTTAATTTTGTACATAATCATGTTTTATAATATCTCTAAGTTGCCTGTAAATATTTATTACCTTGCATAAAGTCACATTATTTTGTCAAAAAAGACCTTTTCCTCGGTAGGCGTTACTTTAATGTCATAAAACTTATTTCGGCCTTGACATTTGTAGTGAAACGTAATAAAGTTTAATCTACGACCAGTGTTTTAATAAGGAATTTCTGCGAAGTTAAATTCCGTATCACTTACTACCCTGATCCAAAGATTGTATGAACTTTGACTAAAATCTCTCCGGCAATAACTTTAATTGAACAATATTATTTTCCGCGTACCTTTAATTATTATTTATTAAACAAAGTCCCCTTTGTTGTTTTACCATCAAATATGTACTAATAACCAATAATAAATAAATAAATATTAGAAAACATCACATCATTGCTCAGATTCCAAAGTAAGTAGCTTAAGCACTTATGTTAAGGAAATCAGAAACAACGGTGGTACCACAACACCCACACCCGAGACAATATAGAAAATATGAATTTCTATATTGACCCGACCGGGGATCGAACCCGGGACATCAGGGATGGCGGCACTTTGAAAACCGGTGTGCGAGCCACTCGGCTACGAAGGTCGTCAATAATGTTACGTGTAATGAAAAAATGTGTATTTCTTTGGATTTTTCCTAAATAATATTATCAGCCCTTTTAGTGCCTACCAAATAAATAGCTGGGATTTCACACAATCTGAATGTTACAAATAAATATTTGTAGCAAATATTAAAACCTTTTTCTAGAAAGCACAAAAGCCCTTCAAGAAACCCCTATCTTGAAACTCGGAGCACTTTCGTTTTACAATTGAATAAGTCGGTTTTATGTAACCGAACTTAATATTGCAAAGAAAAGTAATTTTATATTCAGAGTTAGGCCTACGAATTTCTATACTAAACTAATTCCAATCTTTATTGGTAAACTGACTTTTTACATCTTTGGAGATTAACCGTTAGTCTTGTAAGAGAAAATATGAAATAAAAAACCTGAAGAATAAGTCTATAACTTTTAATACGTTTTTGATAACACCTACTTGTAGCTCGTCGTCCATTTATTGAGCAGTAAAATATAGACATTTACTGCCGCACTCAGAGACGTCAATTAATTTTAATCTTCGATTATGTCTCGTTCTGTCACTTTCTGTGTCAATAAAATAGAAAAGGACAGCATGAGACTTAATGAAGGATCAACTTTAATGGACGTCTCTGATTACGGCTGTTAAAAATCAAAAAGTATTCTTAATAACATTGTCGTAGGAAACCCCAGTCGACCCCGCGTCTGAAGGGTATGCTTAAAGTACATTTAACTGAACGTTGAAAAGAGAATCGTGTAAGAGCTCGTTCACACGAGGACGATTCGTGATTTTTGACCATTTGTCTTTTTTCACGATTCGTTATTTATTTGACAGCGGCAATGCTTTTTGAATGCCCATATTCACACGGATCACGAATCGTGAAAAATGATGATTCGTCTAAAATCTAGTCGTGTCTTTAAAAATCACGAATCGTCCAAATACACGAATCATGAATTTATTGTGACGGATCCGCTGATGCCACCAATTCGGATATTTTGACGAATCGTGAAAAAACAGGATTCGGCCTGCAATGTGAACGTCCATCCGTCAGAGACGTATCGTGTATTTTACAAATCGTCAATGACGGATTCCGTATGAATGATCCCTAAGCTAGGTTCAGACGGCGTCTATTCGATTCGATTTTTAGACATATTTTTTAAAATATGAATTACGATGTTTTCCCTCATCGACTCCATCTGAATCGAATCGTCAATTGAATATATTTTCTACTGACACTGCTCTATTCGATAAAATCTCATATACGAGTATAAATGCAAAAAGGTATTAGTACGGAAAAAATGTGGCTATCTGAACGAAAACAACGACTCGCACTAAGCCGGATTTTTGTTTTTGGTCTACTCTAAAGTTAAGAGAGGAAACTTAATTGGTTAAAGTGTTTTTAATTTTGTAATTTTATTTCATTTTTATTCTTGTAACTGTATTATATTTTTATAACTTAAGCAATTATTTTGCAAGTTATTACGAAATTAAATCAAATTTCACTTACAAAAATTAATCGACTGTGTCATCCGGTGGGACTCGAACCCACGTCCCTTCGCTATCGGGGCGAGTGCTCTTACCAACTAAAAAATTCAAGAAATGCAAAAATTCGTCGACTGACTAATGTCCTCCGTAGCTTAGTTGGTAAGAGCACTCGCCTGGATAGCGAAGGGACGTGGGTTCGAGTCCCACCGGATGGCACAGTCAATTAATTTTTGTGAGTGAAATTTGATTTAATTTCTTGTAACTGTATGTTTGCTATATATTTAATAAAATAAATGAGAAATCTTTAGGTTTTACAGGCACGTATATCATTTTTAAGCGGTTACATCCGGGAGGCATAACTTTATGGTGCTAAACTGATGATATAAGTCGTAAGGAACTCCTCAACTGATAGGAATTAGCGAATTGCAATTGCGGTATTTGTGTAAGGAAGTAAGGGCAAGTAGTTTACCTGTCACACAACATAGTAAAATTATAAAAGAATAACGCCTTCAAAAAAAGACGCCCTACTTCTATGCTGATGCCGCACTTGTCGATAAAAAAAGTTATTTCTCACTTTTAGTGCGATTGTTTCTCTATTGTTTTATAACTTTAAAATATTCTGATGTTGTTCCTGTAGAAAAAAAAGGCTTTGCGAAACCACGAACAACACTTCAACTTGTGAATTATTTTTATAATATTTTGTATGTTACTCTGTAAAGTATTTATACTATGGGCTGTGTAACGTCTGTGGTCTGTAGCCTAAAATAAATAAATAAATAATTATCCAATTTAAGGACTAAATCTTCCAAAAGAACGTTCGCAAAAAAATCTTTTAACACGTTTGTTGTCACAACAACCAAACCCCTAATCTCCAAAAATACATTTAAATAGTTCCCGTCGGTAACCAAACGAAAGTATTTCAATCTCATGTAGATTCGCTAAACTCCCTTCGACCGCTATTGGCCGCTAGCATTCCCTTCATTTCCTCTCCAATCGTACAAACAAATGCCTCGGGCTGCGGCTTGGTTGGCAGCGGACCGGTTAACTGAACTATGTAAAATTTTAATAAATAAAATTTTCTTTCTTTTAGACTATTTTGACCATTCATATTCAGGTTAGTAAAGTAACTTATTAAACTAAGGATTCATCATATCATATCAGCCTATTGCAGCCCTCTGCTGGACATAGGCCTCTCCAAGACGGCGCCAACTTTCACGGTCCTCCGCTTCTCGCATCCAGCCACCACCGGCCACCTTCCTCAGGTCGTCGGTCCACCTAGCAGGGGGGCGTCCAACACTACGTTTCCCGAGACGTGGTCTTCATTCGAGAACCTTCCTACTCCAACGCCCGTCGGTTCTGCGACAGACATGACCAGCCCACTGCCACTTCAGCTTACTGCACCTCTGAACGATATCTATGACTTTCGTCTTTTGGCGGATGATCTCGTTCCGGATTCTAGCCCTTAGCGAGATCCCCATCATAGACCGTTCCGTAGCTCGCTGAGCGACATGCAGTCGGTGGGCCAGCTTGACTGTCAAGTTCCACGTCTCGGCCCCATAGGTCATGACAGGTAGGACGCACTGGATACATACCCTGCTCTTTAGGCATTGCGGTAGAGAACTAAGGATTAGTAGGACTTAATACAAAATATGAGTTCTTTACAAAAAAAGGTAATAAATTTAAAAAAGCAATGGACAGATGGTCACAATAGCGGGTAGGTACCCGTGACGACCACTTTACTATATAAGGATTCACTACGCCATACAAAAACAAAGCCTAAACATGGCATTAATTTTAACTGACAGTTATCTGTTAATGACAATGTATACGCATAGTTGATACAATAAACCGGCCAAGTGCGAGTCGGCCTTGCGCGCGAAGGGTTCCGTACCATTAACATAAAACATTAGACAGTATAGGCAGGCCTGTGAATCTTCCCGCGTAGGTAGCAGAAACGTTCCTATGCGCGGCGACCCCTTGGTAAGGGACTAAACAAGTTGGGTGTCGCTAGCCGGCAGCGACACGCTCCCGCGTTTTTTTCATCGGCGGTGCGCGACACTAAGTTGCTGGTTGGACGAGCGTGAATAAAGTCCTAGAAAGATGCGCTAGATGGCGTAAGTAGCTTCTTGTGACAGTCAACCCTATCGCGTTGCGTGATAGTACGTCACTGAATAGGTTTAGTGTATTATGAATCATATTCCAGAGTTATAAGAATGAAATTATCTTGTAATGTATTTCTGTAGGTGTCTACAAGAAAATTTGCTTGAGTCAGAGGCGAACTGAATTACACCATATCGTTAACAACATTAAGTAGATATTTCTTTGAATTTCATTGCAAAGTCATACTTCTGTACGGAGTACTAGTACTTATTCTGTGGTATAGGCAAAAAAAGTATATATTTTTATTTTATTTATAATTTTAAAAGTATTCATCACAGGATACCCGAAACAATTTTAAATAAGAGTTTCCGCGCCTGTTTCTTTACGTGAGTGATTTGAAGTTTATAAGTCCAAGACTTTAGCAATTACAGGGGGGACACCATGTAAACGACTTTGGCTATATCTCGCAAATGGTAATGCTGATAAAAAAGTGTTGTATGGAAACCCTACCTTATTTTTATAGTCCTTTTCATCGATACCCCACACAAGGGGGTGCACTCAAAAAAATAATTCGCCCCCCCCTTTACATGTATGGGGAGGTACCCTTAAAAAGGTGTAATTTTAATTTTTTGTGTTTTAAAAAATGAGATCTATATGTGAAGTATCCTCGAACCAAGTAACATGCAAATCAGACCATAAACCTAGAAGATATTCTGCTGTGACAGACTAGGACGGACGGACTGAACGAATCTTATAAGGGTTCCTTGTCGGACTAAATAACCCTAAAAAATCAAATTCGTAAGCCTGTATTTACTAAATGGATAGATACAGAGTTACTTGGTTAAGAATACAAGACTAGTTGATTGTAAATTAGATATTCCTCATAAAGCTTGTCATTTGACACAAAGGCCACTACACTAATTGATGAAATTAGGCGTTACTTTAAAAATTAAATATTTTTTTTTTGCTTTAATTCTCTTTTAAGAGACGCGCACCAAAACCACACCAACCGCGTTGAGTATTAAGTAGAATGCAACGCCCGCCTTCAATACGCATGCACTACAGCTAATGCAGTTGTTAGTTACCAACACCAACGTGCTAAACCTCTTGTTGGTGTGGTTTTGGTGCCTGCGTCTCTTAGCTGAAAAAGCAAAGTTATTTTATTTTTTCTATTTAACAAAGGCCTCCAACCCTTTCCATGCTTTCCTATCTCTCGACGCCGTTGGACATTTCGGCCCAGCAGTTTTCCGGAGCTCATCTGACCATTTTTATATTGTTTCCCACTCCATTATAGGCACATTGGCGGTGGGGAAAGGTGGCAAGCGGTGGCTTGGTTTTGGCTGGCTGTGGTGGCTATGGCTGGCTTTGATTGGCTATAGTGGCTATGGTTGGCTTTTGCTGGGTTAACTTTGGCTGGCTTGGGTGGCTTGGCTGGGTTTGGCTGGGTTTGGCTATAAGTGACGCTAGTTTCAAGTGGAGATTCCGGTAGCGTTGTTAATAAATAAAATATATTCTCCGGTTGTGACGTAACGGTGCCTGAAGCGGATGTAACAATTGTCTGCCTCTATTTCTCTTTGCTTGGTATCGAGGTGCTGAACCGATTTCGATGAGTTTGGTTCAGAGGATAGATAATCAAAAACATTTTTTTAAAAGCCAAAAATAAGAAACCAATGTAATTTTTTATATTTATACATAAGATATTAGTATTTAAATGAGTATAGTCTTGGCATTAAAATGTAAGTACTTATCATTGCACCTCAAAATACCGTCTTCAGATGGGACTTGAATCCACGACCCTTTGCTATCCGAGCAAATGCTCTCCCTACTGAGCTGCACGGACGTTAGTCATTGAACGAAGTTTTATAATTTAAATTGATTTCACCAGTACTTAAGAAAAAGTACCTACCTACCTAGTAGAGAAATATTGTTCCAAACTTTAGTAAAAAAAAACTTGCAAAGACATTGCTTGTCATAAAAATAATGCGTCTACTATTTGTTCATAAATATTTATCATTCACGTTCAAGTCTTCCTCTTTATTCCACAACCCTTAAAGTAAACTTTACACCGACAAATTTTAAACCTTAACGCTGTGACAATACTGCTTAAAATTTCTTTTTGATGTTCAAAATAGCCTCTAGGCAAGGGATCTTTGGCATTGGGAGACTGTATTATGTAAGACGTCGCGTGAATTATCGACTGTTGCCATCGCACTCGATCTTACTGTAGTGAAAGAGAGGGCATGAGTCGAAATCAGGGGTATCACTACAGAGCAGGGCCAGAGTATCAAACTGACAGTGATCCTAAAAGGTTGACATCCCAGGGAAACTGCAAAGGGCTTACCTTTGTCACGTTTTGATGTTTGCTTTGTAAATTCTCTTGTTTACTTAGGGGTCAGTTATATTATCTTTACAGTACCTGGGCGATCTTAGCTCGATTACTACAATAAAAAAACTTTATGATTCGCAAGTCTTATTTAAGAAACTAGAAAATAGCTACTAACTTGAATAAATGCAAAAAAACAAACCTTTTTTTTTATCACCGAGTGAGATTCGAACCCACGTCTTCTACATTTCTTCAGTCCGACGTCTGATGAACTCAACCCAAACGCTCATGCTTACTGGGACGAAATTAGCGACTATATTCTGCGTCGAATAATTGCGAAAGAAAAACGCATGAAAACTTGAAAACACGCGTTTTTACAAACAATTGGCTAATCTATTAGATCGATTTTTCTTCACCTCTACATCTTTACATAGGTATAAAACAAAGTCCTTCCGGCTGTCTGTACGCTTAGATATTTTAAGCTACGCAATGGATTTTAACGCAGTTTTTATCAATAAATCAAGTGATTCAATAGGAACGTATAAATATTGCAACTGTGGAAATTCAATCCGGGTGGCTCTAGAAATAAGTGTTTGGCACAACTGGGTTAGGAAGGCAAAGGGAAGCGCTTCCTACCGACCGGTTGTTATGGTCGGGGACCAAGGTCCAATGGTCACCGTCTTGGTTTATCTATATGTAGTCAAGCTCGTGCTAAATCTTACATATCGCGGTTTGTGTTTTATGGAGCGGGCTATCAGCGCCATCTAGCCTGTAGGAGCCGAGTCAGGGCGTCGCGTCTTGAAGTTGCTTGCTAGTGTTAGCGACAGTGGTAAGATGTCGCTACAAGTGAAAAAAAAAGTTGAGGGCCTTTGCACACAGCGTTTTTTTATGCGCTGGGATTTAACTTTTACAACAATAACTTTTGTCCTTGATTAACATATGCGCTGAGGTCTAATTCTCATTTCTTTCATTATATTTATTATTTACTATAAAATTTTAACTCCCATTAAAATTAAAAATTCAATTACTCAGCCATAGTCTAGCTGTAGGGCCAATTCTGTGGAAGATAAATATTGTTTTTTATCTCTGGCTGTCACGTTTGCATCTTTGATAGAAACAAAACAACGCACTGCAATATTTATTTATTTTTGGTACACAGACAGGTTACAGTTATAACATACTAGCTGTTGCCCGCGACTTCGCCCGCGTAAACTACTATTTCTGTATCCTACAGGAACTGTGTTTTATCTTTCGGGATAAAAAGTAGCCTATATGTTATTCCAGACTATCTCTGTGCCAAATTTCATCTATATCCGTTCAGTAATTTTTGCGTGAAGAAGTAACAAACATACACACTCACACACTCACAAACTTTCGCATTTATAATATTATTAGTGGGATTATATAATATATATATAGTGGGATTAAACTAAAAATATCATGTAACATAGCCAGACCGTAGCCCATAGTATACACAGCATGTTAATGTTTTTTAAAGCTAATAAGACAGGTAAGATATTTAAAAAAAAAATACAATAATCGCGCAAGTAGATTTTTTTGTACAAAAATACAACCGCCAAACAAATTGCAGTAAGAAATGTAAACGTGAAGGAACTCGGTGCTAGCGTAATAAAAAACCTACATATACAGTTCAATATGTATCCTCTTATTGCCACTCAAGCTCAAGCAACTCCGTATTTCAAACTAGGAAAAGAAAAACCCAGAAACAAATCCGAAAAAAAAAAAAAAATTTCCGACCAAGGATTCGAACCCGGGACCTCGTGAATGGAAGCGTAGAAGCGTGCCAACTAGTGATGCAAGATACTCAGTCTTTTAAGGCCTTTAAAAAAACTAGACTCATTTTTGGATCCTCAAGACTACAATAGTCTTTTAACTCTCAAGTCTTGGAGGCGAAAGACTAAAACTAAAGACTAGTTTTAGTCGAAGTCTTTTAACCTCAGTCATTAAAGAACTAAGATGTTACTTAAAGGGCTTATAAGACTAAAATGACTCGCGCCTTAACGCCTCTGGAGTCGCGAGCCTCCTAAACTTGGATAAGATTTATTACGTATTTAGACATCACGCTACCAAAATGTACAATTATTCTCGAAATAAATTACTCTTACGTTATTTGATTTAAAGTAATTTTCAATAGAAAATGTATGATGATAAACATAAGTCAAATCTTTGTAGTTTTATTCCAAACTAGTCTATGGCCGCTAGATCATTGATCAGAGGTAAGAGTGATAATAGTTTAATTAACAACTAGCTGTGCGCGCCGCTTTGTTTTAATTATTCACGTTTTATTTCACAGGATCATGAACTACCAAACTATAAATACAACATTAACTGAAAGTACATAATTTTAACATAAAAAAGCTTGAGCTGTAATGAATATGAAGCACGACTCAGGCGCGAGTCCTTTTAAAACGGCTCGGGTCGTTTAAGTCTTTTTGTATACGACCGAATCTTATTACTAAAGACTGGAAACTCAAGTCTACATTGCCAACTGTAGTCTAATGAAGTCAAGTCTCCTTATTAAATACCTTAAAAGACTGAGTCTTGTGCATCACTAGTGCCAACCACCAGACCAACCGAGGCAGTCAAGGTTTACATATAGGCACTAGGTAACCTTACCACGCTATTGCCCAGAACCCAACCTTACCTAAGGACCTTCAATTTCCTCTTTCCAGTCTATGATATTGAATTGGTTTTTGTGGAATATAATAGAACACTTATGTCATGTGTGAAATTGACCAAAAAATCGTTGCCTACATACATTCGGTAAGGGATAAATTATTGAACAGTACTAGGGTTAGTAACACAGGGTGAATGTTTGGGTCAAGTTGTCGGTTTGTTTCTAAAAGCCCTGTTTAGGCCTCACATACAATTTTGAGAGGTGTATAGGCGAGGAAATGGAAGAATAAAAGAGTAAATAAGAATCCACATAGCCTGAAGTTGCGTTTTAGAAGCACAACAGTTCTTCTATTGTAAATTTAATTGTATTTCGTAAAAACTTGCAAAAATTGCATAAGTTATAAAAATAATTATAAGTTAAGCTGATTTCATCTTGACTGATGGTCAAATATTTGTTAAAATATTTCGATCAAATACATTTTCCAAGTATTGATGAAATCAAACGCCGACTTACTGGCTAACGTCCTTCGTAGCTTAGTTGTTAAGAGCATTCGCCCGGAGAGCGAGGGAAGGGTCATGTGAATGGGTTCGAGTCTCATCGGATTACACAGGCGATCAATTTTTGTTTAATTTAATTTTGTACGTATGTTAATAATTAATAATTTTGTATACATACAAAGTTCATCCATGTATGTATGTACGTCAATCGATTGGATGAATTTTGAAGTAATTTGATGATCGTCTTAGCGTCTTTGTGTACTGGTTCGCGTTGTGGACTACAAAACCTTAGTACTCTAGAAAAAATACAATTTTGATACCTATTTATAATGAAAAAATGTTTGTTCTCTGATATGCTCTCGTCGAATTTGACGGAGACAGGACGTAAAAAGCTGCAATGATAAATCGAAAGTAGAGTGAAATAAAATACGAAAATAAGCTCATTGTTATTTGCAGAATTGGCAATACAATAAAAAACACACATTACCGTGACCAAAATTGCGCTCGCGTTGTAAATAAATCTCATATAATTCAATGGCCCGTATCTCTCACCGGGTCCATTCCGGCTAATTGTTTCGCGATCGCGCTTGTTTATACGGCCCGGAACAGATCGGTCGGGCTTTAATATTGTAAATATTGGCATTTCGCAGAATAATCTGTCATAGTGAAATATCTCCATGTTGATTTTACGTCCGTTGTTCAATGCACGCAAAATGTGGTGTTTGTTTAATAAGAGAGAATTGATTAATGATAATATGGGACCGACCGGTTCGATCCCACGTGCCGCCATGTACCAATGACTTTTTCTGAGTTATATACATTTGTTGTTTCACTAACCGATGCTCTTACGGTAAGGGAAAACATCGTGAGGAAACCTACACATTCAGGCGACTGAATGATGTCATACTTTCTAGCGGTGACATGACGTTGTACGAAGTTCATTCGTATATCAAAAAAATGTTCGAAATTTGTACGAAATTGTACGCTATATATATAAAAAATGTACGTTAAAAAATTAAGAGAAAACAACAATCAACATGTCACCGCTGAGAAGTATCCTTCCTAGCGGGCGCTATTTATTTCGCTTAGTACTAATGGACCTTTTGGCTTTAGGGTTAGCCAGAATGAATGTACGAAATATGTTCATTTACCTTATAATAAAATATGGAGCATTATGAACTTGCAAGTGATGATTTCAAAATAAAACAAATTGGTTGCTAAATCACTATTATTATTGACATCAAAACAATCACACTCTTATGTACATCAATAAATGACACGTAATCGTCTATCAGATATTCCAACTGAAATAACTTTACAAAATAAGTCGTTTACACTTACATCTGTGATTGAGTACATTCCTGGTGGAAATTGTCACTACCGAGCGCACTGCAAATTGAATGAGAAATGGGAACAGTTTAATGATATGGCCAAAAAAGTATCAAGATCAACCACTACCAAGACGATTACGTGTCATTTATTGATGGACATAAAAGCGTGATTGTTTTGATGTCAATAATAATAGTGATTTAGCAACAAATTTCTTTTATTTCGAAATCATCACTTGCAAGTACATAATGCCCCATATTTTATTATAAGGTAAATGAACATACTTCGAACATTTATTCTGGCTAACCCTAAAGCCAAAAGGTCCATTAGTACTAAGCGAAATAAATAGCGCCCGCTAGGAAGGATACTTGTCAGCGGTGACATGTTGATTGTTGTTTTCTCTTAATTTTTTAACGTACATTTTTTTATATATAGCGTACAATTGCGTACCAATTTCGAAAATTTTTTTGATATACGAATGAACTTCGTACAACGTCATGTCACCGCTAGAAAGTATGACATGACTGAATGTGTAACCATGATCCAAACCTGGTCAGGTTCCCCTGTTAACAGGGTCACGAAGGTCCGATGGCAGTCGCTCCACTGTAATTACTTGATCTGCTACATCGTGGATCATGGTCAGTGGATCATGGTCAGCGGACCCTGGTCACTCGCGCGCGAGTGCACAACCGGGATAACGCTAGAAAGATGATGATGGGACCGACGCGATGGTTGTAGGTCACCGAGCACATAACCTATAGAGATGAAATGTCATTAATTTTATTTCAGAAAATTTTATTTTATCTCAAAATCCCTTGGCCCTAAATGCCTCCTTTGTTTTTTTTAACACATTTTGCCAAAAAATGCACTTATTTTTTACATATTTTAAAATAAAGGTGATGTTAAGAATATTGTTATTGACGATCAAAACCGAGATCCATACTCCATACTAATATTATAAATGCGAAAGTGTGTCTGTCTGTCTGTTACCTCTTGACGCTTATACCACTCAACCGATTGAGATGAAATTTGGTATGGAAACAGTTCAAGACCCTGGAAAGGACATAGGCTACATTTTGTCGCGATATAAAAATATAAAGGGGGTGAAATGGAGGATGAAAGTTTATATCGAAAATCCAACTCTTGCAGGCGAAGTCGCAGGGAACCACTAGTATCTTATATTTTATAATAACGATTAAAAATACACGCTAAATTTGACACTTTTTGTATCAGTACCAAGGACTAATAAGTTTCGGAGAAAAAAATCGCTATTATGCTCGATGTTATAAGTATTGTTTGGTGCATCCATAAGTTACGTCACACTGATTTCGTTATATTTTGACTCCTCTTCCCCTTTTTTTGACACAAACGGTAACATTTTGTGAGATCCCCTAAGCCTTTGATGTGACGTCACAAGTGTTGGGAATGTACACACAAAATTCAGTAAATAAACAGTTTTTTTGGGGTGATGAAGGATCTGCCTCCTAGTGGTCCACCCCAACGACAACACAGACTCTAGCTTTTGATGGCAGCTGAACGATCGTATCAGCGGTGGTAGGCTCCCTTAGGTACCGCCTGGTAGCTACCACCCTCCCACCGGAGGCCGACGCCAAGCAGCTGACTGTGTTCCGTCGGTAAGTGGGAGTGCCAGAACCTTCTGTTTACGCCACGTCTGGCTTAGTCTAGAGTCAAAAGAAAACCCAATACATATTTAAAAAAAAACAAATAAGAAAATATTACTTGAAACTTTTGGTTTACACATGTGACGTTACAAAGTACGAGCGAAAAGGAAAAAGACAGATTTAAGTCAGAATCAGTTGGTCTCGTATATTTATCACTTAGGAGATACAAGGAAGGTGTAACGTCTGCCTCCTAGTAACACGAATCGTAGAAGGAAAAAAGAAGATATAGTAACGGGCGTTCATGACTTTTTATACTAAACCACAGACTTGACATAATTCGGTGTTGCCATATTAAATAATTAATTAGTTTTTGTTAGCATTAAATTCATTTAAGCCAACAAAGTACTCCTCACTCCCCTTGTCACGCTTAATAGATTTTGATTCTATCCTTGTCATGGCACTATTTAACTTAAAATAATGACATGTGTACTTTTACATACTACCTAAACATAACATCATTATAAACCTATATTTAGTCTAAAAAGCACACTGGATATTTCCGCCAGTCCTCTTTCTAAAATCAAATCAAACCATTACTTTGAAAGTCCTCGTCTATCCTAGACAATTCTCCATGTCGCATTTTTGTTTGCAATAAAACATTTTGTAGGTATAAAACTTTGCGAGGGTTTAAAGCAAGCCTTTACAACTCTGTAGTTAATTCGTTGTGTCGTCGGATTCATGTCAGACTTACGGATAATGGGTGCCTTCGGATTGATTTAAATTTTCTTCGACCGTAAAACTTGGCGGAGAACTTGGAATACAAATGTAGTTTTAATTTTCAGGTGGGGCCACGAAATAAGCGCGACCCGAGTTTACCAATTTTAAAAACAGCCCATGAACCTCAATTGACGATTTATTCCTATAATCCCATTCGGAATTCCCATAAAAAATATTTGAAATAATTCTACACCGGTTGATTAAAAGATAAACATGTGTCGATGAACTCGACGCTAAATTAATTTCGTGTTGGTCACAAGTCCTCTGGGTTGTCTTTTATGCAAACTTAACCACTCGGAAATCGACTATGAATCAAACAAATGAACGAAATAAAGGAACAAATTTTTAATATCATTTACAAGAATAGCCTCACAAATAAAAATCTACATGTAAGGCTGAAGCCAGCCATGTACCCACATTGAAAAAAGGACTGAATACCTCCACTAGGCGTTCTTACTCAGCCTGTCAAAATTGATACATCGAATGGAAAGTACAACGGGTAGGCCCTTGAATTAATAAAAGTATATTTACATGCCAAACCTACAGGAATTCTAAATCCAAACCTTAATAAAATAACACACAAACAGAATAACAGAGACTGATTTATTAATATTAGTCGTCAAGTAAAGTAAGCCTATATAGATCCGACTGCTGGGCAAAGACATCACCTTGACTATAAGGAGGTACGGCCAAACTCCACCACGCGGGCTCAGTGCGGATTGGTGGAGGGGTGGTTGTAAGGCAATTGACAAACCTTACTGTCAGATGTTATTTAGCCGCCCCAGGGCATCTGACTAGGCTATGATCCTCCTCATAGTTGAGGTGAGGCCTTTGCCCAGCAGTGGGATCTATGTAGGCTAACTTTACTTTTTAAGCTTTCTTTTATCATTAAATTATTTGTGTAAAATGTTTTGCCTGCTTTCCCGCAGTTTCCATGGCCACACAAGACATTATTTTCTGTAGCGAGTCGCCTGACAGACGACCGCGATGCGATCGCTCCACTAGAATCAACCTGTGAATTTGTTGCGGTAGTCACTCACTACGCAAAATACTAGTTACACTAGCCAAGGTGCCCTATACAAGATGCAATCTATTCTACAGCGAATTTCGCTATCGCTAGCAAAACGTTTAAACTGGCAAAACTACATAAGTCATCAAAACATCATGTGACTTTTTCATGAATATTTTGCATTTATGTTTGGGTAGTATTTGAAGGTACATTAAAAAAATATTTCTTTTATATTAAAAATGCCAATTTTAATCAAAAATACTGATTGCACAGCAAAATATTTACATCAAAATATTAAAGCAATTTAAGTTCGTGATGCATAATTTTTTATTAGGAATTAAACTTTTTTATTTTGCCTTAAAAATTTTTTGTTTTATCTTTTAAAAATTGCTATCCAACGCGGTAACACAGCCAGCATCCTCGCCTCCTAGCCTCAAAAGGACACGGGTTTATTTTTGAATATGTAGGTTTTAAGTTTGTTTATTTTTTTATTTAATGCATGTCTTTAATTGTTATTTTTTTATTAGAATGCTTGCTTAGTATACATTGCATTTTATGTTATCTTTATAGCATACTTTATTACCTATTACCTAAAAGCACAGATTATATAATAGCTAAAAGTGCTTCTTATAGTCAGGTATAAGTCACCTACTTAGTATAAACTAAAAAAAATATAAATCGGCTATGTATTAAGCACACTAAAACATACACCTTTCCTTTCCACACATTTCCACAGCCACAAAAAGGCACAAAATATGTATTTTTCATATCTGATCCCAGGCCTAGCACACATTCCCTGCTTTGCATATAAATTGTTTGAATCCAGTCTTTAGTAATTGTAGCACAGAGGTGCCTCCATAAATATTGTTTACTGCTAACAAATTTGTATAATAGCTAGATTTGACCGCGGTGCAAAATAGTGTTGTACGTTATTGAATAACTTAAATGAAATAATACAGATATTTATGTCGAAAGAAGCAAGTATTAAAATAAATTATTGTTTTTAAGTGATTAGCAATTACTTTGCAATCTAAATATATTATTGCACTTGAAAAAATGACCACCAGAAGCAAGTATTAATTGACTCAATAGAACAGTGTCTATTCGAGCGAGTGAACACATTCGAATTACAATTTCAAACTCCAAAGATGTCAAACATGGTATTTATAAAAAAAAACTCTAAAATGTCAGGTTACGAGTCCCCGGAATTAGGTAGATTCAAAATAATAAAATTCTTATTTACTAATATAGCCTTAACGTCAACTTATTCACAGCACAAAGTAATCTAATTGAAAGGTATCAATTGGATTAATATTGGTATTTAACACTATAGTACAACTTTCATAGTGACAGAACGTCAACAAACTGCGATGGTAGTATGGTAGTGCACCTGAGTATTACGCACACACTTGTGCACTATACTATCTCCTGCACAGTTGGCTAATCTCTGATCTCTATTACAAAAAATATCTGAGCCTAGTTTTAATAAACTCGTCTATAGTCCGACATGGTCGTGCGCGACCCTCCTTCGGTCGCGGGAGGTGCGGGAAGCGAGTCACGCTAGACGTTAGCGGGTGACAGGTGATATATCGGGGAATGCATTTGCTTTGACAATCGCGTGTGATTGGCGCTTCCTGGTCCCCCGCACGTCTTACGAGCCAGGAGGGTCGCGCACGAACTTGTGGGACTATAGGAGAATCTTTTTTTCTTAAAATCGAAACTGGCTAAGAATTATCACATGATCAGACCTAGTATTCGTATCACGATGCTTTTCCCCGCACTATTGGGCGTTCCAAGAAAGCGAAGAGCGGTGTTTATAGATGTGAGATAAAAATATCAATGTTGCGTTGCGGGGGTGTTAACAACAGAAAAACATTGTAGTTCCCCTAAATTTGGGTAAGGAAAGTCATTAATATGCGGTAAACCGGGTGTTCCAAGTTCGTAAAGATAGTTGAGTTGAGATCTATTAAAACAAATATTTATTCTAAACGCATCGATGGTGTAGTGGCTAGCGGGTTGCCTCTCATGCGGGAGGTACCGGGTTTGATCCCACGTGCCGCCATGTGACGACTTTTTTTGAACTATGTACATTAGTTGTTCCACTAACTGATGCTCTTACGGTGAGGTAAAACATCGTGAGGAAACCTGCACACTCAGGCGACCATGATCCAAACTGGTTGTTTGTTACCCTGTTACAGGGTAACGGAGGTCAGATATCTGCCATATCCTGGAGCATGGTCTATCCCTGGGAAATGGACCCTGGGCCCTCGCGTACGAATGAAAAAATGTTACTAATAATTACTAGTATTTAAACTACCTATACCATCTTTATTGTAATTAGTCAACTGCGTAAAATATATATTTTTTTTATTAATAAGCAGACATTTGACCACAATCTCACCTAATGATATCGAGGATGAGTCATTTAATCTTGACTTAGGATAGATTGTTGATTGGCCTGGTTTCGTATGCATTTAAGTAAGCAAACCTTTTCATACAAATTGCGGAGTCCAGACGCATATTTTTTTTTTAAATCTCTATTTAAATATTTCAACATGAACACTATTGAATTTAGGGAAAATATCAATCAAATCACCATGTTATTTTTATTTACATTCGATGTTTGAACCACCTTGTATGTACGTGTTCGTGTTTATTTTGATTTATGTGTATAGAAGCGTCTGCTCAACTCTTTCGTTGTGGCAGTTAACACGCAATTCGGTGCATCAAAGATACTGCAAATGAAAAATTTTACTGTAACGAAAGCAGTTTTATTATACAAATAACTGCGGCCTTTTAAATCGGAATTGCGGTGTTGATAAGTACTTAACACGTTCAAATTTATAATATAGCAGGCCTGACTGCCTTGTTGACCTAGAGGTCAGTACGCTGGGTCCTATCCACGAGGTTTTTGGTTTGAAGCCCGGGTCGGGCCGAAAGGTTTTTCTATCTTGAAATATCTTAGACACAGCCCCTGCGCCGGAACTCTCTACGATAACGTCGGATTTCAATCTCACCGAGCTATGAGAGAGAGAAGTAAAAGAGAGTGCACCTTTATATTGCGGACACACATATTCACAGCATATGCACTATGTATATCTCCCGCGCAGTTGGCTAATCTCTATAGAGATTGTCCGCTGTAGTCGAAATTCGGCTAGGAGGACATTATTATTAGGTAAAGTATACGAGCTGAGTAACTGACAAATTATTGTTTTTTTAAAATGATACCCGTAAGCATTCACTTTGCAATCTAAATATTAGATATTATTGCACTTAAAAAATGACCCTCAGAGGCGGGAATTGAAGCACTTGAAAATTTGAATCGCAATTGAATGCGCGAATTCGCGCGATTCGCAACGGATTAGCGCTTAATAGGGGGGCTTCTGTACAATTGCATCTGTAATATGCAAGTTTTGGGTAATTATTCTTTTTCTTCTCGTAATTAATTATTACGACAAGAAAAAGAAGAATTAATTGAACATCTAGGGATCAGATATTCGGAGTTTTAGATTTATATTAATTTATTTAGTTTTTTTTAGTAACAACACAAGTTTTAGTTTTAGTGCAATTTTGTAAGTGCTCGCTGCGTCAGTTAGCTGACGTTTGCTTATTTTTACTTTATAAAATACGAAAATTTAAAAAATAATAATAAACAAAGTAAACATTATCTACACCTTTATTACTTTTAAAGCGTCATCTTTGTATTGATTTTACTCTGTGTGTGTTCTTATTAAATTAAATAAATTAAGGGTTGCGCTTTTTCCTTTTAAGGTACGAAACCAAAAAAATAAGCTCTTCATTTAAACTAGAAAATAGCATACATTTGTAAACAGACAGTATAATCTAATTATAGATATGCACCCTTATAATAACAGTAATATAACAATGCAGATGAAACTACTGATATTATTGTAATATTGTAGCTTACTATGTTCTTAATATAGCCATTATTACGCTTTAAACGTACTTACATTACATACAATTACAAAATATTCCAACCTAAAACGTATTTAGTTCTAATATACAGGGTGGTCCGGTAATGAAGGATAATCCTTTAGGTACAGACAGGCCTGTGTAACTCCCCGCGTAGGTGGTAAAAACATACCTACGCGCGGCGAGACCTTGGAAGGGGCTAAATCAAGTTGGGTGTCGCGCGCGAGCAACGAGACGCCCGCGCGTTTTATACACCGGCGGCGCACGGCACCTATGTGTGATAATAACTACTCTGTATTTAAAACAACTATTTGGTGCTATACATTGAGGGTAAACTCGGTTCAGTGTTTTCAGAGTGTTGCCTGCCGTTTCAGACAAAAAAGTACTTTGGATTAACAAAGTTCTTTATCGACGGAAAAACAACAAACGTACGGTATGTTTGGAATAAAAGAAGCTTCTCTTTTGGAGTCGGTTAAAAAAAAAGGCGTGACATAGATATTCGCAGAGTCGCATACAGATATCTTTGCGGCCACCATCAGGAAAAAACAAGCATCCTTAACATTAGTTCACGTTGCGTGACAGCTCGAACGGTGTCCTGAAAGTCATTGCTGGGCGACAACATGTTTGTCCGTTGATGTGGCACTTAAGTCAAAACACATCTTTAAAGTTAGTTGTTTATTTATTTATTTAAAATTACTGTCAATTAAACAGTTACTAAATACAGACAGTAATATTGAACAAGACAGAAATCCAAAATTAGCGTACACAACATGCCTAGTATGTTATTATATAAAATAACGCTACACTATAATAATGCTTAACTTAACTGAATATTATTTGTTTCTTACGTTTACGCGAATTGAACTGAATTAACTGAATATTTATAAATATTAGATATATAACATTTATAAGTAGAGTTGAGGACACTTATGTTCATTTAAAAATATCAGTTACAACTTGCTTATACGGGGGAAAACTGCCATTAAACAAATCAACGTCTCTACCACTGCGAACCACCTTGTTGTATGAACGGCACATCCTTACTATAGGATTGAAAAAGGAAGTGTTTATCCTATACACCTGTAATGCGAATATGTTTGGGTTACGAGATCTAAACAAAGTGTTATAATTGAGTGAATATAATAGTTGAGTGAACTATTTTGTGAAGACAAAGTAGGTCATATCTGTTTCGACGAGAATGCAAAGAAATCAATTCAAACTTAGAAAGTCTCTCACTGTAGTCCTTTGGCAATCGACCCATGTTGTATCTGTATGTAGGATATGTACTTTATACATCTCTTTTGCACCTTATCTATAGCATTTATATGGACATCGTAGTACGGGGACTATACTGGACAGCAGTTATTAGGTACCAATATAGTTTATAAGGGGCATTGTTTACTAACCCTATTTGGATCTTTTGTTGTCCTATTGAATAAATAAATAAAAATAAATCTTAGCAGCTTGCTGTGTTCCGTCGGTAAGTGGGAGTGCCAAGCTCTTGTGGTGGGTAAACTCGCTCCATCGTCGACTCTGTCTAACTCCACGTCTGGTTCAGAGTCAAGAGCAAACCCATTCCAAATAAATAAAATCCATTATGTACTACTTATCAAATACAAAGTATCAAACAGGATCATGTGATTAAGTCTGTGAAAAATATGTATTTAATATGTTTAATTAACAGATTTTTTGTCGATTTTAGCCAAATTAAATTAAATGCATATGGATAAAGAATTATTCAAATATGCTTTAACTATTTTTAGTTTTTTGATTATGCAATCTTATTAACGAGTAGAAAGTTTTTTTTTTATTGGCTGTCCATTGGACCCCTAGTTTCAAAGTTTGAAATTTAAGTCAAAAACTCCAGTTAAGTTTTGATACTTTTTTGTTATAAAACGAATGATTTCAAATAAAACGTAATTTAAAACTAACTCTACTTTCATATTACTACTTTCAAAGTTTAAAAAATACATATTTTTTTAGAATTTCCATGTCCCCTTTCAATATGTTATAGCTACTAGCCCAGATGAGCCATGGCGGTCCGCGTTTCTTACATATTCAATAGACAACTGGCGGTCAGGGCTATTCTAGGCAGGTGAGTAGCGACGGTCCCAAGGGACCGCTAATTCTGTTTTGGCAAAGTAATAGTATCCACCCTCAGGGACCGCTCCGGTCTTTAACCTGTTAAATTAGCAACATTTTATAGGTTTGCGGAGTTTGCCTACTGGTATAAAACGCCATCAATAATACAGCAAAAACTGACAAGCTCTACCTTTCTCATGATGAATTTGAGATAAAAATATAACGTCATTGACTTTCACTAACGATCAGCGAAAAGTCATTTTCGTAATTCACATCGGAATCGGCAATGCAGTTTGAAAATTCGAGTGATTCCTTTGACCGCGCCATTTCCATTATGCATGGATGCCGCTGAACTAAATGCTGTCGATTACTGGATGCGTTGCGAACGATCACGCCCTGTATTTTTAACCGACTTCAAAAAAGGAGTACCTATCTTTGTTGACTGTATGTTTTTTTGTGTTGTTTTATGCAAGTTCACACATTTCTCTTTTTTTTTAAAGGGGAGGTTCTCATTTCTGTACTTACACAGAAATAACATAGTATAAACATAAAATTGCAAATTAGGTAAACCAATCGGACCGTACCATTGTGCGCCTGTGGTGTCCATATATTAAAAGGACACTGCCGAGACAAATTTTCCTAAGCACTTTTATTATGGAAAACAGAAACAGCAGTGGGGCGCAACACCTAGACCCGACACAAAATAAAAAACATTGAAAATATGGTTATGTGAGTTGACCCTACCGAGGATTGAACCCGCGACCTAAGAGTTGGTGACACAATGAAAACCGGCGTGCTAGCCACTGGGCGCCATTTTAAAAATATGTATAGCCTATTGTATATTTTTATTACTATTTTATTTTATAAAAAAAAATATTCTAACAAATTCAACGACACCTCATATGTCAAAAACGGTCCAGCCGTTTAGGCTATAGGGCGTGCCAAACAATTATACGTACATACATACTCTCAAAAAACATAACCCTCCTTCCGCAGTCGGGTAAAAACATAGATAAATATAAAATTACAATTTTGGTTAGCCAAATGGTGTACATACTATACAAGTTTTATATCTTACTATAGAATAATAGGTACCCAAAATGCGATCAATTCCTTTGCCAGTTTAATTTGCGTAATGCACATGAACCAAACCGAATGCAGGTGATTACAGGATGCGTCGTAATGAGCGATCGATGGTACACAACAACTACATTTTGGACCGAGACCGATTTAAATTATTGCAGTTTTTAATATACGAAATAATTGCAGATGATGTTAGCTAAGTGATCGTACCGTGATTTTTTGTACTAATATTCATTTTTGTGTTTTATAGTGGAAGTATTTTATTCTTGTATATAATTTAACAAAAAAAATGTCTTTTGCCCATGTGTAACCATTTATATAGCAAAATGAACTTAATAAAACATAGATTCATTCAGTGATCGTAATGTCCGCAATACGTGGAGTTACCGAATGTGAATAACTTAAACAAATATAATAAACACTATGTACATACCTCGACTCATCGTGAGGAAACCTGCACATTCAGGCGACTGCATGTGTAACCATGATCCACTGGTCAAGTTCCCCTGTTAACGGGGTCACGGAGGTCAGATGGCAGTCGTTTCACTGTAATTACCTGATCTGCCACATCCTGGATCATGGTCCGCGGACCCTGGGTCCTCGCGTGCTAGTGCACAAACGGGATAACGCTAGGGTACATACCTCGGCTGATGTGTCGTCTTGAGTATCAGCAAGGTCGCCCTGCATTTGATGCACCACAAGTCAGAACACGCCGCACAGCCACAATTCCGCCTTTCACGTAAATATAAAAAATATTAAATTCCCTATTTTCCTCCAATGTCGTTATTTTTATCAAATGTCATTAGTTTTAGGAATGAAAATTTTAAGTATATTTAAATAAATGTATCTTAAAAACTGTATATAAACTGAAAACGTATACCAAGACTTTATATTAAATACTAAAAATATTTATACTCTCAGACCAACCAATCATTTGAGTGAGTAAACTTACTGATCTAAACTATCAATGCCATTGCTAGTTAATTAATGTCTCGCATATCATAATACTTTAAGGAAATACTCAGCTGTGTTAGTCTGTATGTTACCTTTTTACGCCTAAACCACAGCAGCACTGGAGGATATAAAAACTTTTCGTAGCAAAAATAAAACATGGAAGGGTGGGCTGACCTCTACTAATAACATGAGAAAATATCATAAAATGACTAAAATGTGAAAAAAGAGAGAATATCAGCTTGTAAGATTTAGATGAAGAGTGGTGTATTAATTTTGACATATTTCCAAGTTCCTGTAGTAAAAAAATGTTGCAATTAAACCTACATAATCTTTTGAAGGCTCCGGCACCAGCAACCAAACCTGTATAATTATGCCAAAGTGTTTTAACCAACTATTTCTAAGAACGGTCATACCATCACTCCCTGTGTGTGTACACTCCAGGTGTACGCCTGCCCATGCTTTGTTTATAGCCGAACTATCGACAGGCCCAAACATCGATATCGGTAGTCGAGCGAGGCACACCACTCGCCGCGAATGCCGAAATTTGTGTCATGGTAATGATGCCTGCAGGCAGTTTGTAGTTATAGAGTTCTGTAGAAAGATTCAAGTTCTTAGTGTAGTGGAGGAAGTTACGCATCGCTCCTATAAAGTACCTTTAAATTTACTATTGAGCAGACTAAAAAAGGCGTAATATCTTTAATCTCGACAGCCTCAAATAAACAGAGGCACTGCATGGCTGAAGAGCTGCTTCCACTGGGAAGCTGCCTCTACATACGAATGGACTTATCACATCTGCTCATAGTCGCCTGACAGATCGCATGATGATAAAACCCAAAAAAATATGTATAGTGGATGAAGTTATGCATCGCTCCTATAAAGTACCTTTAAATTAACTATTTAGCTTCATCACATCTTAAATTTTATTTTTAAAAGAGGCTTAGACAATAGTTACTTGTGCTGCTTCTTCTCTACTAGCCAAGAGTTTGTCCCGAAACAGTGCTTAAAACTAGGGCTTAAAAATATAAAATTATCACCAATATAATAATTTTGCCATTCTCTACGAACTTTAATGTAAATGTCTTCTGTATGTGGGTGCAATAAAGAGTAACTATCTATCTAACGGCCTCCACTATAAGCCATATCCAACTGACTTTTGCCCAAAACCTGGGGAAGGTACAGTCGAGTTCATTAATATAATATGAGCATTTTGACGACCGTCTTGGCTTAGTGTTTCACGCACCGGACTACAAAACCAGAGAAATTTTGAGGGTTGCGGAGTCAAATCCCACTAGAGGCGAATGATTGTGTGATGAGCACGAGCATTTGTACCTACGTCATGGATGATTATAAACGTATATACTTAATAAATAAGTACGTCTATCCGTTATCTAAGTCGGCACAGCACATGCTCACACTTAGTTTGGAGATAATCAATTACCTACTTAATTGGTGTGATTGTGGGAACAATTTATTATTTATCTGTAATGTATGCTTTTACGGTTTTTTTTATTAACCTTAGGACATATTTTGTTTCTTCTTTGCTCTGGATTAAGTTCTTTTTTTTTCGGAATGGGTAGGCTCTTGACTCTAGACTAAACTAGACGTGACGTAGACAGAGTCGACGCTGGAGTGAGCTCACCCAGAAGGTTCTGGTACTCCCACTCACCTACGAAACACAGCAAGCTGCTTGGCGCTGGGCTCCGGTGGGAGGGTGGTAGCTACCAGGCGGCACCTAACTGAGCCTCCCACCGCTGTTAGGATAGTTCAGCCGCCATCCCAAACTGAAGTTTGTAAATACTAAGATTTTATTTACTTTATTTGAGTGCCACGAAGTGCTCGGCACGCTGGAGTCAATCCACAAGGTCCCGGGTTTGAATTCCAGAAAAACTTTAGTAACGCAGATACAGCCCCGGAGTCAGGAAGTTGGGTGCTAGTGTTACACCCCCGTGCCCCGGAAAGCGCGTCAAGCCATTGGGCCTGCGCCTTATCTCTTACCGGTCATGTCGGATTGCTGTCTCACCAAACTATAGGGGTAGAGTTAAAATACAAATACGTACGATCGCCGAGCGGAGAAAACTTCACTTTTCAGCTTCACAGATCGTGAGTTCAATCCCCGTCTGTCTGAGTTTGTACAGTCTTTTTCAAAGATATCGCTGCCTAACGGTGGAGGAAAGCATCGTGAGGAAATCTGCACATAGTTGGCTAGAGTGTGAAATGGAGAAGGCAATGACAATGACAAACCACTCCATTAAAATGCCAAGAAAGTCGTTGTGTGTGTTTCATTCCACATAATGATCACGACCCTCAGTCATAGAGGTATAGAACTGTGAAGAAGAATAACAGAGACTATATCTCAGTACCAGAAAATTAGGAAGTATTTGGCTAATCTCTGTTATGATTGGCCGCCGCAGCTAAAATTCGACTAGCAAAACCTTAATCTTAATGATACTATAACTTTAAAACTAAAAAAAAATACAATTCCTTATTTCGACGGACTTGCAATCATCATCGCGATAGCTTTCAAGCTATGACCCGTTCCATTTTCGTATGAAAAATACGGAATCTTCCCTTAAAATAACTTCGCTCTTGCCAGTTTCTTTGAAGCAGCGTCTGTCGGTTGTTGCCCTATATTAATTAGCGTGTTGTCTCTACCAACATCGCTCTGGGTTGTCTTATTACTTACAAGTAACAAGACAACGTATGTGGGACACTTATTACATATCTCGTGTCTAAGTTTATTTTTAGACAGCATATAAAACTTAGTTTTTAGTAGTAGGGCCCAAAACGAGACTTTGGACCATATGAGCCAATATAGACGGTCCTAGGTGGCATTTTTTCTCCCACAGTCAAACATCTATGCTTTTTGGATGTTAAGTAGACCTATATATAAGTAATCGAGTGATCTGATTAAGTAAATCATTTTTTTCTTCATTAGTCTGTAGCTATTGGATTCGTCGTTATTTTTTAAGCTTCCCTTAAACCTTATCTTAGAATACTTGCCCAAATAAAATATGAATAAAAATGACATTGTTTTTATTATTTTAATTAAAAATTAAGCTACATATCAACTGTGATATCATTTTGACATAAATACAATGAAATAAACAATTCAATGTACAGTCGAGCAAATTGAATCATGACCCACTTTGCCGATTATTCCTTTGCATTTATAAATGTAGTAAGGTTTTCTTCGCTGTCATGCATGTTGCACATAGTACGTTTTAAATAAGAATAAAAATGCGTCATAACGGGTCAGAGATTTATGCAAGTTTAACCTTTATTATAACTGCACTAGACATGTTTTAGATAAACCAGTCTTAATATGAATTTAAAATAAGTCCATAATCCAAACTCTTTTCACTACAAAGAACAATGTATTATAATTTAAAAAATAAAAAACGTCGTGTGTCAAATGTCAAGTATACCTACTAGTAAGTCAGAAATTTTATAAAAACCTAAGTCAATATCTACAAACAAATCTTATAATGGCCAATTTGGCAGAACAAACAGCTAAGAATAAGTCGGAACACAGTCAGATCCTGGATCAGCCGGCATGCTAAAGAGGGTACCCTCGAAGACAGACGACGACATAATCATGGCGTTCGTCGAATCAAGAACGGAACGGAAGAGAACGGAAATGCAACACTATTACGGATAACATATTTACAGACGAGAAATCATTTCGCTCGTCTCAACATGGTCGCTTAACTTCGTGGCGTTACGATAACACGCGATACACAGAGGATCACGTTGTGCCCAACCAATTATCCAGCTGAATTTCAGCTAACATGTGTGCCTGGATGGATGCCGGAAGTGTCGGAAAACTTGTTCAAATTTCTCCTCGTCATAACGCTATAAACTATGTCAATTTAATGGAAGAATCAATGTTACCGACTTTGCGAACAGTTTACTTGCGTGAAGAAGTGCCAGTAGTCTCATTTGTTCATGATAACTGTCCAGTGCATACTGCCAGAATTGTCTCGAATTCGTTTACCTAGCATGAAGATGCATTCACTCTTATTCCATGGCCGTCTAGGTCCCCAGATGAAAATTTGTGGTGTTTGGATTGGGGAAGTGACATTTGTCGTCTAATCGGGTTACTTTTCACTTTACCAATTTAATGCCACTTGTTAAATATATACTTAAAATAAATATTATTTTCTTTAACTAAGTATACTGTTTTATTTCATCATGGCAAACACAAGTTCCAGTGGAACTTTTATAAAAGAAACTGGTTCCCAATACAGACTTGGCGCCCGGCCGTGCCGAATCCCGAATATCTAGCTACCTACTTGTGTGTTGCATTGCAACCCTTACCCACATGAAATGAAGTTCTCGCCGATTTTCATACAAACTTATTCGTACAGATAGCGACCATTGCCTTGTCAGTAGGCATGGAAGATTTCATGAATAGCAGATGAAAAATCATATGAAATGAATTTCATTGTTCACACCTGCAATTTTTTTCATATAGACTGCTACAAATCGCACTCTGCGAAATCATAGATCATGCTCATTTCATTTCATTCATTGATGACTGCTTGGAGCAGAGCGAGTCGCAAGCGAGCGAGTTGGAATGATTTGCCCTAGGTGCGTGTTAGAAAAAGACAAACACACTAGTCATGCGATCATAGGTGACGATCGATACTGGGTGGGCATTTTAAGAACTTTCAACTTATGAACATAAAGTTTAGATTCGTTTGCCATGATTTTTCATGACAACCTTAATATGAAATTTCATTTTAGTAGCAAATTAGCAACCGTTCACAATAATTCATATTTCATTATAAGTAGCAAATAGCAAAAAGTGTTACATTATGACACTGCGAAAAAAAAATAATTGCTAATGAAATTTCACATGTGATATCATATGAAAAAAAATCATTATTTCATGAAATGAAGATGAATTAAAAGTAGCAATCATTTCCATGCCTACTTGTCAGTGACTGTCAGTGTCTAATAAAATGATGACCCGTTCGTTTCTAGGAAATGTATGTTCAAGCGAATTTCAACTTACTTGTATAGAATGACAGTAGAAAAATGACCATAAGGTGGGTCATGATTCAATTTGGTCGACTGTACATCGGGACAAGACATCAATCATCAAAATAAGTTTTTGCTATATTCCATTATTTCATACAAAACTTAATTTAACGCACGGTTGATCCTAGTTTGGCCCAGACTTACATAAATCTTGATATCTGGTGCAAAATTTGATTTATTTCTTATTACGGAGCGAGTAGAGCTTCGCAAGGTAAAAATGTTTTTATTATTTGTGAGTACACAGAATTATTTACCTACTCGCAAAGAAAATTTGGAACAGGTTTTTTCGGTATATTTTTTAGTTTAACTGAATTAATTTTTTTTGTATGAACTTATAATAATAATAATATAGATAAATATTCCCAATCTACCTACCTACAAAATTAAAACTGACTGACATATCACACGACCTAAACTACTAGGATTAGAACCATAAGCACTATGCTTCCTTTTTTTATGGGTTCGAATCCCGCAAGGGGCAAATGTTTGTGTGATGAGCACGAGCATTTGTACCTAAGTCATGGATGTTTATAAATGTTTATAAGTATGTCTATCCTTTATCCTAGTCGCCATAGCACTAGCTCACGCTTAGTTCGGGCTAGATAATTGGTGTGTTTGTTGAAACATTATTATATTATTATTATTTTATAGTGCAGATGAGCTAAAAAAGTATTTTTGGAATTGATATGAAACTTCGTTAGTTTTAAAGCTAAATCGATAAAAATTGGTATTGAGCTCGGAAGTTAGAAATCAAGAATGACGTACTTCAGGATTTTCGAAAAGTAAACCTCTAAGGGGGTGAAAAGGGTGGGGGATTTGTATGGGAAATTTGACATTTGCGAGGATGATGATGATCCTTTCGACCAACTTCGGCCATGGCGACCACTTCGACTCCTAGTTGGTACGGCCCTCGTGCGCCCGAAAATGGCTGATGTAGCCAATTTTCGCAGTGAACTTACGTGCGCACTTAGGGCACGTGAGTACACCTTGTTCATAATGGTATTAAATGGCAGCAGGTTGGTGTTGAGCTTTTTGGTTGGTATTGGTATTGAGCAGGTTGGTACTGACTTCAGCTCATCGCGTTTAATGAAGAGGATTGCGAGGATAAAGTCACGGGAATCCGTCTAATTATTATACAGGATGTCCCGTTAAAAAAGAATAATCCTTTAGATACAGATTAGTTACATCATGCCGTACTATATGCCAAAATTTTTTCAGGTAAAAGTATTACCATTTTCAAGATATGTTTATTCTACAATTGATGACTTTTTCACGAAAATTCTGTTTCTTAGAATAGTTATTTACGGGATTGCTACCATGTACCTTTTTATTTTCGAGTTTCCGATATTTCGGCGCTGTTGCAAGCGCCATGAATAACTGAAGATCTTGCGGGTGGGATGTTATGGGCAAACATATCGGTCTACCCTCCTTTCTAAGTCTTTTATTGCGTTCACCTCCGGTACCACTGTTTACAAACTCACTATTTTCACGCGTCTGTTCTCGACACACAACACTAACAGTATCCGACCGCGAAACTACACTTGGTTGCAACAGCGCCGAAATATCGGAAACTCGAAAATAAAATTCTAATAACACCTATTAGACTATTCTAATGATAATGACCATGAAAATTTAAAACAATTTTGTTTGTATTTTAATACTCTTTAATATTCCAAACACCTCAATCAATATTACCTTTTTACCTAAAATCCAAAAAATGGCAACACTACTTGATTTTCTTTTTGTTTCTAAAGAAACATCTGTTCCTAAACCGTTGACGACCGTCTTGGTGTAATCGTTGGCGCACCGGACTTCTAAACCAGGCGGTTGCGGGTTCGAATCCCGCAAGGGGCAAATGTTTGTGTGATGCGCACGAGCATTTGTACCTAAGTCACGGATGTTTATATGTATTTCAGTATTTATATCCGTTAGCCTAATCACCATAGCACAAGCTCATGCTTAGTTTGGGGCTAGGTAATTGGTGTGTTTTTTGAAACAATTTATTAATTTTTTTTTCTAAAGGATCATCCTTCATTACGTAACAACCTGTATAACTGAACAGAAATAACTTGAAAATAAAATAATGAATCATTAATTTTAATTACATGAATTACTTGACTTCTAGACTCCAGTTCACAACACAGGTAACGTAGGCACATCACTAAATTACTTACCAATCAGCTCGCCTGCCACCTGCGATCCGCTGTATTGATTACTATGTTTACAGTAAGTATTTATACCTATCGTATACCTATCTATAGTGTTCGTTAGTGATATCTATGAAAACGCAGTTAATTTTTATGGAAATCAGATTTACATTATTTAAAAAAACCGGCCAAGTGCGAGTCGGACCTCGGAGAGACAAAAAAACCTCGGAAAGACAGATGGACATGACGAAACTCTAAGGGTTCCTTTTCAGGACTACGGAACCCTAAAAACGGGTTCGTCATTTTTTCAAGTGCAATAATATATAATATTTATTTCGATTGTTAAATACTTGCAATAGTATTTCTTTCCAGTGTCAAGGGTGTAATCCCAATAACATTGATGAACGCAACATGGCATTACAGCGTTAAGAAGCTTTTAAAAATTTCAAAAGCTTCTTACAGGCTCTGCCAACGCCAGGGTGGCTGAGAGGTTAGGCAGTCGCCCGGCATGCAAGGAACGCTGGTTCGATTCCCCCTCTGGTCGTCAATTTATCAAGTGCAATAATATCTTATATTATTAAGCTGTTCGATCCTTTACCATGGTTTGATTAATACCCCAAGCCAGCAAAAACGTACCTACGCGCGGCGACCCGTTTTAAGGGGCTAAACAAGTTGGATATCGCTAGCTGGCAGCGACACGCTCGCCCGGTTTATTTACCGGCGCGCACCTAGGTTGCTGGTTGGACGAGCATGAATAAAGTCCTAGAAAGATGCGCTAGATGGCGTAAGTAGCTTCTTGTGACAGTCAACCCTATCGCGTTGCGTGATAGTACGTCACTGAATAGGTTTAGTGTATCATATTCCAGAGTCATAAGAATGAAATTATCTTGAAATGTATTTCTGTAGGTGTCTACACGAAAATGTGCTTGAGTCTGAGGCGAACTGAATTACACCATATCATAGACAACATTGAGTAGATACCTATTTCTTTGAATTTCATTGCAAAGTCGTACTTCTGTACGGAGTACTAGTACTAATTCGGTGCCCAGGCCCTGAGTTATTCGATATCAAAAGGAACACGTTGTATGTATAGATGAACAAGTCCGCGGAAAACTGCCAGTCTTTTACTAAGTAAAATACGTCCCAAACATAATAATGTTTGTACGAATACGTTCTTAAAATGTAATCCCGAGTCATCGCAGTATTTACAACAATAACACTGTACATTGAGGTATTAGGCGCGGCGCACACCTGGGCCTAATCGATATATGTGCGACGAGCTTTGTTGCAAACTCTATTGTGTGGTCTGGGGTGACTAGGCTTGGGTATTTGTGATGGACAGTCTCTAGTAAAATATTTAGGCTTTGCGCTAGTAAAATAAAATCAATGGCGTTCATAAGTGGCATTTGCTGTTACAAATTGAATATAAGGTATTAGGCGCGGCGCACACCTGGGCCCAATCGATATGTGTGCGACGAGCTTTGTTGCAAACTCTATTGTGTGGTCCGGGGTGACCAGGCTTTGGTATTTGTGATGGACAGTTTCTAGTGTAAATTTTGGGCTAAATATTTTAGAGGGCTTTACGCAATAGAAAAAAATCATCAGTAAATATTGTTTTTTATTTTACGGGTATAAGAGACATTCGCTGTTGTAAATTAAATAAATAAATGTGTACTTTACTGGGTTTGCCTTAGATATTTAGCTATTAAAATTTTAAAAAGTTTACCTAATCGTAACGATATTATGAGAAAAACAAATCATATTCATATTTTTTTGTCATAATTAACTTTAATCTGTTAAAACATTGGACTCTAATCACGGCACGGAAATTCGTACATGTTTTTAATCCAATAATCATCATGCGTAAATTTTGCACTCAAAAAATCATCGATGGGCTTAGATCGGACTCGAACTTTCAACTCTTCGCTATCTGGGCGAATACTTATAGAACTGAGCTACCGACGAGGATAGTTACGCCAGTGAGCCGATTTTCACTTTAAGATTCGTCGTGTGACTAACGTGTTAGGTCAGTTCAGAGCGTTCGCCCGGATAGCGAAGAGTCGTGGGTTTGTGTATCACTTAAAGATGATCGGTGTTATTTTATTGCAAACTAACATTTCCCCGCGATTTCGCCCTTGCCAAAATTCGGATTTTCCATACAAACTTTCATCCCCCTTTCACCTACCTGATGATTTATATCGCGACAAATAGAAGCCTATGTTCTTCCCAGGGTCTCAAAGTATCTCTTTACCAAATTTCATTTAAACCGGTTAAGTAGTTTAAGCGCTATTGCGTAACACACAGTTACGCAATAGCGCTTTCTTTCTTTTTAACTTTCGCATTATAATATAGTTAGAATGTCACTTTTGTAAAAACTTGCAGAGAAATTGCATAAATAATAAATAATTATTGTGAGTCGGTCACAGCGTGGTCACCTTACTTTTCTTGGACATTCCGTAATGATTAAAACCCACAGTGTACACGCATCTTTACATTGGCAGGTGCTCGAATGTTCAATTATTAATAATCACTCGGATATTTCCCGTTTTCCTTGTTCAATATTGTTCGATTTTCTTTGTTGGCTTTGTTATGATTATGATATGTATGCAGGAATCAAGACATGAAATTCTTTTATTTTAACA
This sequence comes from Pyrausta nigrata, assembly GCA_949316185.1. Taxonomy (NCBI): domain Eukaryota; kingdom Metazoa; phylum Arthropoda; class Insecta; order Lepidoptera; family Crambidae; genus Pyrausta; species Pyrausta nigrata. The sequence continues at coordinate 2,328,627 of OX438957.1, read as the reverse complement.
TCAAGAAGCCTATTCTTGTAAATATCAGACAAAATAATATTAATCCTCCTAGCCGAATTTCGACTAAATTGGCCTATCTCAACAGAGATTAGCCAACTGCGCGAGAGATATTATAGTGCACAAGTGTGTGCGCAGCTCTATTCTACTCTCTGTTCCTTCACTCTCGTAATTCGGTGAGACGGCAATCCGACCGTAGAGAGATCAGACGACCAACGGCTTAACGTGCTTTCCAAGGCACGGAGGTGTTAACACCACCAACTTCCTGACTCCGGAGCTGTGTCTCTGAGTTATTTCAAGACAGAAACACCCAAACACTCTCGGCCCAACCCGGGATTCGACCCCAAGACCTCGTGAATAGTACCCAGCGTGCTGACCACTAGACCAACGAGGCAGTCAGACAGACGGACATGGCGAAACTATGTATAAGGGTGTGGACCATATAAATTACAACTAAACAAAGTTTTAAGTATCAAATTTTGAATACAAATTGCACATCCCCTGCAACATGCTATAAAACAACATTGCTTAACCTACTTTTACGCGAAAATAAGTTTTTAATGTTCAAAGTGTTCACACAAGCTGTACAAATAAATAACCTTATTAATAATTTTCAGTTACTTACTAAAAACATATGCACCGCCTAGTATATAATGCAGCGCACATTATTTCAGCCAAATGAGCTCCTATATCATAATTGCACTAGAGTAATAATATGGCGTATCTCTACATTGTGTATACTAAATCATGAATGCATTTGGTTCCATGTAAATTACTGTAGTAGCTTTTCAGAAATTTCTAAATCAGAATTTAAAAAACCGGCCAAGTTCAAGTCGGACTCGCGCACGAATGATTCCGTACCATTTTACCTTCTTCATCTTCTAGTCACTCTAGATAATTTATTCTAAGCATAATGATATACATTATGCTTAGAATAAATTATCGTGACTGACTTTTTCTGAGTTATGTACATTAGTTGTTTCACTAACCGACGCTCTTACGGTGAGGGAAAACATCGTGAGGAAACCTGCACATTCAGGCGACTGAATATGTAACCATGATCCAAAACAGGTCAGTTTCCTTTGGTAACAGGGTCACGGAGGTCAGATGGCAGTCGCTCCATTGTAATTACCGGCACAACCTGGATCATGGTCAGCGGCTACCTCGTTGGTCTAGTGGTCAGCACGCTGGGTACTATCCACGAGGTCCCGGGTTCGAATCCCGGGTCGGGCCGAGAGTGTTTGAGTTTTTCTGTCTTGAAATTACTCAGACACAGCTCCGTAGTCAGGAAGTTGGTGGTGTTAACACCCCCGTGCTTTGGAAAGCACGTTAAGCCGTTGGTCCTGCGCCTGATCTCTCTACGGTCATGTCAGACTGCCGTCTCACCGAATTATGAGAGTGAAGGAATAGAGAGTACTGTGTATTGCGCACACACTTGTCCACTATAGTATGTCCCGCGCAGTTGGCTAATCTGTGATGAGATAGGCCGCCGTAGTCGAAATTCGGCTAGGAGGGCATTATTATTATTATGGTACAAAATTATCCAATACCTAAGTTCTACGAATCTTATCCGCATATTTCTCCCCTTGAAGTTTATGAAATGCACTATTATCATGAATTTTATCAGATTTTTCAGGCCAGCAGTTAAGCCTTTAGATGAGGGAACGCCCTACTGGACTAAAAAAGTGCACTTTAAAGTTTAATATTTCGTAAATAGACCAATAAATCGAATAATTGTTTTAGTAACCCCTAAGTCATTTTAAAAGACCTACTCAACAATACCCCACATGATGGGGTAGAGGACAAAAACAAATCATCCCCACCTCACATGAAGGAGAGCTACCCTAAAAAATATATTTTACAAAATTTTATCCTGCCACTTTGACGGCATAATTGGTATGCATACACTACAAAATTACAGCTGTCTAGTACTAACGGTCTCTTAGCAAAACCTCGGGCAGACAGACAGAGGAACATAACGAAAATATAAGGGTTGCTTGTAGGTACGATGGATCAACGATGGATGGACAAACATAATTGCACCAGAGTAATCAAATGGCGTACCTCTACATTACGTAATACGAAATTATAAATGCATTTTTTTCATTTTGTACTCAAGTCATTTGCTTCAGCATTTCAGAAGTTTAAAAAGATATATATTCAACAGTTTAGACAATATCTACAAGTATGGTTTAATCCTAAATTGCATGTCATATTTCCGACATTCTACTCTGTTATTATAGTTAATTTCTGAATCCAAGCTAAATGCACGGCAACATGCACAGATCCAGCTATGCTGTGAGATTTCGTAAATTGCCTTTGTAACTTTATTTCAGAGCTGAATCCGCGACAGCCTGCGGTGTGACCTGGGAATAGGGCTGGTACAAATACGTTTTTTATAGTATTTTTATTTTGTTCTGAATGGGTTTGCTCTTGACTCTAGACTAAGCCAGACGTAGCGTAAACAGAGTCGCTGGTGAAGCGAGCTCACCCAGAAGAATATCTTAATAAAATCTGACGACCGTTTGGTGAAGTATTTCGCGCTCCGGACTACAAAACCAGAGGTTGCGGGTTCGAATCCCGCAATTAAGTCATTGTTTTTAATATTCCGCAGCCGAATGGCAAAAAGCGGAACCCTTACAGATTCGTCATGTCTGTCGGTACTTATCCATATCTGTCCATCCACGTCCGTATGTCACAGAAACTTTTTAAAATAATACTAATAATAATAACTAAGATACCAATAATACTATTAATAAGTTGAACTCATGAACACAAATCACAAAGTGCAATTATTTTAAGATAATAGGTGTGACATGGAATGATCAATTAAATCATCAATGAATGTCAAAATATCTCAAATGATATGGAACTCTATGTGATCAACTTAAAGTTGAAATATGGTTTCGGAAATTTGACAGATCAGGGTAGGTTCATGAATGGCCGTGTGTACCTACCTAAAGAATCGACAACCCTACCACAGAATGCTTATTCCAAACCTTACAGCATCTCTACAGCAATTGGTGCATCTCTTTCACTCATCCTCATCGCTCCCTTTACTAAAGAGAGACAGCAATACCCCTATATTGTTTCATACTTGTGCTTAACCAGAATCAAATCTGCGACCACAGTATTGCCGAGCTGGCACTTTTCCAACGAGCCCAACGTCTTTAGACTAATTGTTATGTATTTAAACTTTAGCCCGAATATCTTTTGTTGTTGAACCACTGTGCAACGAAAGCTGAAGATTAAAGATGGTTCATTGGATCGCTTTCATAAGAAATAGTTATAGGCAGAAATAAGTGGATACGGAAAATACAAAAAACCTACTTGGAAAAGATATTTGGCACTGAAATCTACTGAAATACATCGCTAAATTAGGTTTATTTTGTTAGTGTTTAGTACTTAGTATCTCTGCTGATATAGGCCACTGTAGACGAAATTCAGCTTGGAGTCCTCCTCTTACAATTTCCCATACTAATCAGTAAATCGACTATGTAGATTCTAATCGGCTACTTTCGAGGTTCATGTAAAAGAGAAAAATGTTGCTTTCATGTGAATTTATCTATCACCTTTTGAAGGCTCGGACATCGTTTTGTTTTAAAATTTAATTAAATTATTTTTAACTTTAGCTTGCACCCTTCTGTTATCACTAGTGTTCTCCTTTACCCAAAGGTTGTCTGGAAGAGATCGCTCTCAGCGATAAGACCGCCTAATTGTACCTACCAATATGGTTTTTCTTTTATAATATGTTTGTAAAGTGTTTTCTGGATGCAATAAAGAGTATCTATCTATCTATTTATCTATCATTGACCGGACACAGTATTTAAAGTACTGTCAACTAAGAAGTAATAACGGTATGCCGTTATTGTACAACTAAAATATTTCGATTGAGTGTTGGTAATGTTAAAGTAAGCTTTCAAGTCTTTTTAGGGACAAATCAAAATATATTTGAATAAAGAACAATCTACTCTTCAAACGATCAAATTGATATAATATTATTGCGGGATTTTTGATGTTCTGTATCCAGAAAATTGGTCAAGAAAGTATGAGAGAAAAGTACCAGTTTTACCACCTCCAGTAAATACAGTACTTTGTCTAACTATGTCTCACATTAGGCTCAAGTTGTAAGTTTTTTTTTTAAATAAGAAGGTGTAAGTAATACAATAAGGGTGCCGCTTATGACAAAATATTGGTTACATATATATTTGTTTCTTACGTTTACGCGAATAGTCGAACTCATTTAAACACAATTTTACGGATTACTTCGCGGTTTATTTGAATTTTATTTAAAACCTTGCGTTTCGAACACTACAGCGTTCGTGGTCACAGGGAGAGACTTGAAGAAAAAAATATTTTTTAAGCTTATAAATCAGTAGATGCGGAAGAAGTATAACTACAAACCCAAAAATGGAACAACCAACACTAGTGGTCATAAAAAACGTTCCACTAAAGGAACGTCCCGCGATGAGTCGGAACGTATTAGCAGTAGTGTTCCGCCGAGGCCCGCGGTAACTGCTAATTGGCTGCAGATACTGTTATTGCTTGTTTTCTCAAATAGTTGGACGTGCCCACTGTCCAGTGAGTGAAACAGGATAGAGGCAATTCTTAAGATACAATATATTAGAGTTGCCAGTTCGAACCATAAGCTGATTATCGCCTTAGTAAAATTATGTCTGCCCTTGGCAGTCACCGGCCCTTCTGTGGCCTATCCTCGCCTTTATTAATAAAAACCATTACTTTCTTACGTTTCGGCGTCTTTTTATTTATGTGCTGGCAACACTGGATATTATTGTGAAAATAACCGCTTGAGGCGGCAAGCAAACTTAAGTTCATCCTGACTTTGCCAACATCTAGGCGGCAATAGCCCGATATGCAATGAATGCAGGTTCAATTCCTGGCTCAAGCGGTAATTTCAATTTTCAAAGTCAATGACCTTGCTTGACCATCACTCAAGTTATGTTATACCTCAAGCTTGAGAGCCGCAAATAATCGAACTGCAGGGTCCAAAAAATAATAGGGTCTTAAGTGGAACATAAGGATTCCAACACTAACATATTTCTTTAAATTAGTTCAATAAAATCGCTATCGCATTATTACAGGAAACTCAAGCTACACTCTTGCGTGGGTCAAACGATCTCAAGTGGACAATAGGGTTTGGAGAGCTCCTTTGATGTGTACCAACGGGGTCGGACATTCATTACATTTGTTTACATCTACCCGCGCCTACTTCCCGTTCTATATCTTGTGTTTATTGCTTGGAGAGCATAAAACGCGGTGTTAATGACGCTGGGTATTTTGTGCTCGAGTGTACACGCTGTGTGGAACCTTATTGTGTGCTAACTTATGTACTTACGTAACTCTTGAGCCCTCTTTTTGTCATTCGAACTACAGCACGCAAACGCAGAGGAGTTATTGTATGAACAGTCATAACTAGCGCCGTTACTGAACGAGAAAAGTGCAAAAGCAGACCTGTGTTAAGGTACACTTCCGAGCAATGCGTCATGCGACTCCGAAGAGCCGCGCGGCTATCATGGAACTATGGGAGTGTATTAAACCCTTTCCGAGCGATGCATCATGCATGACCGCATGCGGTCATGCCATACACTCCCATAGTTCCATGATAGACGCTCGGCTCTTCGGAGCCGCATTGTACCGAAGTTTACCTTTAGCGATCATTTTACGGTCCAATAAGACAGGTTTTAAAAGCTAACGCTGCGGGTACATTCCCCAAGTATTGATGAAATCGAACGCCGGCTCTCTGGCGTAGCAAGCACTTATAAAAAATCGTCGGCTGACTAACGACCTCCGTAGCTTAGTTGGTAAGAGCACTCGCCCGGATAGCGAAGGGACGTGGGTTCGAGTCCCACCGGATGACACAGTCGATTAATTTTTGTGAGCGAAATTCAATTCAATGTTGAGCCAAGAAGCGACAATACACAGGTACACTCTCCGTTCCTTCACTCTCAAAGTTTGTTAAGACGGCAATCCGACATGACCGGGGAAAGACCAGGCGCACAACCAACGGAGTTTCCGAGAATCACGTTTCATAACAGATAAAGACAGCCTATATAGATCCCACTGCTGGGAAAAGGCCTCACCTCAACTATGAGGAAGTACGACCCATACTCCACCACGCGGGCTCAGTGCGGATTGGTGGAAGGGTGTCTGTAAGGCAAGTGACAAACCTTACTGTCAGCCGCCCTAGGGCCTCTGACTAGGCTTAACGACTAATACCAACAGATATTGGTGGGACCAACTGCTTAACGTGCCTTCGGAAGCACGGAGATGCTTGTCATGGATGTCACTTAAATGGTCGGAATGATCACCCATCCAATCACGACCGCGCCGTGGGTTGCTTAACTTTTGGTATCACTACCAAAGCACTGCCGCCACTGCGCCACAAGCACCCCTCATAACATATAATAAGGTTGATTTAAAGTTGGCTTCACAATCTCTCAGTTTTAAAGTAATTATTAATCTTGTAAATGATCTTAAAACAATGTTTATTTATTTAAGCATCGCACTATAAGTCAAAGGCAATTGGCAAGCAATTAATCACCTTAAGGGCTAGTATTTCAACAGTAGATGTCGGTCTGTATACCTCATAAATCTTGACCACAGTCAGGGTAAAACAGTACCGTTACCATGAGTTTACGGCGGTTTTACTCGCTAGCGACGACGTAAAAAAAGTGTATGGAAAATTGCACAGCGCCTCTAGCGGTTACTTGGAGAACTAAAATCAATACACTTTTTTACGTCGTCGCTAGCGAGTAAAACCACCGTAAACGCATGATAACAGTTAGTCAATTCGTCTCAAAATCTTTCGACTCAGATCGTTTTCGAAAAATTTAAGTTCCCGCGTACCTGTTCTATCAAAGCAACTTATTTTATGACTAAACAAATTCGACTAGGTGTTGTATCCCGTTGGTTAGATGACTTAAATGTAGTCAATTATTTTTGGCATTATTTAATTTTACAAAAAATATTTCTCAAAATAGAACAAAAACTAGCTTTCGCTATTCTAATTGCTCTGTTGACAATAACATCTTTAATGCACTCTATCATATTTATTAATATTTGTTAATCTGTGAAATGTGATTACTGCCTCTCTGATGTAAATATTACAAATCACTGTCAGCCTCAGCTTGTGTTTATCACTTAACTAATATTATTTTAGTTCACTGCTGCATTTAGAGTTTCTTCGTAGTTTACATAGTGATTCAACGGACTGTGTTGGCTGACATACGTATCATTTTTGTACGGAATGTGCTGGCTGATTTATCTTGCCTCTGTTGACGAAGCAACTTAAACCGGAGATTAAATCCGAGCAAGTTTTAATCTCAGCAACTGGAAATAAGGTTACGTGACTATGAAATAAGCAAAGAGAGCTTATTACAGCTAATTCCCTGATAGTAAGACCCAGTTCCAGGAAGAAATCTTGTAAGAAGTGTTAAGGCGGTCCTGCACGAAATTGAGAAAATTAACGTATTTCTAAATCACTTGTACGATGAGCTGAACTAGTTAAAACATTAAAACAACTTATTTACGTTAGCCTAATCATTGCACAAGGTCCTTGTTGAAATTTGAAACAAATTCTTTATGATATAATAAACATGACATGTAGCTAATGATATCTAAGAGCTTTTTTTTTCCAAAACTTGGTGTTTTTACGCATGAAACAATAATTTGTACATGAAAATGATTGTATTGATATTCCGCAGGTCCCTATCTTTTTAATCATCATCATTCGCTTGCCCTGATCCCATTATATTTGGGGTCGGCGCAGTATGTTTTTCTCTTCCATACAATCCTATCACTCGTCATTGACTCATCCACTCCTTTCACAATCATATCATGCTTTATACAGTCCATCCATCTCTTTCTAGGTCGGCCTCTTCCCTTCCATCCACTAACATTCATACTCATCACTCTTTTTGTCACATGATTCTCCTCTCTTCTCATCACGTGTCCATACCAAGATAAACGGTTTCCCGTCATCTTTCCATCTATCCCTATCTTTTTAATATACACGAATAAAATATAAATAAGAAAATATAAACACTTTTCAGTTTTTAACACAAATATCTGATGGTTTTGCGCATTGCGCAGAATAAAACTACTGTTCTAATTAAATCATCAAGTCTAAAACTTTAAAGCAAATGGAGCTAATTACTAACATTAATAAGTTCGATTCTGTTTGAAGATCGTTTAGGCTTACTACTCGACTTGCTTCGCGCTGCACCCCCTTAAGGATAAACTAAAAGAGAATCCAACTGTTGGCATCCTTGATTAGTTTTACATTTAATAAACACTACTTTAGCTGAGAAATACTGCTATATTGGACAACATCACATATATTGCTTAGTGCAAGTAATTAGCTTAAGCACTTGTGTTATGGAAATCTGAAACAACGATGGTACCACAACACCTAGACCCGAGATATAATATAGAAAATGTAAATTCCTATATTGACCCGACCGGGGATCGAACCCGAGACCTCAGAGATGGCGACACCTTGAAAACCGGTGTCCAGGCCACTCAGTCATGGAGTTCGTCATAATGTTTTATTGCATTTCTAAAAGTGACGAATATTGCATTGTTGTCTGAAGGTAGTTTGGAAGATATTTTAACAATACCTAAGATCGCTCAAATTGTTGGTACATCTTTATGTGTATTTTCTTCCTCTTACTTTGAGTTGATATACAATATTCAATTTTGATAAACACGTTAGCAACAACATAAGAAGAAATAGTACAAAGAAAACACGATTAAAAATGGCCACACCGCCCCTTAGCATCTGTCTATCCGCCTTCGAAGGACCATATCTCCTAGTTTACGACCGCAGGCAGTCCCATGTTGATTCCCAAAGCCCGTAAATTTTTCGCGCCTCGGCCCATCACACCCTACGTACAGGGCTATACTTATCTAGATAGATCAAAGGGCCCCCAGCGGGCCCCAGCTAAGGTCCCTTCCGCCTAAAATACATGATGATTTCCCAATCTAAGGCTTAAATACATTATTGTAACAAACAATATATTACGAAAATTTTTATAATTTAAGCAACTTTTTTGCAAGTTTTTATTAAAATAAATTAATTTCGCACACAAAAATTTATCGACCTTTCATCAGGTGGGACTCGAACCCACGACCCTTTGTTATCCGGGCAAATCCCTTTGCTCTTCTATAATGCTAAGAGCTAACATACATTCATTAAAACACAATTTTACGGACTACTTCGCGATTTATTTACATTTAATTTAAAACCTACTAATATTATATAGAAAAGCGTTTCATTCGTTGAATACGTGAGACCATTGACATTAGAAAACATCCAGATGTCAAAAGAGAAGATGGTTGAAGCAACACCTCGCTCCGTTCTTCCGTATAAGTTAAATATTCAGGGCCCAACGGCCCTAGTGCAGCCCTGTCTATATTAGTTCCTCAGTAAATTTTTATTTGACCGCCAGATGGTGGGGATGGCCAGATATGGACCGATAGCCCAAATATAAGCCTATTTGTGGGATATTAATTGTGTCAGCACATATTATCTGGGCGATAAAAAATTGAGATCAGCACAGTTGCCATGCCAGTATTTTCTTAAGTATTAAAAAAACGGTTTTTACCTCTACCATACTGATTCCACTTATATTTTGACTGCCTCGTTGGTCTAGTGGTCAGCACGCTGGGTACGATCCACGAGGTCCCGGGTCCATCCACGGTCGGGCCAAAAGGGTTGGATTTTTCTGTCTCGAAATAACTCTGACACAGCTCCGGAGTCAGTAAGTTGGTGGTGTTAACACCCCTGTGCCTCGGAAAGCACGGTAAGTCGTTGGTTCTGCGCCTGGATCTCTCTACGGTCATGTCGAACTGCCGTCTCACCGAATTATGAGAGTAAAGGAACAGGGAGTGCACCTGTGTATTGTGCACACACTTGTGCACCATAATATGTCCCGCGCTGTTGGCTAATCTCTGTTGAGATAGGCTGCCGTAATCGAAATTCGGCTGGGAGGACATTAATGTGCACTATAATATCTCCCGCGCAGTCGGCTAATCTTTGTTGAGATTGGCCACCTAGTCGTAATTCGGCTAGAAGGACATTATATTTTAGTTCAAGACACAATGATATTCTAAAGCCAAGTTTTATTCTAATGTATGAAACTGATATAAGCCATCAAACGACACGACTTTTGCATACAAATTGAACATTCGTTAGCTTATTCGAAGTTCTCTGTGAAAAGATTGCATCTCTTTAATGGGCCCAGGTTTATTTTTTTCTAATTTGTTAATTCCCGTCTGCCTTATTGGAAATTGGGTCCCGGGGCAGTTTAATTTTTATTTATTTGCGTTACAGCCGGCTTGATCGATTGCCTGTTAGCAGTGTTCATTTAAATATTTGACAACGAAGACAAATCGCATTGGGGTGCCCGGCCAAATTAGGGACGTACTGTTGTCGATGTTTAAGGTAATTTACGATAAATACAACAATACAGGTAAAATATGGATTACTTTGTACTACGCTCAACGATTATTTCTGCTTCACCCAGTGGTTGACTAGTAGAGAATGCCTTAAAACATTAAGTCTGACATTTTCATTGCTTTCATGACGTCAGTTTTAAAGCCATTGAGAGATTTAACAAGATTCATTGTTGATTTTTATTTTATTTTATTAATATTTGGGAAACATACAGTTACAAGTATAATGATAAAAATAAATACAATTACAACATTGAAAACACTTAAACCAACTAAGTTTCCTCTCTCAAGTTAACATTTAGCAGACCAAAAACAAAAATAATATAATAGTACGAAGTACTTATTTAAAATGATAAAAAAATCTAGCGAATGATGTAGATAATATCTAGAACTAGCAGTTCTCCGCGACTTCGCCCGCATCAATAAGTCGAATTTCCCATACAAATTTTCATCCACCATTTCACCCCCCTGATGATTTTATATTGCAACAAAAAGTAGCCTACGTCCTTCCCAAGATCGCAAACTATCCCTGTACCAAATTTCATTTGAATCGGCCCAGTAGCTTCGAAACTTATTCAATACAATAATAAAATCTTTCCTCTTATAATATTAGTGTAGATAAGACCTACAGGAATAATAGCCTTAAAAATATTCGTAAGCATTATCATGCATTATTACTGTGAATGCTTTTGTTACACCAAATAGCATGTCAAACCAATTAGAGGCTGATCCGTCATTAAGTCTGGATAGATACAGTGTGATCAAAGACCTTTGTCACAATGTGGTGACAGCATAATAGACATTTTCGATAATAACAGCTTTTCGTTCCTAACTAGGTTGGAGAACTTGGTAGTAATTATTAAATGTCGATGCTGACTTTAATACTTTAATTATTTTTTTAATAAATTGTTACGCATTATTATAACACGCTTGATACCTAAACCTGGTTATAATGATGTAGTATTGTAACTAAAATTCTTTATTTAATATAATTTTATGTACCCAAAGGTTGTCAAGAAATTATTCTGAACGAAAGAGCGCCAAATTGCACCAACTAATGTCATTTACTCTGATATTTTTGTCGTGTACGCTGTAACTTCACTTTTTATAAGCTGGAGTGACTGTGGCCTCTCCTACATCGGGCAAACAAAGCGAAGTATAGGCGTACGGATAAAACAACACATAGCTGACGTAAAACATAGACGGAACACGAAATCTGCAGTGTGTGAACATGCCTTAGACAAACCCAACCACTTCATTCGTTTTGACCAACCTAAAATACTTGCAAAAGTTTTGTTCCTCGAATGCTACGTGAAGCCATTGAAATTAGAAAACAACCAAATTTCAATAGAGAAGATGGTTGGAAAGTTCCACCGGCATGGGATCCTATTCTAGCAACTCGCACTGCAAGATCTCAAGACACGGTTAGCTCTTTCTGCGTAAATAAGAACGTTAATTAATATTAATGAGTGACGGTAGTTTAATTTTTCAAAACTTTGTAATGACAAATAATACCTTAGTCTCCCTGTGACCACGAACGCTGTAAAGTGTTCGAAACGTCAGGTTTTAAATAAAATGTAAATCAATCGCGAAGTAATCTGTAAAATTGTGTTTTAATGAGTTCATTTGAGTTTTTTTTATTTCGTTCAAGACCTCATAATAAAAGTTAAAGTATTGATGGCTATGTTCACACCCTTAAAATACGGTGACTGTACTAACGCACTGTATTATCAATGATGTGTTCTAAACAAAATTATTTTATTTTATGTATTTTAGTTTATAATGTATTTATTATATGGGCCAAAAATGTTAGTTATTCGTATGTTGCCTAAAATAAAGGACATTATTATTATTATTAATAATAATATCGATGTTTTGTATTAAATTGTCCCACCACTAGCTTATTTGAATCCAATCCATTTGATCTACATTGTTCACAGCATTAGGCATTACAGACCAACTGACAGTTTTATTCACATTAACAATCGATTCAATCGTTTGCTGTTCTTTAACGATTCTATTGAATTTGAGAAACAAGCTTTGCCGATTGCTTTGGTTAGATTGACTAGAATATTTTACTCGTAATGATAGTAACAAGAAGTAAAACTTAACTGATAACTTTTATTTGAATTCCTATGTGTTGAATTTGGAATTTGTGTTCTATAATAAAGAAGATAACCTTTTTTTTATAGGATATAATATTATATTACTATCAGGTTATTTGTGGTTACATATATATCTGTATATATACATATCTTTATACAGCGTGTCCCGTAATTAAAGGATGATCTTAAAGCACAGATTAGTTACCTACATCATGCCATACTAAATGTCAAAAATTGTTTAAAGTAAAATAGTTAAGTGTTACATTTATTAACATTTATTTTTTGTATGGCTATTTCTACTAATATTAACTTTTTAAACTTATATTAAAAATCTGTAATACTCTTTTATGTTCTGGACACTAAAATGATTTTTTTACTTAAAAATGCTTATAAAGCTCTAAAAATAATGATAACTTCAAAATTCAAATTACACAAATGGCAACTCTTTAACTGGATTTTTTTTGGCGTAGAGTAGGGAAATGAGTATTTTATCATACCTACAGTAACTCCCTTACAAAAGTGGCATTAGTAGGGCATGATATGACATATCTCTCTCACAGATAATATATCTAGTATAATATTAATTTATAGGGATATCCTTCAATTACTGAACTGGGCACCCTGTGTATTACTTTGACACCAGCCGCCACCAATAATGTCTTTATAAACAATCGATGTTATCAACACAAATGCTTTCTATTTTACTGTAGCTCAGTTTGATAGCTTAATCGGTACTAAAATAGTTTTCAGGTCGGAGCAGTATCAAAGTAATGTATTTTGTGGAAGATATAAATGGCGATAGCAGTCTATTTTGGAATGTAGTTAACTATAACTGTAATGGATAGACATTATTGAACAAATGAGTGAAGCCCATTAAACTTACGATATCAACTGGGCGTCCATTCTCATATTTTATTTTATACTTCCGTCAATATCCTGGCAGTTTTTGGGGTTCCGTACCTTAAAAGGAAAAAAGGAACCCTTATAGGATCACTTTGTTGTCCGTCTGTCTGTCAAGAACCTTTTTCTCAAGAACGCGTGGAGGTATAAGTTGAAACTAATATCAAAAACTTATGTCTATGGTCCCTTGAAGCTGTACAAAAATCAAGCTTTTTAAGTCATCGCAATCAAAAGATACGGGCATTTTCTCCCTATTTTGTAACATTTTTCAGGGGAATCAAAACCTATGGGGTACTTACCATGGACCTAGAACCATGAAATTTGGCAAGAAGGAAGGTCTAACAGTACAAGTAAAGGAACAAGTCCGAAAACTGCGAATTTGTGATTTACATCGATTGCTCTGTTTTTTATGTTCTGTCTCTGTCTTTGTTTTCAAGAAAATACATACTTACAATGTCATTCGATTTGGAGAAGGAAGGTCTTACTTACAGCACAAGTAAAGGAAAAAGAGAGATCAGGCGCAGGACCAACGGCTTAACTAACGTGCTTTTCCGAGTCATGTCGGACTGCCGTCTCACCGAATTATGCGAGTTAAGGAACAGAGAGTGCACCTGTGTACGAGTATTGCGCACACAATTATGCAGTATAATATCTCCCGCGCAGTTGGCTAATCTCTATTGAGGAGACTGGCCACTGTAGCCGAAAATTCGGTTAGGAGGACATTATTAAAGGAAAAATCAGAAAATTGCAAATGTTACATCGTAGAAAAAATATTGTACGGAACTCTCAATGCGCCCTTCTTTTGGGTTACGGAACCCTAAAAACGAATGATGCAAAATCGTTAACGATTTATGAAATGCAAAGTGGAGGTAGAACGAAATTATAGGCACTGTTCGCTGCATATCGTCGGAACGCTATTGGAAAATGCGGAAGCCCGAGAAATTATGGATAGTTTATGCTAAATAGTACATTAGTTTCTAGGCTGCCATTTTGCTATTTCCGTCCTTACGGGTAGGTAAGCAGAAGCAGCAAACTTTGTTTAAGTAAGACAAGAAATGAAAAAAATACCACAAGAGGCGGGAAACGAACCCACGTTCCACGCATACCGGGCGATTGCCTAACCTCTCGGCATACATAGTCATGTAGAAAGAAATAAAATATTGAAAAGGTAGGTTTGTCTAATGTTATTAATATTCTATTTATTCTTTAGAAAACATCTTTTTAGTAATTTATTGGTATTTTTTTACAAAATCAAATTAAATTTCGCTCACAAAAATTTATCGACTGTGTAATCTGATGGGACTCGAACCCATGACCCTTCGCTATCTGGGCAAATGCTCTTACCAACTGAGCTATGGAGAACGTTAGTCAGTCGACGAATTTTTGGAAGTACTCGCTACGCCAGAGAGTTCATTTTCATTTACTTGGGGAATGTACCTATATTGACAAATATCTAACCATCAGTTAAAATGAAATCAGCTTTACTTATATTTATTTTTATAACTTAAGCAATTTGTTTGCAAGTTTTTACGAAATCAAATATTGATGAAATCGAACGCTGGCTCACTGGCGTAGCAGAGAGACCCCACACATACATTCGCTGTCCGCATCGTAACCCCGGTGTATGAAACTTATTAAAAAAAACAAAATAGAGAAATATTTCTAAAAAAAACTTTTCTTAAATAACTCCCAAAACAGCCCTAATAAAGCAAAATCAAGAGAGCTGGTAAGTTAGAACAACCGGAGGGTAGTATTATAATTGAGTTCGCGCGCATCAATCACTGCGCCAGCTGTCCGGTGGGGAGGCCCGTATTGACAAACCGAGACTGGTTTTATTTATATGAAACAAAAATTAAAATTGTAGGTACTTCGTAGAACACTTGTAACAAAACCCGTTTACGAGTTACGTCCGCGATTACGAGTATGTAAGTAAGAACCAATACCTGTGGAAACGGATTAACGGAGCGAGGTTTTTGGACGTACAAAACTTGGAGATATATGTGCCATTAGATAAATACGAGGAAAACAATAATGAAGAACTGTTCCCTGCACATGCTTTATGGAAAACTTGTTTTATGTCCTTTCAATAATTAAAACTACCCTTTTCGAAACCAGCACGTATTCTCTTACCAAATTTCGGCTACGGTGACCAATCTCAACAGAAATCAACTAGTTAGGTTCGCAGGAGATATGATAGTGCAATATTATCATAGTCCGGTGAGACATCAGTCCGACATGACCGGAGAGACATCAGGCGCAGGACCAACAGTTTAACGTATATTCCGAGGCACGTGGACACACCATCAACTTTCTGACTCCAGAGCTGTTTCAGATTTATTAAACCCAAACTCGACACACAAGAGAAAATCTATTGTTATGCCATTACATATGGATAACATTAAGAAAAAACAGAAAAAAAAAAAACGGCACGATCTGGAATTCGATCCCGGGACCTTGTGGATGAAACCAACGTTCCGGCCCTAGACCAACAAAGCAGTATAAAACTACAGAATAAATACTTAATACTACAATCTACACTAATATTACAAAAAGGAAATATTTTATTGTTTGTTTGTTAGGCTCCGAAACTACTGCATCGATTCAAATGAAATTTGGTACAGAGATAGTTTGAGACCCTGGAAAGTACTACTTTTTGTCGCGAACTAAAATCATCAGCGGGGTGAAATGGGGGATAAAAGTTTGTATGGAAAATTTGACTTTATCGCGGGCGATGTCGCGGGGAACTGTAAAAAACTACAAAAAGTGAGCCCGGCTTTTAACTACAGCACAAAACTCGAACAGAAATGTAACACAAGGCAAGTTTCCGTAGATGTGTTCAAATTGATTATTCTTGTGCTAAATTTTCAGGTAACTTCGTCTAGTATTCAGCGGCGTGTATTTATTATGTACTTACTTCGTTAATAATTCAGCAGATTTGCGTAATGTTGTAGGCAAGGTTTGGCTAATGACGTGGCCACACTGATGGTAATTTAAATTAGGTAGTCTAGGCTCCTAAATGTTTCTTTATTAAATCACTTTGGTTTTTGCTTAATATATTCGAAATACGAACCAAATCTCAAGTACTAACTACTGGACGCTACTAGGAGTAATCCATGAGAAAAAAAAAAAATCTCAGCTGATTTGTCAACATAAGGAAACCGTGATAACTTAAATATGTCACAAAAAAATCAATGTATCGGGTCACCCTGTGCAAGCCAAGCACAAGTATTTTTAATGAGGTATTCATTAAAACACAATTTTACATTTCATTTAAAACCTGACGTTTCGAACACTTTACATCGATCGTGGTCACAGGGAGACTAAGGTATTATTTGTCATTAACAAAGTTTTGAAAAATTTTAACTACCGTCACTCATTAATATTAATTTACGTTCCTATTTACGCAGAAAGAGCTAACCGTGTCTTGAGATCTTGCAGTGCTTGGTGTTGCTTTGGTTTTTGCTAGAATAGGATCCCATGCCGGTGGAACTTTCCAACCATCTTCTCTATTGAAATTTGGATGTTTTCTAATTTCAATGGGTTCACGTAGCATTCGAGGAATAAAACGCCGTTCTTTTGCAAGTGTCTTAGGTTGGTCAAAACGAATGAAGTGGTTGGGTTTGTCTAAGGCATGTTCACACACTGCAGATTTCGTGTTCCGTCTGTTTTAATGAGTTGTGTTTTAATGAGTTGTGTTTTAATGAGTTCAACAATTCGCGTAAACGTAAGAAACAAATTAATGAGGTATTTCATATCTGAATATAGAAATTATTGAATAGTGGGGCATTTTTCTAGGAAATCTCAATTTCGGGTCTGGTAATTTAACGTTTTATAACCGTCTCTTTCATATATAATATTATAATATTTTTATAAATTCGGCTAGCCGAATTTCGACTACAGCGGCCAATCTTAACAGAGATTAGCCAACTGCGTGGGAGAAAATTTATAGTGCACAAGTGTGTGCGCAATACACAGGTGCACTCTCTGTTCCTTACTATCATAAGTGTGACGGCAATCCGACATGGCCGGAGAGGGATCAGGCGCAGGACCCACGGCTTAACGTGCTTTCCGAGGCACGGGGTGTTAACACCACCAATTTGACTGACTCCGGAGCTGTATAGCTGAGTTATTTCAAGGCAGGAAAACCTAGGAACAAATTCAGGAACAAATTTGGCCCAACCCGGGATTATCAACTAGGATCAAGAACACATTATTAATTTGGCTTACGTCAATGCGCAAAATAAATCAACTGTCTATTAGCACGTTGAAGTTATATATTTTTTAAATAAGAAACCAAAAGTCCGCACACAGGTTGGGTTTGAACCCACGTCCTTTGGCTAACCGGGCCAACGCTCTTACCAACTGAGCTACTGTGCAGTCTATCCAGCCGTGTGAAATTCTTGGTCTCTTTTGAATACGTCATTGCGTGACGTCAGCGACATCTACCCGAGCTGTATTACAACAGCAGTGGGCCAAGTAGTTATTCTTTACAGAATAAATTCAACTTGAATGATGACGCTTATACTATTTAATTGTTTTTTTTATTTAAATACGGTAAAGTTATCTTTGCCTCGCTATTTGTCACTTGTAATCAAATAGCGAAGCACTTGAAAATTTCGACAGGCTCTGCCAACGCCAGGGTGGCCGAGAGGTTAGGCAATCGCCCGGCATGCGAGGAACGCGGGTTCGATTCCCGCCTCTGGCGGTCATTTTTTCAAGTGCAATAATATATTTAGATTGCAAAGTGAATGCTTATCACTTAAAAACAAAAATTTATCGTATTTGCAAGCTTCATCTTTCGATTGTTAAATACTTGCAATAGTATTTCTTTCGAGTGTTAAGGGTGTAATCCCAATAACATTGATGAAAGCAACGCGGCATTACAGCGTTAAGAAGCACTTGAAAATTTCGACAGGCTCTGCCAACGCCAGGGTGGCCGAGAGGTTAGGCAATCGCCCGGCATGCGAGGAACGCGGGTTCGATTCCCGCCTCTGGCGGTCATTTTTTCAAGTGCAATAATATATTTAAATAGCGAAGCTATTATAAGTGGCACTAAATAAGCCACAAATAAGCCATTTCATTGTGTTTTTAAGGATTACATGTATAAATGATACAGTTTGGCAATCAACGTTATACCAAGTTTGTATAGTGATCACTGGTCTGCATGCTAGCTCTCGTCTAAGAAGGTTCCCGGTTTCAAATTCCGGGTCAGGCGGAAATTGATTTCTGGTTTTTTCTGTCTTGAAATATCACAGAAACAGCTCGGAGTCAGGAAGTTGGTGGTGTGATCACCGTGCCTCGGGAAGCACGTTATGCCGTTGGTCCTGCGCCTGATCTTTCTCCGGTCATGTCAGATTTCCGTCTCACCGAATTATGACAGTGAAGGAACAGAAAGGGCACCTGTTTTCCTACCTAAGCCACGTTTAAAAGAGTAATATTAAAAGCAAGCTTACCAGTGTGTTTCTTTTAAAGGCCCCAGCCATTTAAAGCGCCAGTTAATAAATTGACGGTCCTTAGGCCACAGACAGACCGTAATCGTACCTCATTTGTTATATTAATTCAGTTTCTGTTGTGGTTGACGCTAAATTAAATACATTCAGGGGTTCGTGGTCTATTCTTTTATTTCCTGGTATAAGTGTTCCATAGAGTAGTAAAATACAGTAGGAATAGTTGGAAGGAATAGTTAGTTGGTGTACCACTAATTAAAATTGTTAAACACAATGGTTTCATATTTTTGTCGTAAAATAGATTTTATGTAAAAGTACCTTCCATATTAAATTAATTTAATATTATTAACTCATATGAACCTTAAAAATGTCTGCGCTCGCTTCGCTCGCGTTGTGTAACCTTATTCAAACATGGTGCCCGGTAGGTATAATGTATGTAACCATACTTGCTGTGCTCGCGTTTTAAGTCCTCCCTCATCATACCGTGCTACGTCAAAAAAAATTGAAACTTGCTTCGCTCGCGTTTTGTTACCTCATTTCGACCAATAAATTGACGAAAAATCCGTGCTTAGCGAGCACTGTGTTGTGAAACTGTTTCTTCCAGCCCCTAAGTTTTGTAACATTTTTTCGGTCTTCATACCGTATGTCACCTGACTGATGAAGATTTCGGCGCTCGATTCGTACGACTGGTGGGACTCCAAAATTTTCGCGCTCGCTTCGCTCGCGTATTGTGAATCTCCAGTACTGACATTTCGGAGCTCGCTTGGTTTTGAACATAGTGTAAATAGCTGTATTCGCTTTACTCGCGTTTTGTGATATTGTTTCCATCTTCATACCGTCTTACCTGCATTTTTTTTGCGCTCGCTATCTTCGCGTTTTGCTAGCTTATTTAGATTCTTATTTGTTAGCCGCTGCAGGGTCGTCATGTGACAATATAATATTTAATCGTAATAATGACTTCTTTGTGCTTGACCAGACTTCATGTGACCCCCCCCCCCCCCACTAGGAGGGGCCCTGGCACAAAAGCTGGATCCATCCTTGAGTTGGAAAACGATTGGTTACGGTAGGGTAGGTAACTCCGAAGTTTTTAGTTTGAAAAATTCGTGCGCGACTTCATGCGGTCGCCAGAGGTGCCTTTTCTAGAAATGTATCGGAAAGTTTGTTGAGAAGAGAGAAGCCAATTTATGCTCCACGCCTTTTTAAGTTCACATTTTTTCTAAAGTAATCAAAAGGGTTTTTAAAAAATAGTATTTAAATGTTGAATGCAGTGTCGAGTTCTTCATGGTTTTCTGCTAAGTAGTCTAAACTAAATGATTTCCTAAATGTTAAGTGTCCTTAATGAATGACAGATCTCACGGGCGACTCGGGACAAGGCTATAACTCAGGATTACGGAGCTGCGAGGATTTTTTTTCAAGATAGATACAATGAAATGTAATGGGACCCGATCATAGAATCGTTCGATATTTCATTGACAGTCTAACGCAAAGATTATACAGAAGATTCGCCCAGTTGAGCCTTATTTTCTAATACTTCGCAGAGGAATCATACCTATCCAACCTATAGGACTAGAACATCATAGAACTAGAATCAGGTAGGAAGATCATACAGAAATCAGGAAGTTTATTTGCCAGAATCTTGGTTTAAGGCCAGAATACATATATGATTTTATTGTCTTAAAGTTAACATAAGTAAATGTATTCATCCTGCATGCAGACGTACAAATTTATTAGGTAAATAATTAATTAGAACAACAGCACAAGCAATCACATAAATATTGTTCATATGCTATTCAATTACAAGAAAACATATTTTTTGCAATTACACAAGTTCCGAGCCTTTAGTGTAACTATAATAAACTGTGCTTTAGTGCACGAGACCGACTCACCGTATTTCGGTTTCATTTATAATATATACATAATATTAGTTACGCCGACGACATGGTGCTGCTGAGTGCCTCTGTGGGTGGATTGTCGCAGCTGCTTGACATATGCGAAAAATATGCGAAGCAATACGGTTTGCTTTATAATGAAAAGAAAAGTGAGTGGATGATCTTTCAGGCCCGGGCGAGGTCCTTAAGTCAAATACCGAAACTTAGACTACATGGTTGCCCCCTTAAAAGAGTAGAACAGTTTAAATGCCTTGGACACATTCTAACCCCGGACTTGAAAGACAATGCCGACATAGAAAGGGAGCGTAGGGCGTTGTCTGTTCGTGTGAATATGATAGCCCGCAGATTTGCTCGCTGTTCAAGAGACGTCAAAATCACCCTGTTCAGGGCATTTTGCACGTCCTTCTACACGAGCAGTCTGTGGGTGAGCTACATGCGAAAGCAGTACAGCGCCCTACGAGTCCAATACAATAACGCATTCAGGGTGTTGTTGGGACTGCCGCGCTTCTGTAGCGCCTCAGGGATGTTCGCTGAAGCGCGCGTGAAATGTTTTAATACAATCATGCGCGAGCGGTGCACGTCCCTGGTGCGCAGGGTGCGGGCCAGCCCGAACAGGATCCTGAGCGCTTTCGCCGAGCGTTTTGACTGCCAGTACGTGTATCACTGTGACATGGTACATGCACGGGCTGATATTGCCATTCTATTCTGATTTATATTTAATTTTGTTTTGTATTTAAAATTTGTAATTGGTCCCCTTGTTGACATAAATAAAATATTTTTTTATTATTATTATTATTTATCATCATCATGAAGCTTTTTAGTCTAGTCAATTAAATAATTCTAGTCAATCTAGTTAATAATAATTAATAATTTTACTAAGTAAAGTTAAAATATCGAGTGATTCCGGAATAAGCAGCTGCGCCTTTTTCGCAAAACGACGAATGAACCCTGTCATCGTCGACAATTGCTCTAAGAGATCCCCTAATGATAATTTATTTTGCCCTTTAAAAGAGAACAAACAAACAAAGTTAAGTTAAAAGACGGAAATCATTAGGTGGCGCTTCCAGGGTGGAGCTAATTATTGCTTTATTTAAAAAAAAAACCGGCCAAGTGCGAGTCAGACTCGCGTAGTGAGGTTCCTGTACAAACAAAGGGGTTTTCTTCTACGATTTAACCACTTTCCGGCCTGTTTCCTTTACTTGTAACCTTCCTTCTTGGAAAATTTCATGACAGAGAGACGAACACACTGGGAACTGGCAACAAAGTGATACTATAACTTGTCGATGACTTGACGACCTTCTTGGTGTAGTCGTTCGCGCACTGGACTTCCAAACCAGGCGGTTGCGGGTTCGAATCCCGCAAGGGGCAAATGTTTGTGTGATGAGCACGAGCATTTGTACCTAAGTCATGGATGTTTATATGTATTTAAGTATTTCTATCCGTTATCCTAGTCACCATAGCACAAGCTCACGCTTAGTTTGGGGCTAGGTAATTGGTGTGTTTGTTGAAACTATTTATTTATTTATAAGGGTTAAAAATGGGTTCCATTTTTAACCCTTATAAATAAATAAATAGAACACTTTCGACGTACGGAACCCTACAAATACAGGTTGTTCCCAACATAGTGCATACGATCCTTGACCTGGTAGTCTTGGAGTCCCTTGAAACTGTTAGAAATTGAAGCGGTCCCTTAAAGCTGTTATAAAATCAAGCTTATAAGTTACGGAATCTAAAGATGTGGCCATTCGCAGATGAATGCCTTCCAATACTACCCATAGACAATACATAGAATCATGTAAGACTTAAAGGAAGATCAGCATTAATTGGGTACTTGACACTATTCAAAAATAATTCCGAAACCCTATTTCTTGAAATTAACAGCATATTGATATTTTTAACTATCTGCAGTATTTGATTTTTTATTAAGCTAAACTCGAAAAAAGTGAGTTAGTTGAGTTAACTTAGTGAAATGTATCGTCATAGTTTACTATTCTCATACAAAATCTATGGGCATGGCGTTTTGACAGTTCACTAAAAGATTACGTAAGAAGACGTCAACGATTGGTGGTGTCAAGCCAATTAAACAGGATATAATCTTAAAAATCGCTGTTGTTACTTCATAGAAACAAACCTTTTGTTGCAATGAAATTAATCTATATTTAACCCTCAGTGCCCGGTTTTTTTTATAGTTTCGCTAGTTCGTAGCTTCACGTCTTGGTTTGCACAAGCTTAGCCGTTTGATACCTGCCCAAAATTTAATTACGTTTTATCGCTGAAAGAAAGAAATAATCCTCCGCAGATGTTCACAAACCCCTGGCTATTTACGACCCTTCTACCAATGGCAAGGTTTTTTAGTAGTAATCAAGTAATAAAAACCCAGGGCCCTTAGACAAGATGCAATCTTTCTACAGCGAACTTCGCTATCGCCAACGACGCCAAGGAAATGTTAAAATATTTAAGCAAAAGTCACGTGATGTTTCGATGACATATAACAGTTTAATACATTTTGACGACAGTGAATTTCGCTTTAGAATAGATTACATCTTGTCGGGTCCTGTAGACATGCCGCAAGTTTGAAAACTATCTTGATCACGATTACAGTTCCAGCTAGGTCCAGAAAGGTCATGAGTACATTGTTTACTACAATATTTTGATTTGTTTGTGTACCCTATTGATACTACGCCGCGCACACTCACACGCATACCTGCCTTATTTTTATTTGTTTAAAAACGTACCGTGAGAACCCCGGAGATCGAGTTGACATCGAGACGTTCCCTATGACACATGTACTAGACTGACCAAAGTGCTTTCGCCGCGTGTGTATCCTGTGAAGCTTCTTATAGACATTTCGAGTGATTGTGGCCTGTGAAGTGATACCTGAACCCTGAAAGCTGATGTGGCAAGTACCTAGCTATAAGTGCTCAGACCTGACTGATTTTCCACCTATCATTGTCGCCCTCCACGTGTAATCCACTGCCTAAACTCTCAAACATTATGGTGGCAGAGCGTGGTGTTTGTTGGGACCCCTTATTGGTAACGTAATTTGTTTGATTGAGAGTTGTTTGTTTGCTGCTTTCCTTTGTAATTTGAACAAAGCGTCTCGTCATATACCTAACCTATTTGAGGTAGATTTCTTAATACCATTCGAGTACAACCCTTTTACATAAGTGTCGATTAAATCGATTAGCGCGTTAATTACCTACCCTTTGAGTGCAAGTGAGGTGCGCGAGCGCTTTGTTTCCCTATTGATCACGCCATTACCGCGTGACCGCGTGTGAGTTGTTTACGAGTTACGTTTGCTATATGCGGTGCATCTGCGCCGTCCCTTACTATTTGTTCCTTTACGCATCCTATTGGAATCTTTTTTGAGTTTAATTTACCTACCTTGTTTCCTGCGATTTACAGTAAATAAAATGTCGGATACCGAAACCGGCAACGAGACTGTAAGGGCCGTACTTTACACGGATACAGCTGAATACCGTGAAGCTATAGGTGAACTCCGTTAAATTAGTGACTGGGTTGATGATTCCCACCGAGTTCTTGAGACCTTTTCCTCCAATCGTATGCGAGCGCGTCTTTCCGACCTGCCACTTATGTGCGACAAGTTTTCCGCCGCTTGTTCCAAGCTGTTAGGTAATCTCGATCCTGCGATTTATGAGCAGGAATATGTGCAAGTTAAGAACGAGATGCGCGTAGTAAGGGACAAAGTAGACGACTTAAAAATTAAGTCAGACGTAATACGACCTCACCAATTTGAGACGTCCCGTACTAGCACCCCCTTCAAGGAAAATAAATCCCTGGCTATTGATAACCCGGCTAGTAAATTGCCTGACCTACCTATACCTAAGTTTGATGGCCGTCCCGATAGTTGGATCAGTTTTATAGACCAGTTTGATAGCGTGGTGGACAACCAGCCTAGCCTTACCCCGACTTTGAAGCTACACTATTTAGTAGGAGCCTTATCGAATGAACCTCGTCGATTGATACAACACCTCAAGATTGAGGCGGGCAATTACACCGTGGCCCGTGACCTCCTAAAACATAGGTACCATAACCTTCGTATTTTAGCGGATACCACATAGCTCAAATAATGATGCTCCCTATTATAACGCCTAAACTTTCCGGGTTACGTGTGTCGTTCCTGAACCCCCTGCTTTCGACTTATCGATGCTTAGAGAGATTGGAACTTCCTGTTAAACATTGGTCATACCTATTAGTTCACTTATGCCTTGCTAAACTGCCTTCAGAGTTAAAATCGAGATTTGAACGTCGTTATGGCGATAATCCTAATCCTAAAGGTAATAAGATGATCAAAAGTAGGGAGCTACTTTTGATCATCTTATTAGCTTTCTTGAGGATGAATGTAGGCACCACGACAATGTAGGTAGTGCTTCTGTCGTTGACACTACTACCCCCCCCCCCCCCCTACTGTGAGCTCCCCTCGTTTGCCTAAACCTAACGCGCGTTCCCCACCTCCTGCGAGAGCCTTTGTTACTTTTGCGACGACATCTAAATGTCACCTTTGTAATAGTACTTCGCATTACTTACGCGAATGTCCCGATTTTATTCGCCTTCCTACACGTCAACGTGTTACTTTTGTTAAAGAAGCCCGATTGTGCTATCGATGCCTGGATAAACACTCCATATCCCAATGCACGCGAAATTATCGCTGTTGCACGTGCCGCCGTTCCAGTCATCACACGTCACTGTGTTATGATGACTCCTCTCCTGTGAATTACGATCGCGAGCGCTCATACCGAGACGTCGCGGCCTTAGCTTCTAACCAACCGCGGCAATCTCCACAAAGTCACTTAACGGACCGTGTGTCACCCCCACGTACTGAATGGCACCGTGTTCGTACCCCGCCCCCTCGTGATTCCCGTAGAGCATCACCTCCTCGTTCGGGCGGGCGATCCCCACCTGCACCCAACGGTAACCGTACTTATAATGTCCCTCTAGGTCAAAGAACCCAGGATGAACGTACATTTCATCATAAGTACAATGAGGCCCCACAATTCTGACTAGATAGCCCCCCTTCCATACCCGCTTTTACATCTTTACCTCGCAATTCTCTCGTTCTTTTACCTACGGCCTTGATTCATGTTAAAACCTCGTCTGGATATTATGTGGAAGCGCGTGCCTTATGTGACACTGGTGCTCAGGGCTGCCTTCTTACTACTGAGCTTGTTGTTGACCACATGAACTTACCTATCATTCCTTCTCCAGTTCCTGTTCGTGGAATAGGTAATGTTCAAGCGATTAATTCCCCGGGCATTGTATCCTTTTCATTTAAGCGAGTTGATTCTGTCTTTCCAGAAATCTCCACCAGTGCAATAGTTGTTGATGTGATTGCTGGTACCCTCCCAGAGGTAGACTTACCTAAAAGTGTAATTACCTGTACTAAGCACCTCCCTCTTGCTGACCCTTTATTTTACAAACCTGGTACTATAAGTGTACTTCTTGGAGCTGACGTCATTGGTCGCCTTTTAAGGTCCGAGTTGTTTGTGTCCCCTGATGGCCTTACTGCTATCTCGACGATATTTGGTTATGTCCTGTGTGGTCCTGTTTATGGAGGATTTACTGATTTAGAACCCCCCATGACTGGAGTCTCGCTGTCCCAAATAGTTGAAAAATTCTGGAAAATCGAAGAGGCCCCCCAATCTCCAGTTGCGAACCCCTTGGATATAGAGTGTGAAACCTTTTTTCAAGCAACTACCACTCGTGAAAGCGATGGTCGATTTATGGTTAGACTCCCTTTTCTTCATGATCGTCCACCTCTCGGTGATTCTAAAACCAATGCCTTACGGCGATTCCATAATCTTGAGAAGCGTTTCCAAGCCAATCCTAATTTTCGAGAGAAATATATTTCCTTTATGCGCGAGTACCTTGACCTAAACCATATATCCCTTTCTTCATATGACTCGACCCGGGAACATTGTTTTATCCCTCATCATGGATTTTTTAAGTCCGGATAGTAAAATCGTGTTGTGTGGGTTAAAAACCACTCCTCACCTCCTTCAGACTTTTGAGGCTAATCGTGTCTCCCAGATTAATAATAGTCCTACATCTAGTAAATGGAGGCACGTCCCAGGCTACATGAACCCTAGTGACTGTGCATCGAGAGGTATGTCAGTCACCCGACTGATCGACCACTCCCTTTGGTTTTCACCTTTGTGGTTGACGCAGTCTCCTGATAACTGGCCCGGTATTTCGGAACCTAACCCAAGTAGTGATCTCCCTGGACTACGTTGTTTAGTAGTCTCTGCCGATGTTCCTACCCCGGATCCCTCATTCTTATTAGAGCGGTATAGTTCTTTCAACAAGCTAATAAACGTGACTTGTTACCTAAGGCGGTTTTTATTTCCTAAATCTTACACGTCCAACCTAGGCCCTGAGGAACGGAGAGATTCCCTTATGTTTTTGGTGAAAATTGTTCAATTTACCTCCTTTTTTGATGAACTTGATCGCTTACGGCGTGGCGATCCTATCACTAACTCCCTGAGAAAATTGAATTTATTTCTGGATAACGGTGACCTAATTCGAGTTGGAGGTCGATTACGAAACTCCGATCTATCCTTTGATGAGTGCCACCCCCTTCTTCTGCCTAAAAATGGTAACTTCGTGAACATCCTTATTTCACATTACCATCGCGAGAATGCTCATGCAGGTGTTAATGCAATTCTTGCCATGTTAAATAGAGAGTTTTGGATATTGTCTGTACGCAGAGCTATTCAGCATGTGATTTTTAAATGCCTTCCCTGTTATCGTCTCAAGGCGGCTGTATCTCAACCCTTCATGGGTGACCTACCTAAAGACCGCGTCACGGCTGCTAGACCGTTTGACGGTGTAGGTACTGATTTTGCAGGACCCTTTTTAACCAAAGTCCAGGCCTATAGGAACAAAAGGTTAGTGAAAAGTTACCTGTGTGTATTTGTCTGCCTTTCTACTAAAGCCGTTCACCTTGAGGTTGTGTCGGACCTAACTACTGAAGCCTTTATTGCGGCCTTTTCCCGATTCGTGTCGCGTCGTGGTGTACCTCGCCTAATCCGATCCGATTGCGGTCGAAATTACATCGGTGCTAACAATTACCTGAAGGAGTTAGAGTGTTTCCTGTCTCAAAACCAGGCGGCTATTGGTTCTGAGCTTTCAAGGCGGAACATATCCTGGGTTTTCGATCCTCCTGTTTGCCCTCATTGGGGAGGTCTTTTTGAAGCTGCGGTTAAATCGGCGAAATCGCACTTAAAACGAGTAGTAGGCGATACCCCCCTTACGTTTGAAGAGCTCACCATTGTTTTTGCTAAAATTGAAGCAGTTTTAAATTCACGCGCATTGTGCCCAGTTTCTCCGGATCCTAATGATGTCGAAGTGTTAACTCCCGGCCATTTCTTAATTGGACAACCCTTAACTGCACTTCCGGAGTACCCTTATGAAGACGTAAAATTGCATCGCCTTACACGGTTTCAGCTAATCCAACAAATTACCCAGCACTTTTGGTCTCGCTGGCATTTAGAATACTTAAATACATTACAAATTAGAAATAAATGGACCTCTCATTGTGATCCTCCTAAAGTGGGTGAGCTAGTACTCATAAAAGATGACAACCTTCTCCCTTTGCAGTGGCGTCGTGGACGCATTATTAATTTATACCCTGGCCAAGACCAAGTTGTTCGTGTGGTAGATGTTAAAACTTCTACCGGTAGCCTAAAGAGATCTTTGACGAAATTAGTTCGTCTTCCTGTCCAGTGAACTTCCTTTCCCTTGGCTTCCTAACCTTCTCGTAAACACTTGACGTGTTTAGGGCGGGCGATATGTTTACTACAATATTTTGATTTGTTTGTGTACCCTATTGATACTACGCCGCGCACACTCACACGCATACCTGCCTTATTTTTATTTGTTTAAAAACGTACCGTGAGAACCCTGGAGATCGAGTCGACATCGAGACGTTCCCTATGACACATGTACTAGACAGACCAGAGCGCTTTCGCCGCGTGTGTATCCTGTGAAGCTCCTTACAGACATTTCGAGTGATTGTGGCCTGTGAAGTGATACCTGAACCCTGAAAGCTGATGTGGCAAGTACCTAGCTATAAGTGCTCAAACCTGACTGATTTTTTACCTATCATTGTCGCCCTCCACGTGTAATCCACTGCCTAAACTCTCAAACATACATGTTTCACCAAAAGGTGGTTGATGATTTTTTGTGAGCGAAATTTATCATCATCATCATCCTAGCGTTATCCCGGTTGTGCATTCGCACGCGATGTCCCAGAGTCCGCTTTGGACCATGTTCCGGGATATAGCAGATCAAGTAATTACAGTGGAGCGACTGCCGTCTAACCTCTATGACGAGCGCAATTAATTTCGTAAAACTTGTAAAGAAGTTACTAAAAAATAAAACCAAATGTTGGTCTAATCACATTGTACTCGTATATGAATTGATATTTTCTTATTACTATAAGCTATCATTGCCTTCCGGGCGTCAATTTAAAGGCCATAATTGCTTTCCTAAACAGCTATAACAATATTAATAGCTATAATATATATACATTTTGAAAGCCATCGATATAGGCGGTTTGGATCTAGGCCGCAGTATTGAATTTGGTCATTGGGTTTAGGAGTTTATAAACCGAATACTGAATACAAGGCCACAACCTTGGACCCAGAACTCGGTAAGGAGACCATAACACCATTAAAACTTTGTAAAGCATAGCGGAAAACATTAGGAACTTATCCATAATCCGGAGAGATTAGAACTTCAAACGTTTACGTTAAATAAATAATCGAATTCGTACAAAATCAATTTTGTACGACCGAACTCGTAGAGACGCTTAATAATAAATCAATTAAAAGGGGTTTTGCCCTTCAAAACTTAGAGTCCATCCCTTGATGCTGTGGCTCCCAAAGTTTTGGCTTGAACACGCATTGGAAGATGAATGAGAGAAAACATTTCCTCATCATCATAATTTTAAGAGCTAGGTTGTTGTTGGTAGAGTAATCGCCATTCCTTTGTTTGATTGATTTATGGTTTTCTGGTGCGACATGACGTGAAAAAAATTTTATGGTTCAGTTATTATATGTACGTGTATCATTACTGATCGAATTGTAAGAATCAGATAAATTTGAATGATTTTGCGGAGCGTAAATGTGTGATCGTATCTTCTCGTGGTCATAACCTTATTTATTTATTTATTTTAAACTTTTTGCACACAGTTTATTGTACAAATGGCGGACTTAACGCTAAAAGCATTCTCTACCAGTCAACCATAGGTCCAAACAGAGAAATACAGGCGGTGCAAGATATCGTAAATTAGGAAAAAGATGAAACCGAGAAAACCACTGCAAAATACTCTTAAGCACAGCAATTAAGAAAAATGAACATAGCAATAGACATACATACTACGTACAGTCGAGCAAATTGAATCATGACCCACTTTGCCGATTATTCCTTTGCATTTATAAATGTAGTAAGGTTTTCTTCGCTGTCATGCATGTTGCACATAGTACGTTTTAAATATGAATAAAAATGCGTCATAACGGGTCAGAGATTTATGCAAGTTTAACCTTTATTATAACTGCACTAGACATGTTTTAGATAAACCAGTCTTAATATGAATTTAAAATAAGTCCATAATCCAAATTCTTTTCACTACGAAGAAAAATGTATTATAATTTTAAAAATAAAAAACGTCCTGTGTCAGATGTCAAGTATACCTACTAGTAAGTCAGAAATTTTATAAAAAGTCAATATCTACAAACAAATCTTATAATGGCCAATTTGGCAGAACAAACAGCTAAGAATAAGTCGGAACACAGTCAGAACCTGGATCAGCCGGCATGCTAAAGAGGGTACCCTCGAAGACAGACGACGACATAATCATGGCGTTCGTCGAATCAAGAACGGAACGAAAGAGAACGGAAATGCAACACTATTACGGATAACATATTTACAGACGAGAAATCATTTCGCTCGTCTCAACATGGTCGCCTAACTTGGTGGCGTTACGATAACACGCGATACACAGACGATCACGTTGTGCCTAACCAATTATCCAGCTGAATTTCAGCTAACATGTGTGCCTGGATGGATGCCGGAAGTGTCGGAAAACTTGTTCGAATTTCTCCTCGTCATAACGCTATAAACTATGTCAATTTAATAGAAGAATCAATGTTACCGACTTTGCGAACAGTTTACTTGCGTGAAGAAGTGCCAATAGTCTCCTTTGTTCATGATAACTGTCCAGTGCATACTGCCAGAATTGTCTCGAATTGGTTTACCTAGCATGAAGATGCATTCACTCTTATTCCATGGCAGTCTAGGTCCCCAGATGAAAATTTGTGGTTTGGATTGGGGAAGTGACATTTGTCGTCTAATCGGGTTACTTTTCACTTTACCAATTTAATGCCACTTGTTAAATATATACTTAAAATAAATATTATTTTCTTTAACTAAGTATACTGTTTTATTTCATCATGGCAAACACAAGTTCCAGTGGAACTTTTATAAAAGAAACTGGTTCCCAATACAGACTTGGCGCCCGGCCGTGCCGAATCCCGAATATCTACCTGTGTGTTGCATTGCAACCCTTACCCACATGAAATGAAGTTCTCGGCGATTTTCATACAAACTTATTCGTACAGATAGCGACCATTGCCTTGTCAGTTACTGTCAGTGTCTAATAAAATGATGACACGTTCGTTTCTAGGAAATGTATGTTCAAGCGAATTTCAACTTACTTGTATAGAATGACAGTAGAAAAATGACCATAAGGTGGGTCATGATTCAATTTGGTCGACTGTACATAAATAAAATAGATGATGTACATATTTGATACATAAACATACACATACATAATAGTAATACACAGAACACATTTCTTCCATTAAGACAGAACAGAGAGATTTTCCTGGTAATGAATTCTCAAAGCCTTCTTGAAGGAAAATTTTGAGGTAGATTCCAGGATATTTGTGGAGACCTTACTCTGTATTGTGTTGACTGTCCTCAGTGATAGATGAGATGAGTGACAGGGATAGCTAACAATCGAAAATACGGACATTGTCTTACCGAGTACGCCTTCAGTTCAAAACGATGATTTCCCCAACATGGATAGACCGCCTAAATTGTACGACTCTATGAAAATTGTGTAAAGTCTACTGTATGTTGTGTGCAATTAAGAGTATCTATCTATCTATAGATGGATCTTTGATTGAATTGCATTTTGCAGCGTATTTTTCGTGTATCGTACTAGTGGTCGTGACGTGTTTTCGCCGTCACTGACACATAATGAGTGAGGCACATCTTGGTCCTAGACTAATTAGTGTTAAGCTTTAAGTTTTTTTTTTGTTCAATTTACCCATTATGGGTAGGCAAAGGATCAAGTCCATACAGCCACGTCTTCAGTAATTTTATTTGTATCATTTTTCTTTTCAGTTTACTTCTTATTACATTTCTTACACAACTACACTAACACTAAACTACAAACTAACCTAACCTAACTCATTGAAATGCGAGGTGGTTCACATTTCAATGCTCTCAAGAAAATTTTGAGCGGGAAATCGAACCGGATCAGATAGGAGCGCCTTACTTTATTTCTCACTTTTACTTCATTCATTTTCCTCTGCAGCACATTATTAAGATTATTCTACTACACAATTACAACAATGACCACGAAAAACAAATTTAGAAAATTAAGAACCAAGCCTATTTTGACCGGCTCGTAGCCCGCCAAAAACTCCCTTTAAGTTAAAAACTTAAAGGGAGTTTTTGGCGGCTTGTTCTTTTTTTACCAAATCTTTTTTTATCAGCAGTTTCGGATCTTTGAGAAACACTTTTTAAACAGCCAACTGTCCTCTGATTCCTCAACTTCATAACAAGGTGTAAGACTGCAAGACCGTAATTTCCTTGGGAGAAAAATATCCCCCTCCCCTTAGGGGGGTACAGTAACTTCGAACCAGATGGTGGGTACGGCGGGCTATTCAAATTTCCCTGGAATTTATTATTAAAAAAACTTACTGGCCCTCCTATGTTTTCAGCTTAAGTAATAGTTGTTTAAGTACTTCATTGGAGGGGGGTGTATTGAGATGTTAATGTTCGCAATATTTGGCAGGGTTGTTATTTTGTTTCGGTTTGGAACGAGGAACATTTTTGAATTTACATTTTTTTAGGACATCTACTGGATTCTGTTATTAACTGTATTAGATTTACATAGATTAATTTATGTATACATAAAACTATATAAATAAAAATTTATGCTAAAACGCAAGGCTTTTTTTAAATATTTGATGATTATGAAATTATTTACGAGGTTTAGGTAGGTACTAAACGACTGGCTTGTACCTACACACGGCCGCACGTCATACTAGCCTACTTTTACCTTGAGACCACCGCTATTCCCTACGTAATTGAAGCAAATCGATTAATTTTTTTGAGCGAAATTCAATTTGATTTCGTAAAAACTTGCAAAATAATTGCTTAAGTTAGAAAAATAATTATAAGCTGATTTCATCTTAACTGATGGTTTTAAATATTCGTAAAAATATTTCCATCGGATACATGCGGGTACATTCCCCAAGTATTGATGAAATCGAACGCCGGCTTACTGGCGTAGCAAGCACTTACAAAAATTCGTCGACTGACTAACGTCCTCCGTAGCTCAGTTGGTAAGAGCACTCGCCCGGATAGCGAAGGGACGTGGGTTCGAGTGTGTGTCGGGGAGTGAGCGAAATTCAATTTGATTTCGTAATAAAAGCAGTTTTCGTTGTTCAAATGGGTAACCTTACGTGCTGCCGACTGTACTTATGAATATCAATGAAAAAATAAAGAATAAAAAGTTTTTTTTTCTTTCTTATGTTAAAAAGCTCCAGTCATTTTCCATTCACTATTTTAATGACAGTCGAAATAATACGAATCGCTCTCTATTCCTGGATTTGATTTCCTTTTCAGGAAATTTAAATAGCATTTTCAGTCTTTGCCTAATCAGATCAAAGTCAGCACAATGGCTTTGTGGTTATGTCGGCATTCAAAAGCTGCTCCCGCGATTTCTAAGTTTTATCATACCTTACTCTAGTTATAGAATAGGAAATAATGCTCTTTAGTTAGTGTATTAGCGGTTTGCCGTTACTTGGTCTTTGCTACTTCATAAGATTTTTGTGATATTTTCAAGGGTTTAATAAAACGATTTGATGCAAAGGTAGTTTATAGGTACGTGAAATTATGAGGGTGCACTGAAAAAGGATTTTAGGAAATTCATCCCCTACTAAGGGGTCAAAAAAGGAGGGGTAAGTTTGTATGAAAGTCCGTCAGTTTTGAAGCTTAATCAATAAAAATTGGTATTTAGCTAGAAATAAAGAATGGCACATTTGAAATTTCAACCTCTAAGGGGGTGAAAAGGGGGGTGGATGTGTGTATCGAAAACTAATTCGTTTATAAAACCAAAATAAACTGAGCCTGCCGGTCTTCTTTTATGTTTTCACGCGTAAATATAGGTATAGGTACTGTAAAGGAGGGTGAAAGTTAGCACGATAAATCCGATATATTCGCAGGCGAAGTCGCTTATTTGCAAGGTTTCTAACTGCTCGAACTATTTTCGTTCTCGTAGCATGAGAATTCTCAGGGCTTTCAAAGAAGACCTGTTAATAGAATACTTACTAGAAACATCTCACTTCAAATTCGAGCATTTGCGCACTGCAATAAAGCTTGTTTCGAAAAACTGTTTTGTCGTCACCGACGCCATCTAAAATACCCTTACCTTGAAACTTCTTTAATCATAATGGCAAAGAAAACTATATTAATATAATGCCTAAGTTGTCTTTCGGCCTAAATACAGCACCATACGTTTTCACTTATTTAATGAACCCGATAAAAATAGATCGGCAGGTTACCTATTAACTATATATCGTAACGATATCTGTTTAATCGGCCAATTACATAGAGATATAAAAATATTTTATAAAAAACTTTTACGGGTATAACGTTCAGGATCAACGAAGGAAAAAGTAACCCTACTTTTTCACTATCCTGTAAATCCTTAGTTATGTATTATACTCTCTAATTGCTTCAAAATTACACGTTACACGATAAAATTTAAAGAAATAATAAATATTTATTCTGCATTTGCATTATAGTGCATTAAAATTAGAACTGAATTAAGAACTTACTACTTAATAATTCATGAAACAACGTATTTATAATGCTCAAACTGCGAATATCAAAAGCCAAAAAAATTACATTATCTATAGTGTACGAAAATTAATTTAGCAAATTTAAATACTTAAGGTTACAAGCTTAATCCAAAATTTACTGGAGCAGATAAAATCTGAACGGAACAACTAAGTTTTTTACGAGTCGCGACTAGTGCCTTTGCTCTTAATAATGTCCTCCTAGCCGAATTTCGACTACGGC
The DNA here is from genome assembly GCA_949316185.1 of Pyrausta nigrata. NCBI lineage: Eukaryota > Metazoa > Arthropoda > Insecta > Lepidoptera > Crambidae > Pyrausta > Pyrausta nigrata. The sequence goes on along the minus strand of OX438957.1, from coordinate 2,293,413 downwards.
GGCCTATCTCAACAGAGATTAGCCAACTGCGCAGGACATATTAATATAGTGCACAAGTGTGTGCGCAATAAACAGGTGAACTCTCTGTTCCTTCACTCTCATAATCCGGTGAGACGGCAGTCCGACATGACCGTAGAGAGATCAGGCGCAGGATCATCGTGTGAGCTTAACGTGCTTTCCGAGGCACAGGGGTGTTAACACCACCAACTTCCTGACCCCGGAGCTGTGTCTGAGTAATTTAAAGACAGAAAAACCCAAACACTATCGGCCCGACCCGAGATTCGAACCCGGGACCTCGTGGATAGTACCCAGCGTGCTGACCACTAGACCAACGAGGCAGTCGTTTTGCTCTTAAACCGCATGAGGAATTGGGGTGGTGATGGATCTACCTCCTAGTGGTCCACCCCGGGCAGACATCAGGGTCCGTAGACAAGATGCAATCTATTCTAAAGCAAAGTTCGCTATCGCTAAAAAAATGTATGAAACTGACATAAGCCATAGAAACATCATGTGACTTTTGCATACATATTTTGATAGCAGCTTGTCTAAAGGCCAAGAAACTTCAGTTAGTGATGGCGGCCGAACGATCCAAACAGCGGTGGTAGGCTCCGTAGGTGCCGCCTGGTAGCAACCACCCTCCCACCGGAGCCCGGCGCCGAGCAGCTTGCTGTGTTCCGCCGGTAAGTGGGAGTGCCAGAACCTTCTAGGTGAGGTTGTTATACCGTTGTCTCTGTTTACGCCATTTAGTCTAGATTCAAAAGCAAATCGATTCTAAATAAGAAGGACTTAAGTACTTACATTGAAGCCCGTATTAGATTAAAAGAAGGACGAACAGTTAGCAGAAGAATTACGATTGTAAATGTTTTTAGGGCTCAGGGTAAATGTGTTCTAAGTTGTTCCTGTCAGGGTTTTCTAATTGACCCTTTTGAAATATAACAAAGCAAAGAATAGTGTTATCTGCGTAGCCGGGGCAGGTCGCTAAGTCATAAGCATGTCTGTAAGCAAAGTTGGAAGCCATCGTTACTGCTGCTCATAAAATATAATCTTTTGAGTCCTCTGTGTAATATACGGACAAATAAACAGATAATCACTTTAGAACATACTGTGTTCTTTGTACTCGTGTTGTTATTGTGTCCTATCTGTACGCCTTGTAAAGAAACGACTCCTTGGTTTTAGAGGTATCCTTCATTATCTTTACGAACATTATTAATACGGGAATCGGGTCGACGAAAACGTCGATAAACAAGTAAACATAATTTTTGAAAAACCAAACGCGCGACTGCAAAAATTACTATATATTTGAAATGGTCTTTTTACTGGCTTTCATTTGATACCCATATTGCTATGGTAAGGAAAAATTCAATCCGCCCTCCCCCCTTTATTTCCATTTGCGGGCGCCATTTTCAAAATGTATATAGCCTATGTCACTCTCACAATTTTGACAAATTCAACGACACCATACATGTCAAAAACTTTGGGCTGTAGGGCGTGCCAAACAATTATACATACATACTCTCAAAACCATAACCCTCCTTCCGCAGTCGGGTAAAAAAAAACATAGATAGGTACGTCGCATGAATTTCCTTAGTATATAATGTTAGTGATAACAATGCAACAAAAAAGTTTTAATAGTTATGTCCTTTACGAATTATTTTTAGGATTCTGTGGTGGAATATATATATTTTTTTAATTTAATATGCAGTCATTGGCCGCAATCTCACCTGATGGTAAGCGACGATGCGGCCGATGATGGGACATGTCATGATGGGGATGAAATTAGTATTTAATAGGTATTTTTATGTTTTTAACATACGTTCACTAAATACACTATAAATAATATTGTCGTCAAAATTTCAGCTACGGCGGCCAATCCCAACAGAGATCACAGTGCACAAGTGTGTGCGCAATACACAGGTGCTATCTGTTTCCTTCACTCTAATAGTTCGGTAAGACGGCAGTTCGACATGACCGGAGAGAGATCAGGCGCAAGACCAACTCCTTAACGTACATTCCGAGGCACGGGATGTAACACCTTTTTTATATAGGTTATAGGCGGAATGGGCAGGCCACGTCGCCCGCAAACATGACTCCTGGTGCAAATGCGATGGAGCGACGACAAAAAGAGAGAAGCCGGATCGATGTGGATACAGGTGGCTCAAGATAGAAGAGACTGGCATAAAAGAAAGGAGGCCTTCACCAAGAACATGGTAGACGAAGACTGAGAAGAAGAAGATAGGCTAACTCTTGATCTTCATCTTAGCCCGAGAGCAAAGACACCACCAAAATCCTGACTTCGCTGCTGTTTCTGACAGCAAAACGCCGGAACAAATTTCGTTCCCACTCGAGATTCAAACCTGGGACCACGTTGATAGAAACCATTGCAGTGTGCCGACCATTAGATATCTAGACCAACGAGGCTCCTACCTTAAAAGATGTACCTAGGTAGAGCAAAAAAACAAGGTTGTATTTTTGGCTCTGCCAATGCAAAATAACTTAAATATTAGACATGATGGGTCTGAAAACGAATTTAAATTATGAGTATTTGATAAAATTTTAAAGCTCAATATTTTTTTATTAATTTAAAATAACTTAAGCGGTGTGTAGGTAGTAATTCTTAAGTAATCCCCGCTTATAGCCTTTTGTATAAATCGGCTTATGATCTACCTCTACGATCGAACCAAACAATTTGAACTTTAAGCCTGTCAGGCTTTTATCCCTAATTATCCAGAAAATCATTCCGTAAGACGGTATTAATACGAAATTGCCTAAATGACGATATCGCTCTGTGAACGCATCTTTACAACTTTGTAGTCTCTATTCTTTGAGCTTTAAGGCTGAATTTCGAATGGACAAAGGTTATACTAAGAGCTTAATTGTCTCCTATAATGAAGTCGAATGAGTTTCTAAGAGGTGAACTAAGGCCCCAGATGCGTTGAATTGGTTAATTAAAAGTGTGAAGTATAATTTGCATTTAGTCTCTCGTTTTGTTGCAAAAGTTCGGATTGAAGGGTATTTATAGATTCTTTTGATGGGCAAGCAAATGCTAGTCTGTTAGGCTGAGAACGATAAAAAACTTTTTTTTTTCTTCAAAGAGATGTGTTTTTTATTGAGAATGTTTTATAATTGTTTTTAAAAACCATTTTGTGGCATATTGGTTTATCATCCATCGCATAAAATACTATGGCCATGGTTTATTACACTAAGTATTATTTCACAGGCAAGTTAAATTTTAATAAAAATAATTCAGAACAGAATAAGACCGTTAACAGAGTGCTTTTTGGGACCGGATCAATATGGGTTTCGGCAAGAGAAGGGAACCAGAGAAGCGATACTAGCTTTGAGATTGGTAATAGACAGGAGACTGGATTTTGACATGGACACACATATAGCTTTTATTGACTTAGAAAAGGCGTTCGATAAGGTCAATTGGAAAATAATGATGGAAGTACTCAAAGAAGCTGGATTGGATTATAGAGACAGAAGGATTATTTATGAATTATATAAAAACCAAGAAACGGTAATAGAAGCAGGAGAGGAAAACGGAAAGGCAAAAATAAGACAGGGAGTTAGGCAGGGATGTCCACTTTAACCGCTAATTTTTAATTTATTCATAGAATGTGCGATACGCAGAATAACGGAATCAAAAAAGGGGGGCATCAAAAATAATGGGGACGTATTTAAATTCATTCGTTTTGCCGACGATATTGCAGCCATAGCAGAAAACAGATTGGAGTTGGAAGAACTGGTTACAGAAATGGACACTATTTTTAAAGAATTTGGTTTGCTTCTAAAAAGGAAAAATATAGCCCTATCTCAATAAATAACACAAAAATAGAACAGGGTAAAACCTTCAAATATTTAGGTAGCTTGATAACTAGTGACTCCAGATGTACACCAGATATAAAAGCAAGGATAGCGATGGCGAGACGAGCTTATAATGCAAAAAAGCACCTGCTCAAGGCCAGAATATCAATCAAAGTTCGCAAAAAACTTGTTAAAGTGTACATTTGGATTATACCACTCTATGGATGTGAAGCGTGGACATTGACGAAGAGGGATAAAGAGAGACTGGAAGCCTTCGAGATGTGGTGCTGGAGGAGAATGGAGCGTATAAGTTGGACGGAGAAGAAAACAAATGAAGAAGTTTTGTCTATGGTTAGGGAAAAAAGGAGATTGATGGAAACAATAGAGTGTAGGAGGGGACGAATGTTAGGCCACCTGATTCGACACGACAATTTTATTAAAACGATAATAGAAGGAAGAATAGAAGGAAAAAGGAAGCAAGGAAGACCAAGAATAAGCTACATGCAGCAAATAAAAGAAAAGATAAATGTCGGGTCGTATCAGGAGGTTAAGAGAAGGGCGGAAAGCAGAGAGGAATGGAAAAAACTCCACCGACAAGAGCCTAGCTCTTAAATTTGATGATGATGGTTTATTAACAACAAAAATGCTAGAAGTTAAGAATAAATATTATGAGGAGCTAATATTCATTATGCAGACTGGATGTTGACCGTTGGCAACCACAACGTCAGCAACTTCGAGATAGACCAGAGCCTAGACAAGATGCAATCTGTACTACAGCGAGCTTCGCAATCGCAAACGGAATGTCAAAATGTATATGCAAAAGTCACATTATGCTAGGGCCCCTGAAAACCAACGTCATAGCTCTCATCAGGTCCCGACCTATAGTACGAGGGGCGTTCAATGTATTCTCGGTATCGGGGTAATTTGCTAATAACGTGGGTAATCTAATTATCTTATTTGTTAATGACACTATCTGAGGGTATAAATAAAAAAAATCATTTAATTACGATCATTACTTTTCTATTTATTGTCAGTGAAAGACGACCAGAATGTCTGACGTCATAATGATAAAGAAAATCGAGCATCGCGCTGTTATAAAATTTCTCACTAAGCAGGGAAAAAGCCAAAAAATCATTCACGAAGAGATGGTCGCTGTTTACCAAGACTCTGCCCCGTCGTTATCAACCGTTCAAAAGTGGTCAAGTGAATTCAAAAGAGGCAGAGAAAGCATTGAAGACGACCCTCGCTCGGGCGGGCCCGTGAGCGTCACCACTGAAGAAAATGTGAAAAAAGTGGAAAAACTTGTACTTGAAGATGCTAGAATAAAAATCAAGATGTTAGCAGAGATAACAAACCTATCCGTGGGTACCATACATGCTATCCTGCATGACCATCTTAACCTCTCAAAGGTCAGTGCAAGATGGGTGCCGCGAATGCTGACCGCACCTCAGAAACAAGTTCGTGTCGAGTGCTGCAAGGAATTTTTAGAGCTCTGTGGAGAAGATTCAACGAGTATTTTCGACCGACTTGTTACTGGAGATGAGATGTGGGTTCATCACTATGACCCTGAGAGTAAACAGGAGTCCATGCAGTGGGTAAAAAAGGGTGCAGAGCCCCCAAAGAAGTTTAAAGTCACCCCATCCGCCGGAAAAATAATGGCTACGGTTTTTTGGGATTCCAAAGGTATTTTATTGATAGAATACACTAAAAAGGGTGTAAGCATCACAGCAGCATCATACGCAATCACACTGCGTAATTTAAAAGGAGCAATCAAAGAAAAAAGGCGAGGAAAACTCACAGCGGGGGTGTTGTTGCTTCACGACAACGCGCCGGTTCACACGGCCCGCGTGGCGAAGGCTGCTGCGCGAGACTGCGGCTTTGAAGAAATTAATCATCCTCCGTACAGTCCAGACTTGGCCCCCAGTGATTATCACCAAATTTGAAAAAAGACCTTCGTGGAAAGCGATTTTCCGACGATGAGGAACTGAAGACAGCAATTAATGCCCATTTTGAGGAGAAGTCAGAAGAATATTTTTTAGAAGGTTTAGAGAAACTTATTTATCGTTCTAATAAGTGTATTGAGGTTCTAGGGGATTACATTGAAAAAAAGGTTTTTTTCTAAATTTTCTGAGTTTTCTTTCATGCCCATACCGAGAATACATTGAACGCCCCTCGTACGTGCCAGGTAAACGTGCATAAAAGGTCGTTCACCTTGACAGCTAAAACCTTGTGACACGTATCATTTGTCTTTCTAACTAGCGATTATTATGATTCTGATTTTTGGGTTGGTATCGCTATGGCTTATAGTTAGGGTCACCGCGATTCGCGTGCTGGCGTGCAGTAGTACACGGGTGACGGTATGCAGGGGTGACGGGTCAATGACTTTTTATGCACCGTTAAATGGTACGGACTATAACCTGTGTGGGACTGCACAGAGTGCGACTTGCACAGTAGGAATTGCACAGTCCGACTGTGTTATACCTAATTTGTAATTTTATGATTTTACTATGTTTTTGTTGTGTAACCGTGCCTTTAATGTTGTTTATTTTCGTTAGCTATTGATGTCCATTCATTAATTAGAATTTTCTTTCTTTCTTTCATAATGTTTCGATGGTGACTGAAGGCAGACTGAGGCACAGAAGAGTAAAGAGATCCGAATTTGGGACAAGAGAATTGGAATCAGGGACGGGAGGAGAAAAAAATGCTGGTTACAATAAAATATTCTATGTGAATATTCTTATTCGGGAAATGTTTGTTCGTGGTTCGTAGGTTTAATAAAAAGATGCTTGTTTTTAATCAATTTGTACTCGTGTTAGTTCATAGAAATAATTACGATAAAATTATTTACAAATCGAAGTTAGTATGCATGAGGCATGGCCTAAAAGAAAAAAAGCCGATCGCTTTTCATACGCGCGGCCTGCTCGATTTTATGTTTTTATTTCTAGTGTACCAGCACAACTGACCTCTATAATACAAGTACGCTAGACTAAACATTCTCTAAGAAATGACAGATAATGTTTGTGCCGTATCAAAGCGCCCCCGCCGAGTGTCCAGGGAACTAAAATAGAGTAACTTGCATATGTTTACGTCAACTCTCCTTAGTTCCGTAGACGGTCACCACACACTCACTCAGCCGTCAGTGACAAAATGGCGATAATCAAATGGCTTCATTTTTAGGTCGACAATCTGCAGTCCAGCAGTATTATAGAGGTCAGTGGCCGGCACTTTTCTATTGTGCCAGCATGTTTGGTGTGACGAACGACTTTTATTAACATTATACTCGTACATTTTTATAAATAAGTCTATTTACACAGCAACCGTAGCTAAAAAAAAAACAAAACGCTTAACCCGGCGATCGCCGTTATTGTTGTCCGGAATAAAATTAAAATTTGAACCCGTCGTGGCAGCGGCGTTTTTTTGCGTCATAAACCTAATGTTATTTATCGCTCGCAATAAACTGGGGAAGTGAAAATAACGAGACTTGGAGGGGGTTCCTCCCCCTTTTATTTCGAGGAATATCGCCGAACTGTCAGACTGTAAATAAAACGGGATGAACTTTGGTTCTTGGAATTGAAGTGTGCACTTAAGAGGTTAAGTGGAATGGCCTGCATTTCTCAATGAGATGATTAGTGTTAGCTTAATTATTGTTTTGAAGGTATAAAGTAAGATATAGGTGTAGTGAGTATTGTGGTAGGTTTAAGTCCTTGCTAACTCACATCCTATTTATTAATATAACGTAAATTATTTTTATTGTCTTATGATATCACTGATAATTTTATCGATCCACTACTTGGATATTTAAAAAAACATATGATTGGCGTCTTCTAACTAAAATAAAGCCTTTTTAAATAAATAAAACAATTGTGACACTGTGCACTATTTCGTGTGATATTTAGATAGATCCAAGTTCACCATTTTTTTAACGACCGGTAAACCTCGATTGACGGTTAATTGTCAAATATGTAATACTGAACCGGCTCATTAAAAATTAAACATGTGTTGATGAACTTTAGGCTAAGGATCGAGTTCACCGACACATTTTTAATTTTTAAATAGCCGTTATAATATTATTGACATATTTTGCAACGGGAATGTGTCAAATAAACCGACAATCTCCCAGTTTTTACAAAAACTTAGTACCGGGTTTAAGCCAGGACTAAGCTATTAGCTAGCCAATTAGAAAAGCGTTTCTCTATAAGGTTATGTCACGAATGTGTCATTCATTCCTCTGTTGTCGGCTAATATTTAAACCTATTTTAAAGCTGGTCTATTTTTTTTGTAACAACACCGTATATGTTTACCGGCTGTTTAAAAATTGGTGAACTCGGGTCGTCATCCAAAGTACTACGAGCTACGATTTGCTACGAAGCGACTACGCGCGGTACGACTACGAGCGATGCTACGGAACTACGGATTTCTCGTAACGTTACGTACTACGAAATATACTTTTAGCTAGTCGCTGAATGCCAAATTGACAAAAGGCCAACTAACTTCCAAAAGGCCAAATTCTCAAAAGGAATAATTCGCCAAAGCCCAAATTGTCAAATTCACATATTATGGCCAACAATTGTTCTACGAAAATATGCTACGAAATGTAACAAAGATTATTAAAGATTTTTTTTGCTGAGATACTGGGTATATGATAAAGCTCCCTCCGGCATTTCACGTAGAATTTTCATCAATTCCAGAGTCTTCCCCGACGACCGTCTTGGTGTAGTCGTTCGCGCACCGGACTTCTAAACCAGGCGGTTGCGGGTTCGAATCCCGCAAGGGGCAAATATTTGTGTGATGAGCACGAGCTTTTGTACCTAAGTCATGGATGTTTATATGTATTCAAGTATTTCTATCCGTTATCCTAGTCACCACAGCACAAGCTCACGCTAAGTTTGGGGCTAGGTAATTAAATTAGTGTTTGTTAAAAAAAAAAAGACTTCTGGCTACCTCGCTTTCTCCTAAAGTGTCTATCTTCCACTTTGCGGATCACCCTAGTCACGCTAAACATATCTCTATCAAAATTTCATTTAAATCTTAGTTAACGTTTATATTATTAGAATGTCTATCAGTTATTCTTGTCACCATAGCATAACCTCACGCTAAGTTTGGGGCTAGGTAATTGGTGTGTTTGTTGAAACAATTTTATTTATTTATTTTATCTTGTTCAGTGGTTTGTTTATATTTTTTTGTATTGTGGGACACAGGTAAAATAATATAAGGTCTTAAACAGATTCAAACTTAAAAGTAATCATGTCCTACTGTAACTCAAAAACTATTGAAAATCGCGGAACATACATGGGGGTGATTCGGGTATCCCAAGAAGTACTCCATCTCTGGACTTTCGCTTCACCATACTTCTTGGGACACCCTGTATAATGCTTAAATTTTACGATCTTTAAATATTATCAATATACCAACGTAAATAACGTTAAAGTTCCATATAAGTTTCACGTTATTTCATGCTAAAAACTCTCCGAAGAAACACATCGATTTTTAGGTCAATAAGCACTGTTCGCCTACCAAATCCGACAGTCAGACACACTTTCGCATTAAATATTTTCAAAATAATAATCAACAGAAATTTTATATTATATTTTGTGACAACGGGCTATTGCGGAACTCTACACTACGCGTGACCCGACACGCACTTGGCCGTGTTTATATGTTCTGTTTAAACTGTGTTGTGTGATGTGCATTTATATAAGTTCAAATAAGAAACCAAAATTTCGCACACAGGTAGGATTTGAACCCACGTCCTTTGGCTAACCGGGCCAACGCTCTCACCAACTGAGCTACTGTGCAGTCTATCCAGCCGTGTAAAATTCTGGGTCTCTTTTGAATACGTCATTGCGTGACGTCAGCGACATCTACCCGAGCTGCATTACAACAGCAGTGGGCCAAGTAGTTATTCTTTACAGATTAAATTCAACTTGAATGATGACGCTTTCGCTATTAAATAGTTTTTAATATTTTTAACCCTGACAATGTTCAATCCAGCTGTGTGAAATTATTTTTGTTTTCTTATTTAAACTTATATAAATAAGAAAGAACACTGTAAGTGTTAAAAATATTATAAACTATTTGATGTCCATTTATTTACTAATGTAATTTTCTTACTTTCTAAATATAGGTACTGATTATTTAAAAAGCTCAAAATAAAAGAGATACAACAAACATCCTCCCTAGAACATTAGCCCAAATGTAAAACTTGTAATGGCGGCCGGGCGATCTGATAAAATTTAATTTGTACCCGCTATTACGAGATCCTATCTTAAGGTTGCGAGAAAAACATTTTTGTGATGTATCTTTTACTCAAGTGGATAGTCCGCCTAAAAAAGTAATTGAGAATGTTGTCTGAAAAACATAATTGTTGAAAAAACAAAACACCCGGAAGTTATTATATTTTTGAAGTTGTCTTTTCACTGACTTTCATTTGATACCCATAAAAATAATAATGTCCTCCTAGCCGATTTCGACTACGGGCGCAATCTCAACAGAGATCAGCCAACTGCGCAGGACATAAATAGTGCACAAGTGTGTGCGCAATACACAGGTGCACTCTCTGTTCCTTCATTCTCATAATTCGGTGAGACGGCATCAGTCTGACATGACCGTAGAGAGATCAGGCGCAGGACCATCGGCTTAACGTGTTTTCCGAGGCACGGGCGTGTTAACACCACCAACTTCCTGACTCCGGGGCTGTGTTCGAGTAATTTCAAGACAGAAAAACCCAAACACTTTCGGCCCGACCCGGGATTCGAACCCGGGACCTCGTGGATAGTACCTAGCGTGCTGACCACTAGACCACCTAGACCTAGACTAGACTTGATACCCATATTGCTATGGTAAAAAAAAACCATCTCCCTTTTATTTCCATTTGCGAGCGCCATATCTTAAATGTATATTATACAGCCTATGTCCCTCTCACAATTGTGACAAATTTAACGACATCCCATACTAGTATATCAAAAACAGTCTAGCCGTTTGGGCTGTAGGGCGAGCAAAACAATTTTTTACATGCTCTCGAAAAACATAACCCTCCTTCCGCAGTCGGGTAAAAAGGGTACCTATTCAATTTCTAAAATTACTGCACGATAGATATTTACCTGCGTGGAAAGATAAAAATATCAATTTGTTTTGTTGATACACTAGGTACATACGTGAAATGATAAAAATATCAATTTATTTTGTTGATACACTAGGTACGTAAAATGATGAAAATATTTTTAAATAATAAACCAAAAATTCGCACACGAGTAGGATTTGAGCCTACGACCTTTAGCTAAAAATATTAATTTATTTAATAAAAACATTAATTTGTTTTATGAATACAGGATGGATATGATTTAATGTCTGTCGCAGAACCGACGGGCATTGGAGTAGGAAGGTTCTCGAATGGAGACCACGTCTCGGAAAACGTAGTGATGGACGCCCCCTGCTAGGTATACCGATGACCTGAGGAAGGTGGCCGGTGGTGGCTGGATGCGAGAAGCGGAGGACCACGAAAGTTGGCGCAGTCTAGGAGAGGCCTATGTACAGCAGTAGACTGCAATAGGCTGATATGATGATAGGTACAGTACCTACGTAAAATTTAAAACGTCTTTTTGCACCCACGAGAGTAAAATTCTATCAAGCCGATGCATCGCAATCAATTACGATGACGGATAACAACGAAAATACCCATTAAATACCTGTCAAACTCCATAAGGTAAACTGTAGGTATCATCCACGTGACTGCAGTTGCTCAAATTAAATTTTCATAATAATGATATTTTGTGTTTATCATCTTTGTAGAACTTGTTTATTTAAAACTTTTTATTGATACCTGCACAATCTCTGTCAATTTAACTCAATAGGTTAGTATAGAACTAGAGGCAAAACTTTTTACTTGTATTTGGGGGATAATGGTGCTGCAATGCTGGTTGTACAAAAAGTAATATTAATGTAAAACATCCTGTAATCATAATTGTACAATTGTTTGTTGTCCTGAATAAATAAAAATAAAATAAATAAAAATAAGACCCGCGGGAGGGCCGATAGCAATTAATTTTCTATTGTGTCTGGAAATATGATACGTTTAAAAAGCAGTGATCTACTAATATATAAATACTAATATAACTAATACTAATATTATAAGAGGAAAGATTTGTTTGTTTATTTGCATCGAATAGGCTCCGAAACTACTAGACCGAATCAAATGAAATTTGGCACAGAGATAGTTTGAGACACTGGGAAGGACATAGGCTACTTTTTGTCGCAATATAAAATCCTCAGGGGGGTGAAATAGGGGATGAAAATTTGTATGGAAAATCCGACTTTTGGCGCGGGCGAAGTCGCGGGGCACTGCTATGTTAAAATAAACTTAGGCATTTCAACTTTAATATACTTCGGTCGTTTCGTTGTATTCGTCGTTTTAAGTCGTTTGATATTCGTCTAGTTGTCTTCGTCGGGTTAATACATACCAAAATCAAACGCTACCAATATGTCAACTAACTTTGACGACCGGAGGTAGTTAATTACTCCGGTTGGCAGCGCATCCGGTGCGGGGCGGAAATGCAAGCGATATCCGATCTATCCCGTTTGAACCGGTCCCAACGATTCCCGGATGTGCCCGGATTCTAAACAGGAATAATTTAGGGTAAGATCGAAGCTAATTTTAGTAACTAGACAGAAGGATGGTCAATTTAACAGAAATAAGTAAGTCATAACTACTTACTCACATAGAAATCCCCTTACAGAGGAAAGTAGATACAAAACACTTTGTAAGTAAATTCTAAACATTACTATTTTTAGGGTTCCGTACTCAAAGGGTACAGGACCCTATAACTAAGACTCCGCTGACCGTCTGTCTGTGTGTCAGCAGGCTATATCTCATGAACCGTGATAGTCAGACAGTTATCACAGATGTAGTATATCTATTGCCGCTATATCAACAAATACTAAAAGCAGAATAAATATTGAAGTGGGATTGCCACACGTGGGATTCAACTAACGTGTTTTTTTAGTTTTTTGCTCGATATTAATAACGGCAACAGGTAGACGCTTAAAATATTAACAGAAGATTACAATATATTATTGCACCATACATCACTTACTCGAAAAAATGCATAGTTAAGGCTACTGCTGCTGCGTGTCTAGTCACTATAAAAAAAACCTTCCACTACATCAAGTAGCAGAGGTCCTGTGCTTGTAGCGTAGTGACGGTAGTGCTTTGGTAGTTATACCAAAAGTTAAACTACTCACGGCGCGCGCGGGCGTGATATTCCTCCATACGCATACCTCCTCATAGAAAGTGTATTTATTTGTAGTTGGTAGAGTCCTCTGGTAGTCACCAAGTTATTATATGATCTGCTATGAGTAATTTATATGATCTGTGGGTAGAATGTTCAATTTTCTCATTAATTTTTACAAGTCCATACAGAATTTCTTTAACAATTATATATTATTTCTTTTATAATTACACATAGCCGATGTGTTGAACCTCCCTTTGCAATACTCTAAGCTACAGTTAATCAAAATGAAAATGAAAAAACGAAATTAAATCAAATTTCACTTACAAAAATTAATCGACTGTGTCATCCGGTGGGACTCGAACCCACGTCCCTTCGCTATCCGGGCGAGTGCTCTTACCAACTAAGCTACGGAGGACGTTAGTCAGTCGACGAATTTTTGCAAGTGCTTGCTACGCCAATAAGCCGGCGTTCGATTTTATCAATACTTGGGGAATGTACCCGCATGTATCCAATCGTATCATTATGACCCGGTCGCCAAACAAATGGGTCACTATCAACTTGGGTTACTTATGAGGAATTAAAATGATCGATCGACACAGGTCTAGTTAAATTTGAAAGACATCATGGTAGGTAGTAGGCCTGCAGACCCAAACTTTTAAGACATTGCAAGGACAAGAATCTTTCCAAAACCCTTTAAACGAGCGTCATCAAGTTATAATAAAGTTATAACAAGTTAATTCGACAAGGGGTGGTAAATCTGATAATGTAGGGTGAGCTCTTAAGATGTTTTCGCGATTTACAGCACTTAGCTTGCTTTAAAAGCGATGACAGCTCTACGTAATCGTGTTATTGCCATTTTGAGCGGCCATTTTGTTGTGCCTGTCATCTTTCTGGCGGGAAAGTTGTCTTGATTTGTTTGAAGTTAGTTTAATTAATCACTCTTGTTCAAGATGGCCGAATTTTTCAAATTTTTAAGCTCTTAAGTAGCTTTATGTCTTAGATTTTAAATAATTAAATGGACTATCTTGTAAGACATTGATTATTCCTGAAAATATCTTGCCTAACCACTCTCTTTAGTTTAATAGTCCTTTTATAAAGGTTGGCTGAAATATGCAATCACCCTTAAGAATTACACACCAGAGGCGCCATCTCGTTGATATATATAACACTTTTCACCTCTGAACCGTTGCCATGGCGACAGATAACTAAAACAAAACACTGTTTCGAAATAGACTCATTTTATCCGATGTAAGTGTTGTCGAAATAAATTTTCGAAACAAAAGATGGCGAAAGCTAAATCCGGAACCGTATGGGAGGATAGAGAAGTCCTATTTGATTTACCTTTTGCGTAAGTTCATACAAATAAAACAATTTTTTGTGAGACATGTGTGTGTTTGTGACCTCTACCAACTAATTTTAAATAGCTTATTGTAAAAAATATATTTAAGGTATTTAAGGCTGAGGGCTGGTGAGAAGATATTTGACAGGATAGAGCCAATCGAGGACACGAAAGGCAACAGTGGCACCAAAGGCAGAATGGTCGTCACGAACTTGAGGATCATCTGGCATTCCTTGTCGTCGCCGAGAATTAATCTCTGTAAGTCTATCTTTTAGGCAACTTAAGGTCATTTAATTCAGTTTCATAGTGTCCATAGGTACCTACAGCAATAATATGAAAAGATAAACAGTCAGCTCACATAAATACAAAAAGAGACAGAAAATTAAGTAGGTAGGTAGTTAGGCAAAATATGCAGCCGAACCCACTGCTTAATGTATGGACAATCCATACGCCCAGCTACAACACGCAGTTATGTTATTGCCACTCCCACAGACACGGCAAAAAACTATTAATATGAGCTTCGGCGTAGATGCCCGATGCACTGAAGTGCTGCGGTAGCACCAACAACACCCTGAATGCGTTGTTGTACTTACTCCACACGCACAGCGTTGATGATTTATACTTAGATCATTAGATTATTTCCGTAAAGAGTCAGTAAAGATCTGGCTCCGTGCTGATGGGCCACCGACCAGTGGCTAGCACAATTTTAATACGTTTTGTATCGAGTCGCCACACACGTGAAGCGAGTGGCGTCCACTAGCGACAGAATTCTCGCCACGCCAACGGTGGCGACCACTCTCGCCATTTTGACAAAAGAGGTAAGTGTCAGAATGTAGCTGATTGTTACTAGCTACTGAATGCTCGACACGCCACTGGTAGCGACCACTCGCCATTTTAACAAAACATCTGTCAATGAGCCAGAAGATGAGTGTCAAATTGTACACTTTCGTTTGCGCCGGACCAAAGGGCGTGGCGCGCGACAGCCACCGGTGGCGATGGTCAGTGGCCCTCTACGCGGAGCCACGTGTTAAAGATAGATTTTATATTCTCGTAGGACTTTCTATACGAGCACAAACAAAAGCCTCTGCCACATCGTGAAGGCATGAAACAGTCTTGATTCTTTGCAATAGGATAGAAAAGGGATGCACTTATAAATAACACCATCTTCGGCTACCTTCTTTCCACTAATAGTGTTACTAAAGAATTATTGACCAAAGAATTTAGTGAGCTAATTATTGACCAAAGAATTTGGTCAGCTAGTAATTACCTTCCAATGTTCTTGGAAATGTAAAGTCTAATTTGTATTATAGCAATCGGCCTGAACTGTATCATCTCTACAAGCACCAAAGTGGTCAATTCCGGACTCCGAGGCACCACACAGGCATTGTACGTGTTGGCCGCGTACAAATCAAATCGCTATGAGTTCATCTTCACGAATTTGTCCCCAAACTGCGTCAGACATTACACTTCCGTCGTGGGGGTTCATAAGTATGAGTTTTATATCATTCATCTATCTACAAACTTTTGTATTTAGTTTTACCCTTAACAATAACTTCCACAAACTAAGCAGTATCTCAGGGCACTATTCTGGGTCCTATTAGTTTCCAATTTTAAATTATCTTCTGAATATTAAACTCTCACTGTTATTATGACATCAACTTATAGAAACTGAGAAATGGCTCTGGGAACTATAATCCCTCTACTTTTTGATAGGAAACTTGTAAAAATAAATCAAAAAGTAGCTCATTCTCACTAAAAGTCGAAAGTAAATTGATCACATCCAATCAAGAAGTTGCAAATGCGTTTGAGTCATTTTTTTCTAATATTGCACCTTCAACAACTAAAGAACTTGCATTTTCTTCAGAACTTGCGGAATCGATTCTCAAGTCCAATGTCGACCAGTGCGATTCTCCACTGTACTTTAGGCATGTCAGTCCCGAAGTAATTACAAAAACATTTCTAGATTTAAATATGAAGAAGACAATATCGATTCTTCCGGTCCTGAGTAAAATATTTGAAAAGGTAATATTCAATCAACTACTAGCACATCTTTCTTTAAACCATCTACTACACAAAAAACAATTTGGTTTCACTAGAGGTAGAAGTACTGCTGAAGCGGGAGTTGCTCTATTAAAACATATCTTTGATGCCTATGATAATAGACAAGATGCTTTAGGTATTTTCTGTGATCTTTCATAAGCTTTTGATTGTGTAGAACATAAAACTTTATTGAAAAAATTAAGACATTATGGGGCTTCAATTAATGCATTAAATCTACTTGAATCTTACCTAACAAGTAGAACACAAAAAGTATGCATTAATGGGGTTGAGTCTTGTGGAGCACCTCTGACCATGGGTGTGCCCCAGGGATCGATATTGGGACCTTTATTGTTTTTAGTTTATATAAATGACCTTCCACACTTTGTGGAAGATCTTTGTGATATAGTATTATTTGCTGATGATACTTCACTTATATTCAAAATTCCTAGGGGGAAAGATACTTTTGACGATGTAAATAATACTCTTTCACAAGTATTGCATTGGTTTACCGTTAACAACCTTTTGCTACGGGAATAAGACTAAATGTGTTAAGTTTACGATGCCTAATGTCAGACAGGCCTCAACAGATGTTTTGGTAAAAGACAAATTGCTAAATACTATAAATTCAACAACATTTTTAGGAATTACTTTAGATTTAAAACTACAATGGGGTCCTCATATCGTGGCCTTGTCAGGAAGACTTAGTTCAGCTGCTTTTGCTGTAAAAAAGATACGGCGCTTGACTGATGTTGAAACGGCCAGACTAGTCTATTTTAGTTATTTTCACAGCTTGATGTCGTACGGTATTTTACTATGGGGCTCAGCTGTTGATATAGAATCAATTTTTGTACTAAAAAAAAGGGCCGTACGTGCTATTTATAACCTCAAACCTCAAGATTCTTTTAAAATAAAAAAGGATATTAACAGTAGCCTCTCAATATATTTATGAAAATATTATGTATGTGCGTAAAAACTTGCATTTATTTACAAAGAAAAGTGATACGCATAATTTTAACACTAGAAATAAAAATAAGCTTGCTATTCCACAATTCAGGCTTCAAAAAGTTGGTCATTCTTTCATGGGAAAATGTGTCAATTACTTTAACAAATTACCGAAAAATATTGTAGAATTACCAATTAACAAATACAAATCATTAATTAAGGATACCCTAATGACAAAAGGTTATTATAAAGTAGACGATTATTTGAATGATGTAAACGTGTGGACCAGCTCGCACTAGTACAATTTCTGTATTTAAACATTATTTTTAAAAGAGGCTTTGACAATAGTGACGAGAGGAGTTTCGCAAGGATCTATACTGAGACTTGTTACAATTAATAATAAATTATACGCTTAAAAAAGGAAAGCCTTTTTTATACGCTTATAAAAAGGGAAGCCTTTTTAAAGCGTATAATCTATTGTTCCATTTACTACACAGTACAGTTTTATCAACCAAGAATGTATTTCAGAGCATACGCCGCGTCCAGATTGTACCGAGACCTCAAACTCAGAGGAGCTATCATACATGGCAAACAATTAAGGATGCTGCCACAAGAGAAGGTACAGACAGAGTTTGTTAAATTGTTCTTAATTTTTTAAGACATGCACCAAACTCCACCTTCCTGTGATTCAGATTTTATGTATCCAAAGGTTGACTGGAAGAGTTTACTCTGAGATATAACACCGCCTACATTGTACATCATTGTGTAAATTGCATTTTCATTTCTTTCATAAAGAGTTATCCTGATAGAGATCAGAGATTATGAAATTTGATTTAATTTCGTAAAAACTTGCAAAATAATTGCTTAAGTAATAAAAATATAATAAGTTAAGGCTGATTTCATCTTAACTGATGGTTAAATATTTGTAAAAATATTTCCATTGGATACATGCGGGTACATTCCCCAAGTATTGATGAAATCTAACGCCGGCTCACTGGCGTAGCAAGCACTTGCAAAAATTCGTCGACTGACTAACGTCCTCCGTAGCTTAGTTGGTAAGAGCACTCGCCCGGATAGCGAAGGGACATGGGTTCGAGTCCCACCGGATGACATAGTCGATTGATTTTTGTAAGTGAAATTTGATTTAATTTCGTAAAAACTTGCAAAATAATTGCTTAAGTTATAAAAATATAATGAGATCAGATATATTTATATTTTATGTACTATTATCTGTGAGCCACGTCAGTGGATTCCCTTCTTGTATTATGACACTGTTGGATGGAAGCTTCATCTATTCTCATGGCTCATGATAAACTGATCTCCTCTTTTCAGTAAACTTTAGAAGTCTGGTTGTATGTGTACTTATTACTTTGATCTTTATTACTATAGCTAGGATAGCTTATTGAGTCCTCGCGGGCAGGGTACAGGGGGCAGGTGCGGAGGTCAGATAAGAATGGGGACAGTGTAATATTATGCTGCCGGCGCCGGCGCTTGTAGCGTGATTTTTAACGCCTGCCGCCTGCACCTTTCCGAGTTTTCATTTTAATTCTACCTCCGCGCCCCTGTACCCTACAGGCAAGAACTCAATCGAGCGGTATACTTTAACTGTTTTCAGATCTGCCTCAACGAGCACAGCATCTGGAACTTATCCAGCGACTCCGGCAACCTGGGCACGTTGCTGGTTACCAATGTGCGGATCGTCTGGTTCGCGGAGATCAATGATGCTTTCAACGTCTCCATGCCTTATATCACCATTGAAAGCGTTCGTTTCAGCTTATTTATGTTTTTTATCATGAGTCTTGATAGCGGTAGTTTTAGTTTAGGTATTAATACTTTTGATATCAATTAAGTTTGTTGATTGAAGTTTCAAATGTGATACAACGCAATTTAGTTTCACAGATTTATCCAAAATGGTTCATAAATCTGTGACGTACGATCGTAACGTATCAAAAGTAACATGTGCTTACAGCGTGAGTGATAGGAATGGCTAGAGTTTAAAAAACTAATGGTAGATATTTTACAGAGTGCAGTTAGGCATATGCCATATCAGAAGTCCCATAGATTGCATTTGCCTAACTGCGCAACATCTCTCTGCTTCAAAAGGAACATTTAAAATTGGGTTGGCCACTTTGATAAATTCATTTTATCTGAGTGGTAAATACTACCAGGAATAATCCCAGATTAGATTGAGTCGGATGCGGCTGTAAGCTAAAACGACTTACTATTGTTTTATTTCTTGAATGCCTATGCCTTAAAACGATGTCAACCCTAACGCAATTCCAAGAGCAAGGGTTACGCGATGGTAAGAGATGCAGTGACTAAGGGCGGCGGTTAGCGCTGCCGCGAGCTAAATTGCGCTTTATTGTATCGCCAAAAGAGTCGCTATTCTTGCGCTAGTGTACTTGTACTATTATTTATTCTGTGGTAATACTTGAATTCCCTCTCCGTTCCTTTAGATATCCATTCGCGACTCAAAATTCGGGGAAGCGCTGGTTTTCGTGGTTCGTCCCACCTCTGGAGGCTACGTGCTCGGCTTCAGAGCAGACCCCCGGGAGAGACTGCGGCCTCTCCTGACAGAACTGCAAGCGCTGCACCAAGCGTACACTGAGAAACCTATCTTTGGCTTGGAAATGACTTGGGAAAACGAGGTAGGAGGACTGTTGATCTTATTACAATTTTGACTTGATAGTTTTACCTTAAGGTCAATATTAAGATTCGCTTTGAGACCGTTTCTATTTTAAGCCGGGTCTTCTACCCAACACAGCTTCAGAGTCAGGAAGTTTTTGGAGTTAGCATTTCCGTGCTACGAAAGTTAAGCCGTTGGTCCTGCGCCTAATCTCTCTTTGGTAATATCATATTGCCGTCAAACATAAGGTGTGAAGGAACAGAGAGTACACTTGTACCTATATTGCGCACACAATTGAGCACTATAATATCTCCAGCGTAGTTGGCTGATCTATATTGAGATTGCCGCTGTAATTAAAATTTGGCTAGGAGCTTAGGAGGACATTGATGTACCACAACACGACATGTTATACCACATACGAGTATTATATATAATACCTTGAGATGATAATGATTGTACGCACTAATTCGAAATATCTGATTGTTTCATTATTTTTTCTACTTTCAGTCTTCAAAGCCTACAACTGATGACATAGAAGAACTAGAAGAAATTGGTGAACCCCGAGGAGAAATGGGCCCAAATCTTTACTTAGCGTCTCAGTTGTCCCAAAATAAAGGAGAAGCTGAAATTCAACCGGTGTACAGTCCTTACTTAGGCCTGGCTATTGAACCTCTAAAGGAAGGATTTACTTTGAAAAGTTTATTTGAGGTTCAATCCACATCTTAAAATAAATGTGATGAGTTATAGCCTGACCAGGAATATATGGGACCTCGCCATATTGGGGAAAACAACTGGAACTAATTTCTTTTACTGGCAACAGAAAAATCTAATCGTCATTGACATGTCATCAACAGTCATAATGATTAGTGTCAAAGTGGACGCGTAATCTAATTTTCGACCAAGTGCAATATTTATGTGATAAAACTACCGAGAACTATGCGTTTTCGTAAAGAAAAGTGGTTTAACATGGTGTTGTATTGTTTTTCGACAAGAAAGTCTATGTGATTACTACGGTTTCTTTAAAATAATTACTCCTATAGTTGTCATTACAAGTTTTTGGCATGTCATATAGTGCAAATAGTGAAAATTGGCTACTGATGTCTACGGAGAATATTTTAATAACGATTTTTAAAAATGATTATAATAAATACATGTTTTGAGTTTTATTCTTTATTTCAACTCTAATTTCAACTAAAATAGTTCGTAGAGTTTTCCATGATTCCCTATGCATTATTCAAAATTATTATAACATTATAAATAATATCATTTTGAAGAACAATCGATTAATGTTTCTTTTATCCGTTAATGGTTTTGCAAAAATAATAGTGTTTTGGTCCAATATTCAAGACCAATATTACAAATAGTTACTGAATTTAATAAGTACTCAATTTGCGAGTGTTCTCGTGTTCTTTTATAGTAAAATCTGTTATCATTAGGCAGCAGACTTAAAATATTAACATGAATGTAAGCATATAAAAATATGTATTTTATGTTAAGTTGCCAATCTACGCTGGCATGACTATACAAAGTGTTGTCATATAAAGTGGATTCGAAGCGCCCCTAATTGAGGTCCCAGGTCAGGCTTTAAAACGTTTTTCATTATTTTGCTTTGAAGATCTTTCAAAACTGTGGCAAAATCGGAATGTTCCATGGCGATAGACGTGGCTAAAAGGATCAAACCAAAAGTCGTCGATAACCGAAAAAAATCTATCGACAAGTTCAAACTTGTCAAAAATTATATGTCAAACTAACGAAAACAAACAGCTGCGAATGTTGTGTTTATTATTCTATTTTCCTTTTATTCTTTGCTATTTTGGTGAAAAATATTTAAAAACATTTTTACGAGACCTGCTGTGTGTTAATCTTATTTATAGTATCGCAAAATTGCGATCTTTATTGTGAAAAAAAGGTTTTGAATTGCATGATTTGACTACCTATTTTTAGGTAAATTAATTAAATCCAGTTTTACTATAACTAGGCGTCATAACCACAAGGTAATGCACAATATTTTATTAACATTAACGTTGCTCGAGTCGAAATAATAATATTACCATGTATTTTAGTGGTAAAGGCTTTGTTTGGTTATGTTTTAGTTTTTTGTTACTTATGTATTGTTCACTGTTGTTTTAGTGGTAATGGTAGCTTAGATAAACCCCAAAATGAATAAGGAAAACAACAAGAGTGCAGCTGGACTGGTAAGCAATTATTTTTACTAATATAAACTTTTGCTTTTGTGTTGTTCAACCGGTTATTGTGAGATCATCATTTTTCTTGCGTCATCATAACCCATTTCTTCCATAGTAAATTGTGTATCATTAATTATAAACTTAGAAGTTATTCATTCATACATACTTTACTACATTAGTTGTTAGTTGCTTTCATTTGTGTTCCATCTGATATCCAGCACAATATTATTGCACGATTTGCATTTACATCCCTGTATTGATTCCATTTCTATAGACAAAGCTGTTGCATTTTAGCAGAACAACAATCTTACAGGACAGAATGGCAGACTGGCACTGGACAGGGATTGGTAGAAAAGTTTGGGAGAGGCCTCTGCCTAGCAGTGGGATGATTAGGGCTAACCAAAAAAAACAATGTTATTAGTTATCGGATCAAAAGAAATACATTGGAGTATTTTAAACATTCAAAAATGTTCTTAACTCTTTATACAGTGTTAGACTTACAGGGTATTCTAAAATCTATTTCCACATATTTCCTAAATAGAATTTAACTTTCAACCATAACATTTCAGCGACGCTCAGCAATTGCTGAAAGAATCCGTCTACGGGAAGAATGGTCAGAACTGAAGGGTACTCCCGATTCACTTACAGCACACAACCAAGTACCGGCTAGGGTACTTACGAAGAAACCACAAACAGCAAAACGGACAAATGCAAATAGAAAACCGGTTACAAATTCTAACAGTAAAAGGAATTTAGTGAGAGATGTGTTGACTGTAAATGTAAGTAGTCAATATCTTGTTTTAAATTATTTTTTATTTTGATTTTTTGCTGTAATTAAATAAATTTTTCTTTTTATAGGCCAAATGATTAGTGTAGTAAGTTATTTAAAACATACAAAAATTATTTTCATGTCCATTTTGTTAGAATTCTTTTAAAAACAGGATCTTATTTTAGATTATAGAGGTACATAGAGTAGACCGCTGAACTGAGTCCTCACCTGTGGGGCTGACGAGGATACAGTTACGCATCAGACTATAATAAACGACCAGTCCTGGCTTTGAAATTACCTTTTTTTTTAAATATCCTATGTATATATATTACCGAAGTTTTAAATAACGTGCATGGGTTAGTTGATATATTTACCTGTTCGTTGAGTAAATTCGAAAGGGTTACATTGAACTGTATATGTTACAATAGATAGTATAAGTAGGCTTAAGATACAATATCGCATTGGGTATTACCTGTAATGATAGTTGTAAGAAAGCTAATAAATAAATAAATAAATGTTGTATAAATTACAGGTACGGTACATATTCTTTGCTTCATAATGTAAACATAAATACGTTTTCTGTCCCCAAGTGTGCAATATGTAGCAAATGAATACTATGTTTTTTGTACACTACAAACTACATTGTATTATGCAAATAAATTATTATTATTAGTTATCAGGCAGGCAGTTGAGACAATTGATAGCTGAGTATACCCAGTTTTTCATATTGTGTTGTGTTAAAAATTTCAGGTAGCCAAATCCATGCAGGTGTCAAGCGAGGTGCTCAGAGGTGTGGTAGCACTGGTAGAGGTGGGGGCAGAGCCCCGGGCTCTCGCGCTGCGGGCCGCGCTAACCGCGCTGGGGGCTTCGGTCGTGCCTTCATGGAGCCCTATCGTCACGCATGTTGTTTGGACACAAGGTAAGTGTTTGATACCTGTAATATTATCATTGAAAAAAGTTAGTATAAAGTCCCATATTTGTAAGTGTACATAACGGTATAAATAAATTAATGGCAAATAATGTTGGCTTAAAGCTGATTGAGGAACTAGGTAATCAGTAAATTAATAAATAAAGTATACTTATACATTCTATAATACTGACAGATCTAAAAAAAAATGTGTTGATAAGCGCTAAAATCGAGTATGGCTCCAAAGTATGGAACCAATTTAATATTGTTTATTTTGAAAACCTTTAAGGGGAATACCTAATACAATTAACTAGTGTTCTTCTTAACCAAATAACTTTGTATCTATCCATCCCCCTAGTAGTAAATAAAGGCTGTTGAATTTTGAAAACCAAGGAAGGTTTTTAAGGAGACAAAAAAAATTTAAAATCTATCTTAGGCATCGTTCACACCAAACGTATTGTCCACTACCGACTCGTTTACACTGAACCGACAATACACTATTACCTCTGCTGATAGTGTATTTTTATGGCTGACGGTGAGCATGTTTTCAATCAACGGCAGACAATAATTTCGCCGAGCCATCTAGTTACCAACAAACAAACATAAAACCAGAAGCCAAAGTGTGATAGCAGTAGATGTCTTCAGAAACTGATAGTATTTATTTCTGCATTTCATTTTCAATTTTATTTTTCCGCAGGCCAGTCTCCAGAAACTGATATTATTTATTTCTGTATTAAATTTTTAGGGTTCCGTAGTCCTGACAAGGAACCCTTTAGTTTCGTCATGCCTGTCTGTCTGTCTGTCTGTCCGAGGTTTTGGAAAATATTTTTTTTTACTGCTACCCTACATGAGAAGTGGGTATTTTCTCGTCGTCTACCCCATCGTGTGGGGTAGTAGGTCTTTTAAAATGACATAGGGTTTCCAATACTAGTTTTCGAATACTCCATGATACTTACGTCCATGGTGGGCGGAATGACTACTACGGATCTACTACTACGGCTATCGTTCTTAACGGGCTACTACAGAACCCCGATTGAGGTGCTTGTGGTGCAGTGGCGGCAGCGGTTTGGAAGTAATACCAAAGTTAAGCAACCCACGGCACGGTCGTGATTGGATGGTGACCATTCCGACCATATAAGTGACGTCCAAGACAAGCTTCTCCGTGCTTCGGAAGGCACGTTAAGCAGTGGTCCCGGCTAATATCGGTTGATATTAGTAGTTAAGCCGAACTAGAGGCCGTAGGGCGGCTTGATAATATCTGACAGTAAGGTTGGCCACATGTCTTACAGACTATCCCTCCACTAATCCTCCTCATAGTTGAGGTGAGCCCAGCAGTGGGATCTATATAGGCTAACTTTTACGGAACCCTGCACCGCACGTGGCCGGTTTTTAATATTTCTACTTGTAACCCCACTCTTCTAGGAGGTTGCCGTGCCACTCGTGCCAAAGCCCGCGCCCTGGCCTCCCGTCTGGTGTCACCGCTATGGGTTGAAGCCTGTGCTGCTTCCAATAAGCGCCTGCTCGAGCAGGCCTTCCCTGCGGCCGCTAGGGCTTCGGACCTGCCCTCGCCTAGGACCCTGAGGCAGCTACTGGTAAATAGAAAACGACCTTGTGCTGTTACTGTAGGAAGTATATTAGAAAGAAAGGAAAGACATTTATTCGGCATCCACACATAGAAAGTTTACAAACAGAGATTAAAGGACTAGGTATTACAATGGTGAGTGCCGAAAAGGTATCAGCTCAGCATGATTTGTGGTAGCCGAGTAAACGGCATGCCTCGAAACTGATTTCAGCGGATGCCTTGGGCAACGAGTTAACACAACACAGCACAGAAGAAGATAAAAGAAAATAAAACACAATGTACAAAAAATTTAACAAAAAACCAAAGAATATAAATTAATGAGGGATTTCCTGATAACCCAAAACTTGTAGCTACATTCTATGCTGATAGGATAAGTGGCGCCATTCATCCAAGTTACATGTGTTGCATCGAAATCGTTAAGCTTAAAACAAAAATCTATACCTGGGGGCTTAGTGCGAGTTTTTCACGCTCTCACCTTCGTCCGTGTGATGAAAACTTGTATGGTGACGGCTGACAATAGGGTGCTGTAGATTCTAGACTGGTTCTTAGAAAGTGGAAAATATTCAAACATATGTATTTTTCAAGTATTATTTTATTTACCCCCTTAATAAAAATAAATGTAAGGAAACGGTTTTGGAATGGTTAAAATCTAAAAGTTACACTGACACCAAAATGACTAAGTTACACTACACACACACACACGCACGCACGTACTGTTTATTCTAATTATTTTTATTTTAATAATAATGCTTTGGTAATTTAGTACTTATAATTAACCTATTGAAGAGCGGTTCTTCCTAATACAGACAATGTTTCGTCTTAAGGGAAGTTGCCACACATACAAATGTAATAGTTACTAAGTTACTGAAATAAATATATTTGAAATTGAATTGAATTTTCAAGTCGGAAACCACTCTTTAATGTAACAAAAGTAACATTAATTGTTAAAAATGGTTACCTATATTTTCTAGGGCTAATTTCATTTTACCGAAATCGTTTATCCTTTTTGTTATTTACTATATTTAATAGTATTAGTGTAGATAAGACAGCTGTTTGTTTCATTTATAATGATAAATTAATAATAACCAATTCGCTATCACAAAAACTTAAATTTCCTTTCCAGAAAAAAGCCGACATGGAAAACATTCCCCTAATCGACCTATTATCAGACAAAGAGGAAGAAAACCCCAAAGCGCCTCGCCTCAGGTTATCCAGCGAGACAGATCTCGATACATCAGAGGATAAGACTACTGACACGTCGCACGACACGTCGCGGGATAAGTCGAATGACACGTCGCGTAATAAGTCAAGTGACACGTCGAGAGAGAAAACGGGTAAGTTTGTAGGTTTTTTGTTCTAAGATAAGTTTTTTACTAAGGATACAAGACGTACGTGGAGCTCTTGGCATAGGGTGAGATTGCGGCCACATGTAAATTTGTAAAAATTGACAGGACGTTTATCACAGAATATAGTATACATTTTTGAGCGATGAAGGAAAGGTGCTCTAGTCATGAGATTGTGTTTATAGAGTGATTGTCATTTGACTGTTTGAGATGCGTATCATAGTGTCCCTCCTGCAAGGTACTATGATTGGTCTTCTAGCCTCATACTTTGTTCGGTGGCTAGAAAGAGAGACAATGATATTGTATGTACATCGGAGGATAAGACCACCGACACGTCACACGATACGTCCCGAGATAAGTCGAGTGACACGTCGATAGAGAAAACGGGTAAGTTAGTAGTATTTTGTTTAACCTATTGAACGCCAATGACAACTTTAGTTGCAAAAAGTTCCCGTGACTGAGACGCCATTGACAACTAAAGTTTTCTAAATTTTGCTATTATTATAACAATATTTTTTTCTTTGTACAGGCCGCCATACTGAATGTTAATTGTATTTTAAACATTGGTATTAATGTTAAAATACATTGTCAATTAAATTTTGTGTAATAAATTTAGTCAGTAACGTAAAAAATGTGTTGAAAGTTAGTATTGAAATTTCACAATTTTGACAGTTTTTACGGCGCCGATGACCACTTTAGATGACAGCTAGTGATGGGATAATATCGAATATTCTTAACTGACACAATTTGCTCTTGTAGATAAATTAATAAAGTAAAAACACTATGTAATTAAACATGCTTTAATATTTGAAATCAACTGAAAGTTTTAACATAACTTCGACGAGAATTTAATATAACAATTATAACATTTGTTCAGTATTCTGGCGACGGGCAAGTTGAATCTATACTGCGTTCTCCTCTAACTTTACGAATAAAGTCAATTATTTTGAGGTAAACTAAGGAGCGATCCTCTGGCTGTACCTTCCCCATTTCAAACACTATTAAAGCTGCAAAACATTCATTCCGCGGATCTCGAGGATGTGTATCGAAAAAGTGTGCAATTTCAATATTTATCATAACGGCACGGATGTCGTTTTCACCGACTTTAATATATTGAACATAGCTACCATCTGTTTGTGAAGCTTTGTGTTCGCTGGTTCTTATTTTTCGTTTTCTGGGACACAAAATTGATGGGGATCTTGGGCGTTCCTCCTGACTGGCTTCAATAATATCGGTGTCCTTATTCGGAGACTTCACTTTTTTCATTAACTACATCTTAAAAACCACGAAACTTATTTTCTTACAATAACAATGAATATGTAATCCAATTTATTAAAACTGACCGCTTTGAACCACTGCCTGAACTCAAAAAACGTTAATACTACGAGCATTATCGATAGGTAAGTATACCTTTATAGACGTGTCTAGATTTTTTAAAATCGTGGCCATCCCTACGCCATGGGCAACTATAGTCGCCCGCTTATGATGTCACAAGCGAAGCTAATAAACAAATAGTGATGTGAACATGTGGGTAAGTGTATAATTTATTTTTCTACTACTACCTTGCAATGAAAAGCAGCAGTCGCTGACGTTTACATTTGATTTTAGTATAGCCACTATTAGGTGTTAACATTTCTTTGTTCGAGCTCAGTTTTGACTAAAAACGTTTTATGGAAATATAATTGGAAAAATTATGTCTTCAGTACAAGAATATGGGCACAGTCGATACTGCAGACATGATGATAAGTAACGTTCAATGTCTCCGAAAAACAATAAAGTGGTATAAAAAGCTATTTTTTTACTTAATTTATATGCATTTAATAAATTCTTTCTTTATGCATAAACTCTTGAATGCCAATCTGCCTGAACGTAAATTACGTTTGAAAATATTCCAACTATCTGTAATACGTCAAATCATTCAAAAGTATGGAGGTCAGACTGCATTTGAACGCACAATCGTTCGGTTAGTTCCTGACCATCCCACTCGTAACCTTCCAGGAAATGCAGCGGCTCACATGCCCAATTATATACCGAATGGAAAAAAACTTAGATGTAAATTTTGTTCTTCTCGAGGTTTACGAAAAATCACACGTTTTATGTGCAATGTATGCGAAGTGGCTCTGTGCGTGGCGCCATGCTCGCAGCTGTACCATGGAGCAACACGTTTATTATACTGATCGTTTATATGGTCTAGGTGTAATTAATAAGACATTTTTTGTGTCAACAATCAATAGATAATATTATAGTTCTCACAACTCTCAACTCTACTTTTTCTAAAAAATAATTATTTCGGAACGCCGTAGACCACTAAAGTTGTCAAATAGTGTTGTGAAGTAAACTTTACCTTGTAATCACATAAAATTTTAGAAGTTTTTTACGTTTTTCTTTATGTATTTCTTAGATTTCAAATAAAATCTGGTCGAAACCGTTATATAATTATGTTTTATTGCAGTTAAGTTCGTAATTATTATTGCAAATCACCTCAAATTGCAAAAAATACCCTAATAATACTTGAGAATGTCCCATCACTAGCGAAAATCATAATCACTGGAAATTTTACTATGCTTGGCGTCGGGTGTGAAGAAACGTTAAAAAGCGCTGGCGTGCAAAAGGTTAATATATTGTTTTTTACTTTCCTAGTAAACCCTGGCTCTAGCTCTACCGTACCCTAGTCGAGGGTCTTACGTCTTGTATCCAGGGGGACCCTTGCCATCAGGTGAGATTTCGGCCACATGTCTACCTATACATTTTTAAATATAGTCGCGGGGTATTTATCACAGAATTTGACACTTGAGAATGTACAGAACATAAAAATGACTCTGCAAGTTACTTGTGAGCGGTGCACAAAAGCTGCTCCAGTCATGAGATTATATTAATGGAGACGGTTATTCAGTGAGACACATCCATGCTTGAAAATTTAGTATGAATGTAAACTTCGATACACCAATGCTGAAACATTTCATTTCAGTATTGGTGTATCGAAAAAATTGTTTTAAAAAGTAAGATTATTATTATTATTTTTAATTTATAACTTGTTTCTGCTATACTAACTACCTAATTTCTAAATCTTATTGTATACTACTAAGAATAGGCCCCTAGTTGGCAAAATAAATAAACTTTATTATTATTATATAAAAATATTTTTTAATGTTCAGTTGCCAATCTACGCTGGTACGATTACATCAAGTGTTGTCAAATAAAGAGGATTCGTAGCGCGCTTAATTCCGGTCCCGGTACTAAGCATGTCATAGTGCTCTGCCCTCTGCCCCACTCTGGTATATCGTCAGTCATTAATAAAAACTACATGCATTTTTTTAAGTGATTTTACATTCTGACTCTTAACTGTCGTTTGTGATGGTGACAAAACATTATAATGCATATTTGCATTAAAAAACTAATAAATAAGTAAACAAGTGATTTTCCCATCACCAACATACAAAGACAATGTCCCAAAAATCCACGGGTACCCTCAACTTTATTAATTTATTTCTAGACATAGAATCTCGCGTGAACACAGCGCCACGAAGAGCTCTGCCTATATCGATCAGCCCCGCCCCCCCGGCCAAGTCTAGAAGGAAACTCTTCACGCAGAAGGAAGCAGAAGATACTAAGAATAAGGGGTCCGACGATGAATCTGGTAAGTGAGGAATTGAATAATGATTAAGACATCTTAGTCGAACTTCAACTATGGCCGCCAATCTCAACAGAGATGCGTTCGCCGACTCGCCTGCCAAGCCTGGCGACTATTGGGGGACGCATGTACCGTGAGGGAGGCCTATGTTCAGCAGTGGACGTCCTACGGCTAATAATAATGAATATAATACAATTCTTTGCTATAACATAAATTATTGTTTTAACTGATAAGCATTCACATTGCAATCTAAAGATTTGATATTATTGCACTTGAAAAAATGACCACCAGACGCGGAAATCGAACCCGCGTTCGTCGCATATTGGGCGATGGCCACTCGGCCACTGGCGTTGGCAGTAAAAGAGTATACTTAGCCCATTAGATCCCACTGCTGGGCAAGGAGGAGGTGTGAGTCATACTCCACCATGAGGACTCAGTGTGGATTGGTGGAAGGGTGGCGTTGGCAGAGGATGTAGAAATTGACAAGTGCTTCTTAGTGCTGTTAGTGTCTAAACACACTATGCCGAAGGTACGCGACCGAAGTTCGGCATGATTACGCCTGCTATGCTTTTTGAATTACTGACGACACATTATGCCTTTACGTTGTGTTATAGAGTACAGCCTAACTTCGGTCGGGCGTAAGTTCGGCGGCAACTTATTCTGTAGAGCACACATTATACGCGACCAAAGTTCGGTTCGATTGCCGACGAAGGTTCGGGGGCGGGGAGCAGCGGGGAGGCACTGAATGCACAAAAACACAAAAAGTTGCGCGACTGAATTTCTGCCGCGTAAGTTCGGCACTTATGGTGTGTCATATCAGTTGAATACGTCGGAACGTAAAATCAGCCGCGTAACTTCGGTCGCGTACCTTCGGCATAGTGTGTTTATACTCGGCCCGAACGTTGATCCCTATGACAGTTCATGTTAGTGATGGGTCGTGTCGATGTAACTTAACTTTTTTATAACTTAAATGATTATAATAAAATAATAAATAAATTGTTCCAACGAACACACCAATTACCTAGCCTCATACTAAGCGTAATCTTGTGCTATGGTGACTAGGATAACGGATAGACATACTGAAATACTTTTACAAACATCTATGACTTAGGTACAAATGCACACAAACATTTGCCCCTTGCGGGATTCGAACCCGCAACCGCCTGGTTTAGAAGTCCGTGGCGATTATAAATCATGTACACTAGTTTCGATTATCGACATTTGTTTATCGATATTTTTCCGCTTTAGTCGATATCTTCCAAACGAAGTAACTTTTGCAGGACGTAAACGTAAAGTCTGATTGAGATAATTTAATGTTAGGAGTTGTTATAATTCCGACGGAATATCATTGTAATAACATGTATGGTAGATACATGTTATTACAATGATATTCCGTTAAATTAAATTAATGACATTTTTAGAAGCCTCCAATTTGATTCTAATGTACCGGTGACGCCACAACAATGTTGTGTCGTAGGAATAACTGTCAATGTCATAGGGATCAAGGTTCGCCGGGCCGAGTATAGACACTTATGCTACGTTGCTTTCATAGTTGATGATTATACCCTCGACACTCGAAAAAAATACTACTACAAGTATTTAACGATCGAAAGATGAAGTTCCAAGTGCAATATCAAATATTTTGCTATACCCATTCCAGACACAGACACAACAAGACTTCCTAAAGCCCCGGCCAGACCGACACAACGCGTGCCCCGTGGCCTCGCGCGCGCAGAGCGACTCGCTAGGAAGCTCGCCGCGCGCGCTGCCACGCCCGCCACACAACCGGGGGGTAGGATCGAGAGGCCTAGGATTGTGAGTATATTTTATTGAGAAGCTTACTTTTTACCCGACTGCGAAAGGACGGATCTTTTTCGAGAGCATGTATGTTCAATTATTTGGCACGCCCTACAGCCAAGACGGTTGAACAGTTTTTGACATATGAGGTATCGTTGAATTCGTCAAAATTGTGGTAGTGATATAGACTAGTATACATTTAAATAATGGCGCCCGCTAATGAAAAAAAAGCAGGGAAGGGGGAATTATTTTTTTCATACCATAGCAATATGGGTATCAAAATGATAGCCAGGAAGAATACCATTTCAAAAATATTATATTTTTTGCAGCTGGGTGTTTTGTTTTCCAAGAATTATTTGTTAAATACAATTCATCTCGGATCATATGGATGAACAAATCCTGATTAGCAATTCCGGACTTGTGCACGTGGACCTTAGGGTTTTCTTGTGGCAAATTGGGCAATCGTCTGTACTTCTCTTCTACCGTTCTTCGGCTCCCGGCGACTATGCTGATTTAATAGGTAATTCTTTTTGAGAGGAAACGCGGTCATGTGGCATAAGAAGGTATTTGAATAAAATGTTGCCGTCTCGATGCAATCTCTGGCGACTGCCCAATCAAGAAAGGGACAAATAAGCTCAGACGATAAATCGCTTCTTAAATTTGACCAAAACAGCATTTCGTAGTCCCATATTTCCTTGTCCAAAATTTGACAAATGATAATATTTTTTTCTGAAACAATCAAAGTTTTGGACTATGCCTTTTAGTTTTAGTATTAATTTGCGTAGATTTTTTTGGCAAGCGTCTAAAGTTAGAGGTTGAAAGGCAATTTTCTTAGTTTTTGAAGGCTCATATTTCCTTTGTTAATTCAAATATGATTAAAAACGAAAAATATGCTCCTAGAATAGCTGTGGCAAATGTAGATTTTATGGTAAAAAATCAATTCAGAGAGAAAACAGGGGACTAAGTTTGTATGGAAAAATGGCGCCTAGTCTTTCCCGTTAACCACAGTTTTTTTTTTTTTAACTTTTCAGGTGCTAACAGGCATGGGTCGCACCGAGCGTCAGGCCGTATCTGACGCCATCCGCACCCTTAATGGTCGGATACAAGCGCACGTCACCAGAAAAACCACACACGTACTCCTTGGCTCCTTCCGCGACGATAACCGTGAAAATCACTGCTCCGGTATCGTCTCCAGTCATTTGAAAACTCGAGACGTGCAAACCAACCGCGGAGCGAGTGACATGAATCAAAATAACCCTATGACAGTGATCGGTGAACATAACAGGACGAATAATTTGAATTGTGCGAATAAGTGTAACATATCAGGTGTGACAAACTTGAACAATGTGACTTTATCGGGTGTGACAAGTATCGGTGAACCATTTGTGGTGCATAGGAGTGATGTTCAGAAAGCTAGGACGTTGAACGCTTTGGCCGGGGCGGCTAGAGGATGTAGGGTTCTGTATGCCCGATGGGCTCTGGATTCTAAGGCAGCGGGGAAGTGGATTCATCATTATGGCTATGAGGTGCCTCATTTGAAGAAAATATCAACGGTATGTAAAATTGCACTTTTTTCTTTCAGTATTTTAGTGATTTCCTCTAGGTTACCACAACTTTTAAAAACTCATATATTTATTGTATTGTCATCATTTGAAACACATTTAGATTTAGTTTGTCTGAGCTTTTGTACTTATTTAGGAACTTTGAATTCGTTTTTGTCTTTCATTGGGCTGTTACTTGTTTGAACTTATGTTTTGAATGTTTACAAGTTAATAGATAAAGCAGTAAGTAATATCTTATTTAAAATAATAAGTCAGCCTATTAGATCCCACTGCTGGGAAAAGGCCTCACCTCAACTATGAGGAGGAACGAGCCATACTTCACCACGCGGGCTCAGTGCGGATTGGTGGAGGGGTGTATGTAAGGCAAGTGACAAACCTTACTGTCAGAAGTTATCAAGCCGCCCTAGGGCCTCTGACTAGGCTTAACGACTAATACCACAGATATTAGCCGGGACCAACTGCTTAACGTGCCTTCCGAAGCACGGAGATGCTTGTCATGGACGTCACTTAAATGGTCGGAATGGTCACCCATCCAATCACGACCGCGCCGTGGGTTGCTTAACTTTTGGTATCACTACCAAAGCGCTGCCGCCACTGCGCCACAAGCACCTCAATCAAAAATATCTTATTTATTGCAACCTAACTAGAAAAGTGGGGTTTAACTAAGAAGTAATAAACCCAAATCTGATCTTAAGTAGGCTGAGTTTCTTGCTCTGCTTGTTCTCAGCACTAGCCCACAATTTGTCCCGAAGCAGTGGTAGGGCTTAAAAATAAAATGATGGGATGTGAATAAGTGCCCCCTGTGCCCATACTTGCATAAATAAATGACTTTTTGGCTACGATACGAGATCCGATGGTTCCTATCTTCCTAGTTCCTTCCTACCTTAAAAGACCAAGTTGGAACAGGACCAGATGTTACATGAAATGATCTTTTTACCCGACTGCGGAAGGAGGGTTATGTTTTACGAGAGTATGTATGTATGTTAGTATGTATAATTGTTTGGCACGCCCTACAGCCCAAACGGCTCGACAGTTTTTGACATATGAAGTGTCCTTGAGTTTGTCAAAATTGTGAGAGTGACATAGGCGATATAAATTTAAAAACTGGCGCCCGCAAATGGAAATAAAGGGGGGAGGGGGGATTGATTTTTTCCTTAGCATAGCAATATGGATATCAAATGAAAGCCAGTAAAGAGACCATATCAAAAATATAATATTTTATGCAGTCTAGTGTTTTGTTTTGAATAATAAAACTAAAAATAATAAAATAAAAAACGGTAATTTAAAAAACTAAAAAACCTGACTGCATTTCTGTTTAATTGAAAATTAAAAATCCCTAAAACATGAAAGAGGTCATATCTGGGTTAAATTGGTACCCATACTAAAAATTTTAGCAGTCTGGACTAGGCATGGAAATGATTGCTACTTTTAATTCATTTTCATTTCATGAAATGATGATTTTTTTTCATATGAAATCACATGTGAAATTTCATTGGCAATGATTTTTTTTCGCAGTGTCATAATGCAACACTTTTTGCTTTTTGCTACTTATAATGAAATAGGAATTATTGTGAATGGTTGCTAATTTGCTACTAATATGAAATGTCATATTTAGGTTGTCATGAAAAATCATGGCAAACAAATCTAAAGTTTATGTCCATAAGTTAAAAATTCTTAAAATGCCCACCCAGTATCGATCGTCACCTATGATCGCATAACTAGTGTGTTTGTCTTTTTCTAACACGCACCTATGGCAAGTCATTCCTACTCGCTCGCTAGCGACTCGCTCTGCTACATGCAGACATCAATGAATGAAATGAAATGAGCATGATCTATGATTTCGCAGAGTGCGATTTGTAGCAGTCTATATGAAAAAAATAGCAGGTGTGAACAATGAAATTCATTTCATATGATTTTTCATCTGCTTTTCATGAAATCTTCCATGCCTAGTCTGGACCTATGTTAGAAAGTCAGCCGTCTCGTCAGTAGATTGGAGTAATCTGCAATGTAATATAGAGGTAGGGATGTGCTCTAAATTCACTAAGCCTCCATTTGTAGAATGAGTCCCGACTGCTCTACAATTTTTAGTATGGGTTACAATTTAACCCGGGTATGATCTCTTTCTTGTTTTATGAATTTTTAATTTCCAATTACACAGAAAAGCAGTCGAGTTTTTTAGTTTTTTAAATTACCGTTTTTTACTAAAATTTATCTGATCAGAAGAACCAAAAGTTGTTATGGGTACTATTGAGTGACTGGTGAGTTATTTTGTTCTCAAAGTAGACTGTGCTTCCATAATCTGCATTAGACTATCGCCTTCTGACAGTTGTATAGTATCATGTTAAGCAATGTCAGTTGATAGAAGAGAAATCCTCACATTGATAGATTTGTCTAGAAGTAAATGTACTTTAGATACTATTTTGTAGTTATATTCATAGTAATCTATAATTATCCATAGTTCAGTAGTCTAGTTTAGCTTATAGCTATCTTTTTAATATCAAACCTAACATACAAAACTTTTTTCTTTCAGAAAGCGCGCATAGAACGCTCCGCGCTTGGGCGCATGCGTTCCGAATACGCTTACGACGTATTCAACGGTATGAAAGTATTCGTTTCACCGGACACAGACCAAAAAGAAGCTGCAATGGAACTCCTCAAACTATGCGGCGCGGTTGTCATAGATGGCAGCACTGGACAACATGGCGGCCGAGTTGGCGCGCAGTTTGACATGACGTTGGGCAACGGAGAGGGGGAGGTTAGCTCGAAGTGGGTGTTTGATAGTGTAGCTGCTAGCAGAATGAGGACTACTAGGAGATATGTCAATAATCCTCTTTCTTGTACTGTGGTTACGGAAAATAATAGATGGTAATTACCTGAGTTAATTATTTTGGAACTTACACTCTTGATGTAATTTACGACTACGTTTTATTGTGCACCGTACGCCTTACTAATAATATTGGTGCACTGTTGTAATTTTATAAATATGAGGCAGTTAATTTATAAGTTTGTCTCCATTATGTCAATGTATTCGTTTAACTGTTGGCTCAACTGTCGTCAAAAAGGCAGTGGTATGATTTAGTATTAGTAAAGCGTTGTGTTTGCAGTAATATTAATAAAAATCATTCAATCATCATTTGATGATGATGATGATTTTTATTTTTACTCCACAATTAATAATATTTACAGGCTAGTGTGTATAAATAAACAGCTTACTGTGGGAGACTGATGCCTAATCTAAGCCTACTAAGGCTTTTAGTAGCAATCACTGACCTCTATGGTACAAATACACTGTACTAAGGCTTTATACATTATCTAACTTTATCTATAGCCTGACCAGGAATATATGGGACCTCGCCATATTGCGGAAAACAACTGGAACTAATTTCTTTTACAGGCAACAGAAACCACAAATCGTCATTGTCATGTCATTATTTGTCATAATGATTAATGTCGAAGAGGAAGCGTGATCTAGTTTTCGAGTATGTGTTATTATTTTGTGTTAAAAACGCCAAAAAGTATTCGCCGTTTTAGAAGAAAAGTGGTTTTAGTGGTTTGTTTTAGTCATTTTCAACAAGGAAATCTGTTTAATCAACATAATTTCGTAAAATGAATTACCTATTTAGTTGTCATGTCACAATTTTTGGTACGCCATATAGTGTGAACAGTGGAAATTGGCTTTTGATGGTAACAGAGAATATTTTAATAACAACTTTGAAAAATAACAAATATTTATTCTTGTTTTGAGAGTTTTATTTCCTTTATTTCAACCCTGCCTAGATATTTTACTGAAATAGTTTGTCAATGTTTCAAAAAATTAATATACAATGATTGAAATAGTCTGATATCATAATAAATAATATCATTTACAAGAACAACAGGTAATTTTACTTCTACCCGACTGTGGTTTAACAAAAATAATTCCCTCCTCTTCCCCCCCCCCCCCCCCCCTCCTAACCCCTCCTGCCCGCCCCAACAATAATAATATATAATTACTTCAAGGAATATATAATTACTGCAAGAAATCAATTAACTCTTACCGCTGAAACGATGGATTTGATAATTTGAGTACCGAGAAAGGACATAGAAAAGTTTTTATCCCCAAAATCATTTGTGTAGGGAATCCGATGATACGATATACAACAAACTTCTCGTTACTACTTTCTTCCAAATGACGCTGTCGCATTTGAACAGCGCGTTTAGTAGGTCTATCCATGTTGCACCTTACACAACTAAAAACTTCTATTCTTACCCCTTTAGGTCTCTTAAGGTTATTTGTCCCATCTATAACTAGCAAGAAAGGCACCACACTTTCAACTAAAAATAAAAAAATAAATTTCTTTTAAAAAATAAACAAAAACCGACTTCAAAACTGACTACAGTGCTAATTAAAACCTAAAATTTTGTAAAGAAATTAAACTAAAAAGTACAAAATAATAACTAAATTACCTAACTATTCTACGAAATTATACAAGAAACCTATTTCCAATTTATTATCTGTTATTTTTTGGAGTCGGTGCCAGAAATTCTAATCCTAATGTTTTTTGTAAGTAAGGACAGGATTAAACCATCTCTTACCTGCTTAGAGTAGATAGAATATCTAGCTTGGTTGGCACCGACTCCAAAAAATAACAGATAATAAATTGGAAATAGGTTTCTTGTATAATTTCGTAGAACAGTTAGGTAATTTAAATATTATTTTGTACTTTTAAGTTTAATTTGTTTACAAAATTTTAGGTTTTAATTAGCACTGTAGTCAGTTTTGAAGTAGATTATTAAAAAAAAAAAAAAAAATTTAAATGTTTAGTTGCCAATCTACGCTGGTATGATTATATGAAGTGTTGTCATATAAAGAGGATTCGTAGCGCCCTTAATTTAGATCCCATATAGGTATTTCTGGTCAGGCTATAAGTTACGGTTTGAGTAAGGTAGCGCAACTGAGACTAAATATACTCGTACATGTGTATACTAAATATACTCGTACATGTGTATTCGTGTAAACATAAATGTGTATATTTGTGTATTACATAAAGTACTAAACAATTCAAAATAATTAGTATGTAAATTCTATTTACCAACATAAATACAGAGTTGGAAGATATTTAAAAGTGCCTTCTTGCTTAGATTTTAAAGATAAGTATAAATTAATAAAAGCCTGTATAAAGTATAAATTAATAAAAGCACATAGACATAACGTGATTCTGTTTCGAAAAATTGTTGATGTAATTTGGCATCGAAATGCACAAAAATAATGTTAATCATAAGATTACCAATATTTAAGCCAAAATTAATTTTACTTAAAACATGTATAAGTTGATATTTATAGTGATAAAAATCGTGTCGTTTAAGCAAAGCTTTGTTCAAGTAATTAAGATAAAATTATGAAGTATTTAAATTATCATGTTTGGTACTCATATCTCTAGCATATTACTCCTTTTCTATACATACTTTTATTATTATTTCAAAGCATGATTTATATTAAGTACAAGTACCAACATTGGATGTAAGTTTCCACATCAATATTATTATTTTTTGTTAATTTATTTTCAATAGAAATATACAAATTATTTATCGTTTGATTCATTTTACGTCTTTCATTTCACAGTTACATTACCTTTCGTTAACTTTATTTACAGAAAACACAGACGAGATAATGATAGAGTATTTTAAATTGTTTGCAGTAGGCATGTTAATAAATCTTCTATTCTTACCCCTTTGGGTCTCTTAGGTTATTTGTCCCATCTATAACTAGCAAGAAAGACACCACAATCCACATTCACTACTAAACATACCTATTAAATTATTTATACCGTAATTAAGCTATTTTAATTAATTATGTCCCCACTGTGGTATTACGAGTAGTATACCGCATACTTGCTTGGCTAGTAGGCGTTTTCTAAAACCGTCAATTAATTAAGTAGACACCAGCAAACCAACTAATAACCTAAGCTGTTTGTTAAATTAATTATTTAAACAGCGCCATAAGCATGACAAATTGAAAAATTTCAATTACATGTTTCTCATTAGTGAAAAGCCAGAGAAGTTCCCATGCAATCATGGACATTATTTATTTTAAGATCAATACTCGTTCATTTCATAGGCCGGTCGTTTGGTATGTACCTGGTTGCATTAAAATAACGTAAATGCTTTAAATATTTAATGTAACCGCTTAGTTAGTGTTGGTCCATGCGTTGAACTTATCGATATCGATTGCCAATTAGATTTACACATGTTTTTTGCAAAAGTATCTCGATGTTTGCAGCTGAAGCATTTTGTATTTCCGAAATTATTTATACTGAACCAAAATATTGGTACCTAATAAAAGGGTATACGAGTAGCTTGAACCTATATAATTTTACAACCCTAAATTCAGAATCATAATTGAGGGTTAATATTTAAATCGTAAAAAAATGTGCGCGCTTGACCTGGACTAATCCGCAGGGCTTTTATACCTTAGATCTTTTACCTATCTCCTCATTCCTGCATATATCTCATCCACCTGCGATCCCGTTGAGAGAAATACCAAGCATAGTCCTCTCCATTTTTTCATAGCTCGCCTGCGTCACCTTGAGCTTTCTTATATGTCTCATCTATCTAGATCTAACTAGATTGTTTCACAATTTCTAGCAATATACAAACCAGCTTACTTATTTTCTGTTTGTTTTAGT
Organism: Pyrausta nigrata; assembly: GCA_949316185.1. NCBI lineage: Eukaryota > Metazoa > Arthropoda > Insecta > Lepidoptera > Crambidae > Pyrausta > Pyrausta nigrata. The sequence continues at coordinate 2,252,993 of OX438957.1, read as the reverse complement.
CACTAGATTGGATTACGGGAACAATCGCTTATCTATTTCATGCACAGTTGAAAAAATTGGTAAGATACCTTTGAACTGTGGTTGTACGAGTATATGATATATTACTTACTTTGCTGGCCCAAAGTGGATATTGGCTTCCGACACCAGAAGATGCCACTCTGTCCACTCCTGCGCAATCTCTTGCCAATTGGTTATTTGGAGGTCACGAAGTCCATCTCCGCTGCATCTTTCTAGCGATATATAGGACGTCAGACTGGGCTTTGCCCACTTTTGATCAAGGTCCCAGTCCCCAGATATACCCGCTTTGTGGCACGTTCTCCCCCCGCTTATTTCTATTAGAACATTCATATCGATATACTTTATCGATTTCTTCCCCGCACTGGCTCACAAACCGTTGATTTTCTCCCAGCAGGGGCTCATTTTTTCGATACGAACTTGTTAAATGGGAACATTAAAATCCTATAAAGATTATGTTCACACCTAAAAATGCGTAATTATCTGATAAGAAGAACCTACTTTCTATGACAACATAATTGAAAAACCGGCCAAGTGCGAGTCTGACTCGAGCACGAAGGGTTCCGTACCATTAACTTACAACATTAGACAGTATAGGCATAAAAACTTTTTAAGTTTATACTGTTCTTTTAAAAAAAGAATATATATTTTTTTTATTTATAATTTCAAAAGTATTCATCACAGGATACCCTATACAATTTTAAATAAGAGTTTCCGCGCCTGTTCCTTTACGTGAGTGATTTGAAGTTTATAGGTCCAAGACTTTAGAAATTACAGGGGAGACACACCGTGTAAACGACTTTGGCGGGCTATATCTCGCAAATGGTAAAGCTGATAAAAAAGTGTTGTATGGAAACCCTACCTTATTTTCATAGTAGAAGTATCCTCGAACCAAGTTACATGAAAATCAGTCCATAAACGTAGAAGATATTCTGCTGTGACAGACTAGGACGGACGGACGGACGGACTGAACGATCTTATAAGGGTTCCTTGACGGACTACGGAACCCTTAAAACGAGAAGTAATTCTACTCCAAGGTCTCCAAGTGTTTTTGTCCCAACGTTTGTAACCACGCATTCACTTCAATTTGGCCGCTTACCTCCCTTTCCGTTTTCCCATACAGCACCCCCCGCCGGTACGGTTAGTAAGACCTTTTTTTTTTCCTTTAAAACTCGATTTTATTTTTTACTATGCACTTTCTAAATTTTATCAGTATACGATTACACCATAAGTACAAATACTATTACTTACAATATTAGTACATAATTATAAAATTACCTACAAAATGATAAAGGTAAAAAACACTGTAATACTTATTATTATTATTTTTACCAACTGTGCCAGAAAAAGGGTCATGGTTTTCGAGAGTACCTATGTGTGGGTACAATTGGTTGGCACGCCCTATAGTCCAAACGGCTGGAAAGTTTTTGACATGAGGTGTCGTTGGATTCGTCAGAATTGTATTAGTGACATAGGTTATATACATTTTAAAAATGCCCCCATAAATGAAAATAAAGGTGGTGGCGGGGTTGAATTTTTCCTTACCATGATATGGGTATCAAATGAAAGCTAGTGAAATAACTATTCAAAAATATTATAATTTTTGGTGTTTTATTTTTTCAATAATTATGTTTTTTACAATGCCTTTATGAAATTAAGCAAAATATTTGTAAGTTTTTATTGTCTTTCGTATATTTTTTTTGTCCACGGTACATGTAGTGTTGCATAAAACGTCATTTTGTAACGACGGCCAACTTGAAGTGAACGCGTAGTATGTTTAACTGGTAGGTATAACGGATATTAAATAGGGTACCTAGCTAATTTCAAACTAACATACGTACTTATTTCTAGCTACTATCAATTCTTTATCAAAAAATAGCTTAACTAAAACGATGCTCAGACTATTTCTGCTAGGAAGAAATCGTGAGGATCCACTTAATACCTACTGATGGCACAACAATTCATCGACCATATACTGGTGGGACTCGAACCCACAACCCCTCGCTATCCGGGTGATTGCTCTGCACACTGAGCTACAGAGGTCGTTATTCAATCGACGAATTTTTTGATGTGCTTGCTAGGTGCACGCCCATTTGATTGAGCTGGCGTTCGATTTCTTCAAACTTTGGGAATGTATCGACGAAATGGAAAATACATATTCAATCTATGATAATATGCGCATTTAAAAAAACCTGCGGTATAGCCCGTGTAACATACCATATTTAAATTACATACATACAACAATTTTAAATCTGAAACAATGTTTATTTAACTCCACTAAGGGCATTTTTAAATTTTGCAAAAATAAATATAGGGAAGTACAGAATTATATACAGTTTTATTAAAAACATGTATACTTACATGATAAAACACATGTCTTGAAAAGCAAGATATAATAAAATAACAAATTAAATCATCACTGGAGTGTAGTTTTTTATTTATTTGAGTCAGTAAACATTAAACATCGCTTATTATATATCACATTAAGGCTTACGCAATAGAACAACGAATTAACATATGTACGGGCTACGGCTAAATATAGAACAATCACCCATTCATTATAGTTTTCAATGAATCGCGAACGATAATGCTGACTCGGCCTAGACAATGTTGCCATGAGATGAATGGTTAACTGGTAGTGATATCGTCATTTAAAAGAACAGGGCCCTTAGACAAGGTGCATTCTATTCTACAGCTAAATTCGCTATCGCTAACTAAATGTATGAAACTGACATAAGCCATCGAAACATCACGTGACTCTTGCATACATATTTTACATTTCGTTGGCCTGGACTTCGCTATCGAAGTACGCTCCAGAAAGATTGCAATTTGACTACGGGCCCATGGCCCTTAGACAAAATGCAATCTATTCTACAGCAAAGTTCGCTATCGATAATATTATGCAACCGGCATAGGTAATAACCCATCGAAACATCCATGTTATTATTATTCTATATATAACATAGGTATATGGATCACCTTTGAGTTCGATATTTATTCAGTGGTTCGAGTTCGAGTAAGTCAAGAACAAACCCATTTCAAACACAAATAAAAAAGTAGTATGCATTTAAATTTTGTATCGTTGAAGTAGTGTAGAAAAAGTCGATCGACATAATCGCTCACAGGGCCCTTCATATCTACCTACTCATAAAGTTAATATTCCTAACGGAATAGAGGAACAAACGCGAGCTGTCAAACGAAACCGAAATTGGATGACATTTGTGTGTGTAAAATTGTACATGAATGTGTGTCAGTGATGTTTGTCATGTCGCTTGTTACATTAGTATCGATATCGATAAAATTAATTAGTAACATTAATAGTAGGTATTAATAAAACTAAAATAGGATGGGATGGGATTCTTCATGGCTTAAATATGCTTCTGGAGTGAAGTTAAAACATTTAAGAAAAACTTCGAAGATACGGTTGTTCCAAAAATAATTATTGAAATGAAAAAAGGTTGTTGTTTAAATCGTTTATTTAAAAAAACTTATAGAGATTACATGACCCTTACATCTGCCAGACTGCATAGCAATTTGTCAGCAGTAGTTCTCGTCTTATTTTTTAGGCACTGAAATAAGAAAGTAGGAACACTCCAAATTATTTCTTATCTATTACATTACCATTTAGTATATTACTACGACTATATTGGCAGTGCGAAGAAAAATTGCCAAAGTATGAAATCTATTTTAGAGAAAAATGAAAAATTAATTTTGATAAAAATCAATTTGATAAGACGGTTCTAGATATCATTCGTCATATTGATATGACAATCAATTTTGATTCATGTGAATGCCTCTGGTACAATATCTCTGTAAACATAGGACGAAACTGCGTCTAGGCATTATTTTGACCTGTGAAAAAGAAATATAGAACATATGATCTAGTCCCAAACAGTAACTATTATATAATCTGTGCCCAAAGTAAGCAAACTATATAATATGTAGACACAACCATAAGTAGACACATCCAAAGAAACGTCAGCAGAAGAATAGTATTATTTTATTTAAGCTTACCGGAACAAAATTAGTTGGAATTGCAGATTTCTTTAAATTTCGTTTTGCTTCTCACGTCTTGAAATGTTTTTGTTCGAAGTGCTTACTGCAAATACTTGATTTTTTGTCTGGAACCTAATTTAGACGATTTATTAATTTCACCCATGTATTTTTTTTCTAAGTTAGTCGGAAATCTGAAAGATACATTTAGTTATTACGAATGTTAGTAACTATTCTAAGTCAAAAACTGCATGGATCGGCTAAGTATCTTAAATAGTAATAACATTCCCAGCTGATTCATATCTAAACGTCATATAGGTACTTTGACAACAGTAATACATATTATTCGTTTATTGCGTGACTAGCAGTTCCCCGTGACTTCGCCCGCGTCATAAGTCGGATTTTCCATACAAATTTTCATCCCCCATTTCCCCCCCTTATGATTTTATATCGCGACAAAAATAGCCTATGTCCTTCCCAGTGTCTCAAACTATCTCTGTGCCAAATTTCATTTGATTCGGTCCAGTAGTTTCGGAGCCTATTCGATGCAAATAAACAAACAAATCATTCCTCTTTATAATATTAGTATAGATAGACAGTGGAAACGAAATATCGATAACTTGATACAGCCCTAGTATAAAGCGAAAATTATTTCTTTACACAAAATATTCGTAAATTCTGCATTATGTGTATTAGGTCTTTGCTTTTTACAATAATAAATGTTAAAAGAAGCGAATTATCATAGTAAGCTCTTAAAATTTGAAACGCATTGGCAAAAATAAACCTAAAATAGGTGGTGTCGATTTGGAACAATTTACCAGCCTGACGTAAGTTGTAGGATTTGACGACTGACACATTTTTTAGGGGCCTAGACATTTTCTTTTTTAAATGTCATTAGCTTTTTTTCTTTATTTATGCATCCCCAGTTCAAATATGATTAACACGTGTCATAAAAGAACAAATATTTCAACAGGTCTGCCTGACAGCCCATAGTCGAATGACAAAATGTCAATAAAAAGTGACATTATTTAAAATTGTAATAAAATTTATGTTTTCTACATTCAGTAAGAAAGAAAAAATGTTTTTAACGTTTTGTGCGATTGCATTAGTAACATGAACATTTGCTTTATAAATAATTGCATGAGCAGTGGCTATGCGAGTGGACTGAGACGCCTTGTGAAGCCTGGAAAGGAAATCTTGTCTGCTTCTGCTAAGCTTAAATGTGCCGCCAGGAAGAAATCCTGGTTTTCTCTCATTCATCCTCTTGTTTCACATTATCACGGTAAGTACTGAAATTTAAATCTAAAAACTGCGTTCGTGATGTGCGTGTCTCTAGCTTCCTCATAGAAAAGCAATGAGAAATCCTAGGCATGTCATTCGGAGTACATAAAACCAGCAAAATGTTTCATATTTACGAGCCTTCTGCTGCAATTCGACTGAGAATTTTGATTCGTACTTAATATACAATAAAGTTAATTCCTCCAATTATGCTTAAAGATATAGCATGCTTTGAATTTATATGAGGAAGCTTGAAACACACACACGTTCTTTCGTGTGGAGCTGAGCAATTGGTTTGTGCAGTCAATGTAGAATTGAATCAACTTAACTGAGTATGTTGCATTGCAGGTTACCAGCAGGGGATCGGATCTGCTGTATGCCTGTAGAGCTGAGAAAAGCCTCTGTGTATCGAATATTAGCCCATATAGGGCCCCAACATCTCTTTCATTTTTTTCCTTATATAGAGCTGCAACATGTAAACATAATATTTCCGTTAGGTCGGAGTACTTTAGGCCTAGAGGGCCCGCCCATATATTATGGCTTTGCCAGAGCACCAAGATATGAGTTAGGTACGCGGGCTATGAGGTGATTAGACAGGCTTGCATCATTTAATACATAGATCGTTTGAACTGTATCTTGCTTGGCGCTATGGTACGGCTAAATATGAGTGCACAATATTACTCCTTACTAGGGACATACTATATTATATTACGGAGTAGGTACCCTACGGTATTTTAGTAATAGGTATGGATCTTTTTTGTTACTAGTTTATAAATATATTTTTGCACTTGAAAAAATGACCACCAGAGGCGGGAATCGAACCCGCGTTCCTCGCATACCGGGCGATTGCCTAACCTCTCGGCCACCCTGGCGTTGGCAGAGCCTGTCGAAATTTTCAAGTGCTTCTTAACGCTGTAATGCCGCGTTGCTTTCATCAATGTTATTGGGAGTACACCCTCAACACTCGAAAGAAATACTTTTGCAAGTATTTAACAATCGAAAGATGAAGCTTGCAAATACGATAAATTATTGTTTTTAAGTAATAAGCATTCACTATGCAATCTAAATATATTTTTGCACTTGAAAAAATGACCACCAGAGGCGGGAATCGAACCCGCGTTCCTCGCATACACCCTCAACACTTGCATTGGGAGTACACCCTCAACACTCGAAAGAAATACTTTCCCGTCTCTGGTGGTCATTTTTTCAAGCTACTCCTAACAAATCGTGTTTTGTCAGTAACCCCAATTGAGCCTGACGATATAAGTTTATACTTTAACGTAAAGCAGTATAATAAAGTACTATTGCAACAAACAACAATCTTTTATTTATTTACCAACAATAAAATACAATTTATACCGGATAGTGAATATCGATTAACTGGTATCGATTAAATAGTATCGATTGTGCGGAACCGATCTAAAATGACTCGATAAAAGGATTGGTTATATTCGTTCCGACATCAGATACATGTACATCACTAGAGTTTGCTCACTCTTTATTTTTAAAAAAAGTCGAGCACTTTAGTTTTTGACGCATAATGCCAGTAATTTTTTGCCGATTCTTAGTCTATGGGAGTTAATTATCTTAAAAAGATTACATGATCAGTGCAATTTACCTGTGAAATAAACATTTTTCGGGGTTATTTCGCTATGTCGTACAACAATCAATTACTAAACAAGTCACCACGTTTCACCAAGAAATATTTCTAAAAAATATCCACGATTTCATGTAATATTTGAAAAATTCTAATAGCTGAAATTCTCAGCGTGCCGATACGTGCCGACAAAATGTTTGACAGTTTCAAAAACGGTTCTGTTACATCGCATCACACATCTCTTTTTATCATAAAGTTTTGCTGATAGAGACATCTCGCTCGCTCAGCTCTTAGTTCCTATATTCCGCTAGGTATATTCACTTTATGTATCTACCCCGCTACTTGTACGGTCAGCATAAAAAGGGGACATTTTAGAATTTTGTCTAAGAATTTCTAGTTTTCTTCAGGTAAGCAGGCAGGTTAATTAAAATAAATAAATATTGGACAACATCACATACATTGCTCTGATACCAAAAGTAAGTAGTAAAGCACTTATGTTATTGAAATCCGAAAAAAAGGATGGTACCAAAACACCCAGATCCGAGACAATATAGAAAATATGGTATTATATATTGATTGACCCGATCGGATTACGAACCCGGGACCTCAGAAATGGCGACATCTTGAAAACCGGTGTGCGAGCTACTCTACCACGGAGGTCATCGTTAATTGTAACAAAATAAAATGTTACTACTTTTTATGATGATGACCATATGGTACTATCATTCTGTGCCTACACAAAAATGCCTGCCTCGTTGGTCTAGCTAACTATTATATAATCTGTGGTCTAGTGGTCAGCACGCTGGGTACTATCCACGAGGTCCCGGGTTCGATTCCCGGGTCGGGCTGAAAGTGTTGGGTTTTTCTGTCTTGAAATAACTCAGACACAGCTCCGGAGTCAGGAAGTTGGTGGTGTTAACACCCCCGTGCTTAACACCCCCCGCCTGATCTCTCTACGGTCATGTCGGACTGCAGTCTCACCGAATTATGAAAGTCAAGGAATAGAGAGTGCACCTGTGTATAGCGCACACACTTGTGCACTATAATATCTCCCGCGCAGTCGGCTAATCTGTTGAGATTTGCCACTGTAGTTCTGTGACTAGTCGAAATTCAGCTAGGGAGACATAATTATTACACAAAAAATAATATCATACATGCGTTACGTGCCAGTAAGATTAACAGTATGTTTTTATTCTGGTCGATTACAAAGCAAATTCCAGGAAAGCTGATAGGTAGGTACACCATGGTTAGCTGGACAGAACCACAACCATAGAGTTGGGACACCCAACTCACCCATCCTTGACTTTATTTATTTATCTCAGGTACACTTACTGATACTTACTACTTTATTCTGACATAAGGTGAAGAGTGAACGCTGTATCTCGTAACTGGGTTGCTTGCTGCGTTTTTAAATCACCAAGAAATGTTGCTAGTATGAAAACTGACTTATGAAAACGAATGAATGACTGACTGACTGTCATCAACGCACAGCCCAAAATAGGATTAGAATTAGAACCTTAAAGTTAGCAACATGCTTTATTTAATGATATATAAATATAAAAGATTCTCATACACACACACAAACCACACATCATTTTTGTGTAGTGCATACCCTAAGTACTCAATTGTTATTAATTAATTGTTTTGGTTTACGTTTTGTAGCATGCATCCTGAGCATTTTGTAAGATCGTTATTGGGTTATCATTTTTTGTAATTTTTACACTGTAATGGAGAGCGAGGATTTACTGACACAAGTAATTTTTTACTTAAAAGAAATCCTCAATCGCATACCAGAAATGTAACAACCCTGATACTGAATAAAGAATTTGAATTTGTAAACACTGACCTTAGTGTTTACTTAGGAGGGTAAAAAAGGGGGCAAGTTTGTATGAAACTCCGTCAGTTTTACAGCTAAATCGATGAAAATTAGTATTTATCTATTTTAGGTTAGACATTAGGAATGACGTATTTCTGGATTTTTGAAAGTTCAGCCTTTAAGGGGGTAGAAATTTGTATGGGAAATTAAATATTTGTCCGGACGGAGTCGCGGGCAACCGCTAGTATGACGACCATCTTAGTGTTGTGGTTCGCTTCCCGGACTACTTAAACCAGGCGGTTTCGGGTTCGAATCCCGCAAGCGGAAAATGTTTGTGTGATAAGCACGAGCATTTGTACCTAAAACATGGACATTTATCCATACTAATATAATAAATGCAAGTGTGTCTTAACCACTGAACTGATTGAGATGAAATTTGGTGTGGAGATAGTTCGAGACCCTGGAAAGGACATAGGCTACATTTCGTCGCGAAATAAAAACATTGAATTTGAAATTTTGAATTGAATTGAAACATTTTTATATAACTATAGAGAGAAAATATAATATAAAATACTTAAACTACTTAACATTAAGGGGATGAAAGTTTATATGGAAAAACCAACTCTTGCGAGCGAAGTCGCGGGGAACCACTAGTAAATGTATATACCTAGTATGCATATCCCTTATCCTAGTTACCATAACAAGTTCGCGCTTAGTTTACGACTAGGCATAATTGGTGTGTGTTTGTTTAAACAATTTAAAAAAAGTATTAGTATAAAAAACCAAAAAAATACCTTTAACCTGGCAACCCTAGTAGTTAGAAATTTCGCACTCGCTCACCAGTGTTAGCTCAGCAGCTAACACCACAGCCTGCGCGCGCAGTAGACTTTAGCCAACTGAAAACTACATTAAATAAATAAATTAGTAGGTATAAAAATTTAAAGTTCGTAAACTTAAAAAAGTTTTTTATTAATACATTTTATTTTGATATTATTGAGTATGACTAGAAAATTTATCTGCCGTATGCATCATCTATATTAACATACGAGTCATATACAGTGTGAGTCTTTCAAAAGTGCACATATGAAAATGGGTAAAACTAGACCCACTTTTATCGACAAGAAAAATGTCAAAAAAAATCAACAAAAAAAACATTTTGTTCATTTTTTTATTTAAATTACCTTCCGTTGACTTATTGTAAAGAAAACGTTATAACTTTTGATCTAAGGGATCTAACTTTTAATCCTGATAAAACAAAAACAGTAATGATGGTAAATAACAGGTGATGCTAATAAAATACATAAAATACTCAGAAAACGAAAAATAAATAAATCTAGAGCCACCCTTAGCAACGAAGCGTTGAATGGCGCGCCCAGAGATACTTAGTTCAAATGCTTATTGCTAAAGTTGTGATAGGGATACAGACATGGAATTTTTGGTTTTACGAAGGTGATACTATGAAAAATAACACAAAGTAATAAGCAGGGCATTATTTGGAGGAAATTATCAAATAATTTAAAAAAACACCAATTAAAATACAGATTTTTCTCAAAAGTAACATTTTATAATTACTGGTTGACGTTTTCTAGGAATTTCATGTATTTTCTTAGAATTATCTGCTATTTACCATTATTATTGTTTTCATTTCATCAGGATATACCTCCTAGATAAAAAGTTATAACGTTTTCTTTGCAATAAGTCAACAGAAGGTAATTAAACTTTAAAAAATCTATAAAAAATAAAAAGGAAAACTCAAGACTTTTTTAAAATATTTTTCCTTCGATAGAAATGGGTCTAGTTTCACCCATTTTCGTATGTGCACTTTTTAAAGACTCACACTGTATAAAAACCTGATAGATAGACAGACGCTTTAACGCACACCATAAAATAAATAACTAAGAAGAAATATAGATAATGGATACCAATTTATTGAATTTGCAATATCAAACAATATAATCTGATTCACCATTATTACCAACTGTAATGGGGTAAATGTGCCTATCTTTGGCCGTGACAAAGATGAATGACTACTACACAATACTTAACACTTAAAATAACGAAAATAATAAAAAACTATCCACCTAAAAATAAACAGAGGTCGCCTAAAATAATAATTAGCACGCAAAATTATCACATAAAACAATATTCATGAATAAAAGTAGCTAATTTAATTCCGCTAACCGGAAAACTTAGCGCTGTTCTCGTAGAAACTATTAATTGAGATGAATACTTATAATATGTTAATAAAATTAGTATCGTGACTACATTAAAACACAGCGTTTAACTTTGAAGCAATTTAGATAAATGTCTTGAATATGTACAATAAACTTGTAAGAAATTACCTCAGTGCGCGTTATTTCTACTCAATAATGCGTTGTATGTAAACATAGATTTTTATCTCTTTTCGGCTACCAATATTAAAAAAAGTGGAAAATACATCAAAGCCGTTTACATATGCTTATGAATAATACATATACCAAAAGGTACATATCTGTAACCTACCGCAACAAAGTAAAGCTCAATGAATTTAATTAAGCGGAGATTTTATCGTAACTTCATAGTACTATTACTACGCTCGTTACAAAAACCTCTCATTAATTCATTCTCAGGCGCGGTAAATGAAAACTAAGAGTCACGCAAGATGGGAGCAACATTAGGGTAGGGGAGCCGAGTGGAGGCCTTGACACGGAACCACTGGACCGTCTCACCCATATTTCACTTTCAACAACAGATGCACACAATTAACATTCAACAATAAGTATTAAACTTTGAGGCGTACTTCGGGAGCTAGTTTTGTTTGTTTTTATTTTTTATAATTGTTACAATTATTCAGCGCGGTGGAAGGTCAGCGAATGTGTTTTCGTCGTTATGAGATGATGTAACTCCTGGATTTTGACTGTCTGTTTGTGAGTAATAATAAATTTTCCTAGTGTGAGATTGTGAAAATAAAAATGAAATTAAAAATTTTGTAATAAAATTAACATTATCCTGAATTTTGTAGAACATAATCGAGCAAGCATCTCCTAAACTAAAATCATGGCAATAAATAAAAAAAGCTTTATAAAAATACAAATAATTGTGTGCGCGGTAGAATTGTGAAATAAAATAATTACAAATACCTATTTGTAAGTAGGTCATTCAATCCACATTTATTGTGTTCCTGGCTTGCTCTGTCATGTCATGACATCTGGAGAGCAGATGACTGGAACTGTAATTCTGAAATTAAATCTTTGAACACCGAATATAATTCAAAATAATGTAATGCTAAGTGGCCACATTGACTAAGTGCCTAATCAAGGATAATCCACAATTGCTATTGTAAGATCTTTGGTCGAAATAACGGAATATCAATGTAACTGTATAGGTATAGTAATAAATAATACATCGTCTATAACATAAACACTCATTTATGTTTTATAGTTTTATCTATTAACATAATAGCAAATCTACAAAATTTTAGGAGCCTCTTTCCGCTGATTTATTAACATTGTTGTCTAGAAACTAAATATAATATAATTTTAATCTTAATGAAAAAGTCTAGGCAATAATCCCTTAAAAATCCTGTTCTTGCCTTTAATCAATTGACCATTTTAAAACAAATATTCCGCAAATGATCCTTTGCAAGTTTACAACTCATCCGTGATCTATCAATGAAAGTCAGAAAGCAAAGATTTAAAGATCCCAAATGAGATACGCGCAAAAGTGTTTCAAATACATTTCACCGTCTATCGGATCGGAGAGACTAAGTTTCTCTCTTGACCTGCCACCTACCGCCCACGGCCGAGGTAAATAAGCAAGCCTTCTGTATCTATTAATCTTAATACGATGTGTCTACCATAAATTGCACTTAACTGCTTGGAATATAAGCTTTTTGCTGAAAAAACTTAGTTTAGTTTTCTGAGACCACAGGTTTTGATAATGTCACGATGTTTCTTGCTTACATTTCATTCCAAATATATTCTACAAGTAGATGATATCATTGGAATAATAGTAATTTATTTAATTGACGGAACAGTAAAAACCTGATATGACATTTAGAAGTTAATAGCAAGACTGTCTGGGTATTATTAAAGCATCTTAATTCTTAAATTATAATCGCTGGTAGTAATAGTAACAGATGATTTTTAAATATCTTGAATATGAACATTTGATCAGGAACTCAATACTAAGGTGCCACGGAATAACTTAACGTTTATTATGTCTCTGTCGATGCTGAAAAACGAAAAGAGATAGACAACAAAATTTTGAAACGTCCAAAGTGTTGCCATTTTCATCAATTACAGTTTTTTCACTTGTACCCAACGGTGTTTCATTAGGTCATCTCGTACTTTTGTCTCAAAACACCAGTTTTCTCTTTGGTGCAAGGTGAAGTTCAACCGGTCACAGGCCGAATAATTTGATCGGATCTGTTAAATGGGACAGTATCGTGTCTTCTACTACGTCACAGCTACGCATCTCGTTCTGTGGTATGTAGGTACCGCAATTCGTGAATGCCCCCCGCTAGGGTCACCACGACTTTACAGTTGCAATGCGGTTTCTGTAAATTGTCAACAAAAGACTTTAACCACACGGTTTTAACGCAATTAAATCTTCAAACAAATGTATCTACTTTGTAAAAGTGTCCACTGAAATAGTATCAAGTAAGACATAATAATTGCCATCTCGCCAAGGTTTTGTGAAAACCTTAGGCCGTTTATTATCAAATAGGTTGAGATAATGCCACATAACTGTACCTAACTTTACAGGAAATTGAAATAAAATCCGTATTTTAGCTTTTTCAACGCCATATTTTGCTACCTTTATACGAAATTAACGAACGACTTCAAGTTTATGGTAACCCTATTTGACAGTGACAGCTGCTGGTCTGTTGCAATTTAAATCATAACGGTTAGGCGATTCCTCAACGCGCCTTGTGAATCATCTTTCCGCCTGATTCACGGGCGTACGGCTCACTCACTCGCCTTATTGTATGAACTGGCTTGGTATTATATCTATGTGGGACCAAGATAAGCTAGCCAACGTAGCTTTACTTTGCACTGTTTCAAACCAAGGTGATTCTTAATTGTGTATTCTAACAATTCTTGTATAACTAATTTTTAAATTCTTTGAATGTATTACTATTTTGCGATTTAAAAAAACATTTCTATCAAATAATGCTTATCTTTTGGTTCGTAAAAGATAGGCGTTCTTTTTAAAACTGGACTAGGTAACTCTATTTAAAATGATGATAAGGCAACAAGATTTTTTTGTTAACATTGTTGACCCGGTGTCGACGCAGCGCTAAATTTAGACTATGTAGGTAGACTACAATACAAGTTCAACTGTAATAATGGCATTATACACGATATTCAAATCATATTAGCATGTTAGTAAAGTATCTTTGTAGTAATATAACCGATAGCATCTAATCGATCTCAGTCGAGAAAATCACACTATAATCTATTAGTAATATTCTTTAATTTAGTTTCTTCTTTTGTTAACCAACCAATTTAATTCAAACACAATTTTTTAATATTTTCTAATTAAGCAACTCTAAAATTAAAAAATATTATATTAAATTTAAATTACACACAAACGGAATGAATGGTTTCACTTAGAAGCATGATATAAAAAATACAAAACATTTATAGGCCACTGGAACACCGTCGGATTATAAACAATTATTATGACCGGTTTCTCGGTGTCGACAGTCACCTTTAGTTTACAAAGAATTATAATGACATTATCAACTTTTCATCTACCAAACTTGCCCCTGGAAAATGTATGTGGGCTCCTAACAAGCACTAGTTTATAAGTATAATACAGATGCGAGAGCTAGTTAGAAGAACTGTCGAAATCAATTAAGAAAGGATAGGCAAAATTTTGAAGTCGCAGGATTTTCCCGGGTTCGCTCTTTGGAAAATTTGGGAAATTTATTGGTCAGCTGGGCAAAACACTTATAATCCACTACTGGGCAACTACTGGCAACTTTTGGGCCGTGTCTGCACCAGGTGTGGCACGCTTGAAGGCTGAAGGGTAGCTTAGATCTTAGTGAACCGACCGAGACATTCAATCATATGCGAATGGCCATACACCGCTTCTAATAATAGGTTGCTTTGCGGTTGCATAGAAGCCTAGTTGTCTCAAAGCCCATCTAAAAGATTTAGTAATCCTCCAATCTAATAATAGCAGCATAATAACCCTTCCTATATCCTTGTAGCTACATTCTATCTTTAAGAAACAACTAATGTTCATGAACGATCTGTACAGATAATAATTTACATACATTTAGAAGGAATTGTAAACCATAAAATACACGATGTAATTGCACATGTACCTACTTCACTGAATCATTGGCACGACTGCATTGACATTTTCTAAGCTCAAGTACACATGAATATTATAACAGATGACCGAGTTATCGGGCTCAATGCGATTAGAGCCACTAGCTAACTGGGAAATGTAAACTGCCAAGTTTAGCGACGATACAGATCGTAAATTTCTCAGCAAACGGCTGAACCTGGACCGCTTTCTTCCTTTGTTGTTTTACTTACAGAAGTCTACTCACTCCGTAATTGGTAAACGACTGCAACAATAACGCATTGATTAACTGTCTATTGGCCAGTTGCCAAAGTTACATAAATAAAGCTAGATATAAACAATTCATAAAATCAGTAAACTAATAAACAAATGTTGAATAAGCGGAGTTTTGTTTACTTTGATCAAGCAATTATAATTTGTCTGGTAATGCCTTTCATTATTATTATTTTCTGAACTAACCCTTAAAATAGTATTTTTTAAAGTGATCAAACATC